>CM062201.1:26322500-26457500 GCA_031216445.1 Lateolabrax maculatus
TAGTGTTCAATGGGAAAGTATGAGAGCAGCAGTTGTTTCAGCAGCACGGACAGCTCCTGTGCAGTCTATAATAAAATCCAGCAGCGTTGGTTGTTGGTTTTAGAGCTACGAAACCTCATGGAGAAGTCAGGGAGTTTAGAGGGGACAAGAAATCATGTGACTTTTCCATGGGAGACCACTGTTTGTTTCCGTTCTCCTTCTACCACTCAATGGTAGTTTCTTTTACAATTACCATAATCTTCAACCAAGCAGTTTTTATGCCTAAATGGTCATATGAAGCATTTTAATCCTGCTGATAGAGGCGTCAGACCAAATGGGTAAGTTGGTACCTGGTACCTTTTATCCACATGATGTGGGATTTCACACCAGTGACACATTTCTGGTTGTTTCAGCACCTGTCTGTGACGGAGCCCACGACTGCATCGGTTTTTCTTGTAAATCCTTCATCTGTACGAGACATTTTGAGACAGCAGAGAAGAATCTTATTAGTCGGTGTAACTGCTGCCTACAAAATTTTCTCTTCTTGTTGCAAGCTTCCTTATTCTCTTGTCACTGAGCATTGGACTCTTTCCTTTCTGGATGTTTTATACTTGGAGCTCTCCAATTTGTCCCCTCTCCCTATGAAACACCCTCATAGGAGTTATTTTTTGAGAAATGGCATATTTTGTTGGTTAGTTTGGACTATAAAAGGAATATATAACATCATTGGCATATCTCTTTCTCATTTTACTGGTGCTGCTGCCTTCCAAACAGGCCACTGTATCCTTTGTCCGCCAATTCAGTGCTGTTGGTGTTGTCTTCTTGTGCTGCACAAATAGCAGCCAAATAGCACAATCAGAGCCCTGAACCTCGCCAAATCGTCATGAAAGGATCCCAATCTTTGTCCCTCCGAAACAAAGGCAGAAGTCACGTGGTATTGGAAGGAGGCCTGGGTGGAAAGCTTGACCAACAAAGCGTGATTAGGTATGGGAGACTAAGGTTCATATCCTGTTTCCTATACAGTCACTAAGGTTCCCATTTGTCACCATTTGTAAGGGTTTTAGAAAGGTACTGACAAATGATTCTGTCTAAAAAACGCTCATACGTGTTGTTTTCTAGTTTGATACATTGTTATTTCTTCTGGAGGACTTGTTAGTATCATGTCCGTCTGACTTCGATGAACCTCTCACTGACAAACTATTACATCCTCCTTTGTCTCCTTTACAGTACCAAAGTCCCTGACTCAATGAGAAAAATGTACAAATAAACTTTGCTTCCTGTCAGTCACTGGATATCAACAGGAGGAGATGGAAGTCAGAAACATGTCAACAGAAAGTGTGATGGGAGTAACGGATAAAAGACACATATTAGGTGTAATACTGGAGAGCAGAGATAAGGTCAGAGTTTGCAATTTGCAGATATACGTTTTGGTTGAAATAATCCTTGTAAGATAAACCTGCATCTGAACTGAAGTGTTGCACATTAATGCATGGAAGCATAAGCATCCATGCACATACACACCCCCACATCACACAATACCACAAACACACACACACACACACACACACACAGCTTTCCATGAACAGGCAGGAGGGCTGTGAGTCCTCTGTGACTTTCAGCAAACCCAGCAGAATAACACGATGACCTTTACAGAGAGTAACTAGACCAACCTGCAGTGATGAATGGTACTGTGGTTTCCACTACACACACACACACACACACACACACACACGCCACCACACACACACCCACACACACACACACGCCAGCACACACCAACACACACACACACACACACACAAGCTTCATTTCTCTCTCCAAAACAAAAGCAGTGGAATCTGTGTTCACTCCCTCTTCTCTTTCATGTCATCATCTATGTCTCTTACATGTTTTTTGTATTTAATCTTTTCATTATTTGTCCTTTTGTCTTTTCATTTTCAGAGTCAGTCAGCATTTTTTTTTTTCCCAAAAAAGTTAACGTAACAGAAAAATATCAGAATTAGCCATAAAAAGACCAGCATGTGAAACAAGTATTTGTATAATTATCCCAATGTTACAAATAGTAGCGAGGACATCACCTCAGTGATGCTACATCCCTGTTCAGACTAGTCTTCTTTCTAGCTGTTGGTTTTCCTTCAACTCTGTGAATTAAAACTGGTATTATGCTTGTGTGCAGATGGAAGCAGAAGCTGTGGTGAAAAGTCTTCATGGTTCTGTGCTTTAAAGAACAGGAGCTGGTTGCAGAGTTGGTTACCTGCTTTTATGATGAAGAGTTTTTTCACAGCTTCCATGTTTGCTCCAGGCTGATAACAGGCAGACAAACCCCTCAGAGGCCTGAAGACTCCAGGTTCAGCCTGTGGTTAATACTGTATGTACCTCTGAAGTACATTATGAACTGATATGACAGGGGCCTTAGGCAACACCTGCATTATTACTGCATCTTGAGGCCACATTTTGTGAGTAGCCTTGAGTTAAAATCTGGTTTCAAGGCCTTTTATTTTTTCAGATTATATTATAATAATGATTCTAATTAGAAATTAAATTTTAAAAAGTGCCCTTTTACAAAACCCAAGAAAACTCCATATACAGAAAACCAGCCACAGTTTGAGTCTTAAGTCTACATTTAAAAGATGTGCTTATACATTTTACTAAATAAATTTGTGCTTTATCAATTAATAACAAACCAATTACTATTAAGTATATATTACAGAATGTGCAGAGAGAGTGTTTGCTTGTTGATTGTCTTCACAGTGTTGACTTCCCAGAAACAAAAGAGTTCTTAAGTAAAAAAGTTCATTTTGGACAAAAATAAAGGTCTAGACTAAATGTTAACTGAGATCAATGTTCTGTCTGCAGAGAGTTTCTGGTCTCTTATAGAAATGATATGAAACCAGTGGCTGCCTGAAGGGAAAGAAATGGACATAAAAGCTGTGTATGTTGATGGACTGAAACTCGTGGTCCAATAAATTACTGAACTTTCATTTTAGGGTGATCTTTTCCTTTAACATAAAATCAACATTTAATTGGTCAGAAAAAAGGCTCTGATTTCTTACCTGGAACATGATCCTGTACTGCTCCTCCGGACGTTTGACCACACACATGTTGCAGCCCATGATGTCGTCTGACACTCGTCCTCTTGTCTCTCCGTCTTCTGTCCTCTGACACTCTGTGTCTGACCCTTAACCTCCAAATCTGCTGTCCTCAGGTCTGTCTGTGCAGCCTGTTTTTGCGATTGTTTTGCCGTTTATCAGCCTCTGACCTCTGAGAGGTTTCAGAGAGGTAATCTTCCGGTTAGATCACTGTGTCCAAAGCGAAGATAAACTCAGCTTAACCAAAATGTGCAATACTATTAAAACATCGGCAGAATTCACACAAAGTGTTTGTGAAATTTGTAATCCCTGCTGACAAAGATCCTTTATATAGGGAGAGTCATGCTTGTTCTTAGTAAATTTTGACCATAAATCCTCAGAGAAATCAGTCCAAGCAGTTCATAAAAAAAGTTCCAGTGAGATTTATATGTCTTCTGCTGTTTTCCAGGTTTATTTCAAAGATATAAAAGCCACTGTTGTCTGTGTAGCTTCAGTTGTTCTGCAAAAAAGACCTTATAAAAGCCTCATAAAGGTTCATTTTTAGTGTTTCTTTTGTGATTGTGGCACATGTGCCAAAAGTGGGTACTGCAGTCAAAAAATGAAGCCACTTTATCTAAAAATCCCCAAATGTGAATCATTAAGTTAACTGGGACAAATGCTGATGCTTTTGTCAGTAAATCTTCTTCAACAATCTGTGTCTGTTTAGAAAAGAGTCACTTCTGATGAAAAGCCCAGCTGAGAGTCAAGCTGAGTTCACTTCCTGTTGGTTTTTTCTCTTCTGCTCTGAAGACAAAAGCAAAAGCCACCTCAGTGTTTCTTAATGTTTCTCGCTCGCAGACAACACCGTCGCTGAGACAGAAGACAAAAGGAGCAGGACATTGTTCAGCTTCATTTTGTTGTTTGTTTCATCAAAAGGACGCGTTCTGTTGCTTTAACAGCTCCTCACAGTAAACAGCTTTTATCTGCTGTCCCGCGGGCGGCGAGATGCTGTGTCTTTTCATCACCGTGAAAAATTAATTTTTATTCATGCGCAGCAGATTGTTTAAGCGCTGCAGGGGAGGATGAAGAGGAAGAGGAGGAAAAGGAGGAGGAGGAGGAGGAGGAGGGGGGGGTGAAGAGGCAAAAGCTCTTGAGTTTGTGCTTCAAACGGTTAAAATGCAGAAACAGATCAGTTCGTTGAATTTGGTGGCGTCGTAGAAAATAACTCCTGTTGACTTGTTCTTGGTGAGGAGGGTGATGAGGATGATGAGGATGAAGAGGGTGGTGGAGGGATGGAAAAGGAGGAGTGTGAAGGGATGAAGGTGGGGCTGCCGCCTCAATGTGTCGCCTTGTATGTTTGATTAAGTTCCCCCTACACACTGTTCACACTGACTTTCTGGGAGTGTGTTTGTTTTCTGTGTGTGTGTGTGTGTGTGTGTGTGTGTGTGTGTGTGTGTGTGTACGTGTGTGTTCACAGCACCACCCAGCTCTCCATCAGTAAATCATGTAAGACAGACGGTCACACACAAACACACATTTTCAAACAAGAAGAAGGTTTTGTGTCAAAATTAGGATTTGCTTGACTTAATCTAAGTCTGGGTGTCTGGAGCTGCTCTCAGTGTCAGAGAACAAGTCAAATATTTAATGTGTTGAGTTGTTTTTAACACAGAAGAGTCAAGTCAGACATTTTTATGGAAGTTTGCATCTCAACTGGCCAAAGAAAGTGGAGGGAAAGATTGTTTTTAGTTCAAAATTGTAATAAAAATAATTAAATCTTTGTGAAAAGTTAGCCTGTCTGGTTCCCTGGTTGTAAATAAATATGACAACAGCAACAACTGCTCTTAAAGTGACGGATTAAACAAAATAAATCCAAATTGTGGCGCTTTTAAAGGGTTTTTGAATGTCTCCCTGCAAAGTGCAGCTCAAATGGCCAGAGGATAAAAGGATTAAAGGAAACGGCAAAAAACTTTCAGTAAAAGTGACACCTAGTGAGTCACAAATACAACAAGATCAGTGCTTTTTTCATGACGCAGGATTTGTTTACAACAAACTGCAAGAAAAATCTATAAAATAAAGAAATTATTGATTTCCCTGACAGATTTCGTAGCTTTTGCTCTGCTGAGATCTCCTCAGTCTGAATCACCTGCTCCTATAAAACTGGTTAAAGCTTCTTCAAGGCTCTCGCTAATCTTTACAAAACACTTCGATGTTAAATATCTTCAGCCAAATGTTTAGTTCTCTGTCTCCTGAGGTTTGTTTTAAGCTGCAGTGGAAACGAGGCCGGTGACGATTAATAAGACACGAAGGAGAAAAAGAAAGAAACTCCTGCGGCTCGTAAACTGTTCCAGCAGTTTTCACTTCAGTTCAATAATTCATCCGAACATCAGCGAGAGTTTAAAACGTCTTCCTTTCTACCCGAACTGACACGAGGATAAAAGAGAGGATCCACAGCAAATAGACTGCTGAGTTTGATCTGAAATATTAAATATCAGCAACAGAGTCTTCAGTCGAGCATCTCAACAGTGAGAGGAGCCCCTCTGAAGGAAATCACTGTCTTTAAGTCAAATATTGAGGTTTTACTAACAGAGCTCACTTCACTAATTCATCTAGACAGAAGTGAGTTTTTACGACCAAACAAATAAGAAACCAGCAGCTCAAATTAAGATCTCTGTTTTTGAGCAGATATTGAATCGTCAATCAAACCAGTTCAAACTCAGTTATTATGATGGATTTCAGGGGTCGACTCTTAATGTTTGCTTGTGCTTTGAATTCATACAAAAGTGTCTTCAAAATAATAATAAATCACACAGAAATCCACTTTTTAGCACCTAAATATCATTGCTAAAGTGAAATCTGTTTGTGCTTACTGAACTCAACACTGGAGTCTTTTTAGCATGTGAATACCTTCTGAGGGAGGATTTTCCTCATGATTTGTGCTCAAAAAGTGATTTTTATAATCAACCTGCAGTCTGAGCAGCTGAGAGATAAAAACAGTTTGTGCTTCTTGTTTTTGACAAAAAGTTAGTATATGTTTGCACCTAAATGTGGGCTCATCATGATAAAACTCTACTTGTGCTTAAAGGAGCCAAAAAGTGAAATCTATAGTCTGTGGGATTTTTTTGTGCTTTGAGCTTAAAGTTTACTTTCAGTCTTTGCTGTTTAAACTTCAGAAACATCAAACGTGTTCGTGGTGATTTTACTACAAGGTCATTGTCTTTTTCACCAGACTAATCTCCACAGTTCCTGCAGTCTTTCTATCAAAAGTATTACAAGCTTTAAAGGAGATTTTGTTCAGTCAGATTTCCTGATGGTGGACGCAACATCTGGCATCAATAAACGTCGACTTTATCTTTTCTATCCTAAAAGTTGTAAAGACGCATTTCTGTTTTTCTTTACCTTTCTTTTCTTTACCTGCTCCAGACCAGTTTACTGCCTCTCACAGCCTGGTTCGTCTCATTCATGTTTTAGGATGTAAGTAGAGACGTGGGCTTGGTTCGCCACCACTGGTGGTTAATGATCCTGTGCATCGATCAGTGTGATGTTCAGTGGTTCAGTCGGGGGCGGATCAACCCCTGTGCTTATTCCTGAAGTCTTATCTTTCCATTTGAATTCCCATGGTCCCAGATTGTTTGTTTGATTTGCTTTGGAATCAGTCTCAACGAAAGGTCCAAAGGACGTCAAGACTCTCTTTGAAAAGCTTTTTATCTGAAATTAGCTGCATGAACTCTACGTTCTTTACAGGAACTTTATTTACTCTGTGTGTAGCTCAGTCAGCTGGTTAAAGATCAATCTCTGAGCTCCACATTCATCTGATACGTACATCTTTTCTAACAGCATGTTGTGCATTTACTGTCACTCCAGAAACATGTAAAAATATGCAGCGGCTGGCAGGAAATCACTGTTGTTCTGATGCTTTTCTTCACTTTTTACAAAGGCTTTTGTGTTTCTAAGCTTCGCTTTACTTTAGTTCTTTATTTCCTGTCATGTTGAGGCTCTGCTGAGTGCAGTATCTCCCTCCCTCTGGTTTTGTAATCGCCCACCTCGCCCACAGACGGTCCTTGAGATGGAATTAGCCTGCAGGAAGATGACAGACAACGCAGAGGCAGAAACACCGGCACACTCAGCCTGTATTACCTGCTGCTCCTGTCACTGAACATCACTTATCTGGTTTTATGAGAGTCTACCTCTGCCTCTCTGCAGCTGTTATCTGTCATCAACACCTGCTTTATACACCGCAAATCCTCTTCGGGATTCCTGTCAGACAACGTAAAGGGGAAAGGGGCCAAAATGTAAAAGATTCATGCAGAGAAAAGAGGAAAGATAAAACAAATGTGTCCAAAGAAAAACTAGAAAATGAGATGAAAAGAAACAGGAAGGTTAAAGATGGTCGAAATGAAGAGTTGTCATCCCAGAACTTCCTTAAAAGCCCTTTCCTTAAAGCTTGTTTGTGCTTTTTATTAACAAACAGTCAAATTAGACTTTTTGGGTGGCCAAGATGGAAAATTCTGGTCTGTTTGACTTGTAGTTCCTCAGAAAGACTCTTCTTCTATCCAAAAATACCTTGTTGGCTGGTAAAGACTCTCAAATAATTCCCTCAGGTGTCACTAAACAGAAAACACACCAGTTCTCTGAAGAAATACCTCAGGTTCTTAATTTTCTTTGTTTCTGGCTCTCACATTGATTTCCGAGCGTCTTTACATCCTTTGCTGACCAGAAAGAATCAAATTTCTAAACTCTTCGATCACAAAACTCCTCTTTCAGGACCGTTAATCCAGAGAGGTGAAAGCCGGTTTTAGTTTCAGCAAACATCAGCGTGAAACAGTCGCCCTCCGTGCTCGATGAAACCGTTTTTATTTTCATGTAATTCCCCACAAATCCTCCTCCTCTCCCAGGAGTGGAAGGCAGACTGAGGTGGATCCTTCTCTGAGGAGAACTAGATCCTCCGACCGTTAGCCTTTTCTCCTCCTCCGTCCCTCCCTTCATCCCCCGATTTCCTCTGCTGCTCCATCGTTTCTCTACAAAGGTTAAATCCAGCTTAGTTTCGCTCCTGGACACAGACACAGAAAAACAGAGAGAGAGAAAGATTCTTACTGGTTTAACACACACAGGCTTGTTAGATGGAGCTTTGGGTGATTTTTCTTCTTTCTTTTTTTTCTCTTCTTGCTCAGAATTGCAAATTTTGTGCCAGAAGTGTGTCTGATCACCTTTCAATTTAAAAGAACAAGAATATCTTGGCTTTTAGTCAAATTTCACAGATTTTCCCTCCAGCAGCTGTTTGGACCTGAAGAGAAAACACAACATCTGATCAAGTTTCTAATCGAGTCCCAAAAATCTGCCTCCAGCAGAAATCAGCTTTGATTTTTTCACTAAATTAATAGAATAAAGTTCCATTCAATTCTTTTCAGACTTTTGCAGATTGCTGGTAGTTTTAAGGCATTTCTAGTCTTTTAAGAACAAAGATAGATATTGAACTGTTTTGAACCATAAAGGTGGGGAACTACTGGATTAGTAAACCAAAGAAAAATAAAACATTTTTAATTCTAATAATCAGTAAAAACACAGGTACTTCCAGTTCTTAGGTGTGAGAATTATTTCTGCTTTTCTTTGTCATGTTAAGTAAATTGCATATCATCCTGTTTACTAGCAACTTAACCTTAAATTTTGGCAAATTTGACTATTTTCTGGACATTTTTTGTACCAAACGATTAATCCAGACAATAAATAATAATAAATAACCTGCAAATTAACAGATAATGAAAGAAAATCATTAGTTGCAGCCCAATTTATAATCTTTCAGAAATGAGTGTCTGTATCTTAACAAGACAGAATAAGGCAGGTTGCTGCGCTAGAATCGCATATTAGAAAAATTCTTCAAACAAACTGATTTGTATCAGAAACAAGTTGAAATGTTCTTACTGCAGTTGCACATTTGTTCACTTATTTTTTAGAATAAAAAAAAAACACTTCAGAACTCAAATTACAGACAAACATGACTAGATGAGGGGGAGATTCTTGCAGTGCAGCTCTAGATATAAAGTCCAGAGCGCTGCCAGCCTTCGTCCTCCTGCTGCTGCTGCTGCTGGTAAAAAGATAAAATACATCAGCTGAAGTGTTTGAAATCTATTTTAAAGATCCTCAAGTTGCACCTTTCCAGATGTTTTAGGGACCATCCACTCCTTGATTTCCCCAGGGGAATCAGCCTCCTCTTCCTCCCACAGAAGGTGATCCTCGTCTCTGCTACGCTTCCACGCCGGTGTCCCCCCTCCTCCTCCTCTTCCTCCTGCTGTTCTCCTCCCCTCCTTCCTTCCTTCCTTCAGATTAATGACACAGATCCAGTGTTTCCCTCCCGGTTTGAGCAGCCCTGACTCTTCACAGATGTATGATGGGACAGCGAGACGAGCCGGCGGTGGATCAGGAATCAGCAGGCGGATCTGCAGCTCTCTCTTCTTCTTCTGCAGCACCTCCCCGCGCAGGAACAACAGCAGCCTCCGCGGCAGCACAGCCAGCCAATAACCTGCAGCCGGCAATTAATTTTCCTCTCAGCGATGGCTTTTCCCTCCCCCTCCTCTTCCCTCCCACCTGCTCTGAATCCCTCTTCGTCCCCTCCCCTCCTGTCTTCCCTTTCGCCTTATCTGTCTCTTTCTTCTTTTTGTTCTTCACCTGTTCATTCATCTCTGTGACATTGAAATGTTCCCCGGCTTTCACCCTCGTAAACACGTTTCTGTGTCTTCTTCACGGCTCAAAACACACCCAGCAGACCACCGTCCACATCTGCATCTCACGGCTGTCAGGAGGAATCCTCTCATCTTCAAAATGTCAACTTTAACAGTTTAAACCAGCAGGAATGTTTGAGTCTCTCTGGTTGGATTCTTCCTCCTGCAGAGGAAGGTGAAGAAGTCATCTTCACACTCAAGTGAGACAAAAAACAAAAAAAAAAGTAAAGAAGACAACATGCATGTGTATATTCTTTTTTTATATTCACGAGTGCATGTTTTCTCATCGGTGTAGGCAGGCACATGTTATATCGAACCTATTTGCAGGTTTCTTTATGCAACACTTGCATACAATTATACTGCACGAGCAACCAGTCTAGTTCTTCGGGAGTCTTTAAACTAAAATGTGTGAACCAGAACGTAACCCTAACCTAAGCAACGCCAACCAGGCCTTAAACTACTGTCAGTTCTCTGAACCAGTGGCCTCCATAACACAAGCAGCCTTCAGGGACAATCATTGAACAGTATTGCATTGAACAATCATTGAACCCCCCCCCCCCCAGGGCATACCTCACATATCTAGCTCGATTACCGATAAAGCTCAAATAATATCCATTTTTTTTATTATTTGCCCTCAGCCGTGTATTTGAAGAACGAGCCATGAAAACTAAATATTATGAAGCTGGGAAGCAGTTTACAGTCTGAAGTAATTGTCTCCCATTTTCTGTCTTTATCTGTTCATTTTGTTTGCTCTCTCTCTCTGTGTTACCTGGACAACCTCCTCCACTTTGGATGCCACATTATTACACAGATTACCGTGTGTGTGTGTGTGTGTGTGTGTGTGTGTGTGTGTGTGTGTGTGTGTGTACACACCATGTTTTCCTCATGTTGTGGGGACACAAATCTGTTTACACAGTCACATTGTGGGGACTCGCCTTCCTTTTGGGACAGAACGTGAGTCCTGATCTATTTTTCCATCAGCACTGATGCATATGATTGCCACTTTAGTATTATCAAAGTTTAATAATAAAATAATTATAAAACTCTAAAATTTGTAGTAAACTCATGATGTTTGAAATAACGAATAGCCAAAATAAAAATATTAGTTTATCGCTTTTTTTATTGGGCATCAACCTAAAAATAGGCTTGAAGTGTAAAGAAACGCTTCAGATGGCGGTTACGCCCTGAGACGCAGCGGAGACACGAGCCTGCACGGAGAAGCTGCAGACGGCTGCGCAGATTTAAATGACGTATCTGTTGCGTGAGACGTGCGAGTGAAAAAACGCAGCTGATACGCCTCCGGAAATGAATGTAAGTCAATGTAATGTCCTCTGAAGTGATGGAAACACAGCTGTGTGTGTGTGTGTGTGTGTGTGTGTGTGTGTGTGTGTGTGTGTGTGTGTTTACCAAACCAATTTGTCTCCTGATAAATTGACTCTGTTGACATTTATATAAATCTAATTTAATTAAATTTAATTTAAATGAATCCTCCCTGTATTACACACACACACACACACACACACACACACACACACACACAGAACACAAACATATTCATGAATTATTTGCACATTAACATACATGAACACAGGACACACAAACTGATGACTGTGTGTTCAAATGAACCGATGTTTTTTAATGACTTCATAAAGGCTAAATGTCTGTTATAGTTATAAAATATAGAACACATAATGGTTTGTGAGACTCCACAACACCAACCAGGACAAATCAAGACACTGATCCTATTACAGAGCTACAACAGGAAATATTTGATTTTTGCTGGGTGTGATCAGTTGAAGCGGGGCACTGTGAAGCTGCACGGGCAGAAACCACAGGAAGCGTCCATCTGTTGCTAGGTAACTGCATCACTAACTAATGGAGTCAGATAACTGAAGAAAAACACCTGAATGAGCTCGAAGAAGCTTAGAAGCTGCTGTTTCACTGTTGGTTCAGGAAAGTCATAATTCCTTGAATCGTCTTGGCCTGAATATAACATGATATTTTTGGGGGTATTTTGTTTTTTATTTATTTAATGTTTATTTGTATGTGGGCAAGTATGTAACATAAACCAACGCCACCACCACAGCATTTATAGCCTAAGCTGATTTGCAACGCCCGTCCTTAAATGGGCCTTTAAAATACATAAAACACAACAGCAAATACACAAGACACAGAACAAAACACAAAACTCAGAACTCAACAAAAATATTACAGACAAAAAAATACAAGACACAAACTATAATACAATAAAGCACCTTAAATGAATGGAGTGAGTTCTGCGTTTTGTCACTTCCTCCTTTACATTACTCCTTGTCAGGTAAATGCAAACATCCTGCCCACCACATGTATTTAAAATGGCGTATCCTAAAACATTATCATCTTAGTGTTCAGATTAAAAAGGTACTTTGGATTCGGGAAATCTTTAGTAGTTTCCCATTCCCATTCGTTTGTTTGCCATTGTTGGTCTGTTGCTCCACCTCTTTGGTCCGGACTGAAATATCTCATCTGTTGCAGGGATTGTCATGAATTTTGTACAGATGTTCATGGTTTCCAGATGAGGTATCCTGATGATTTTGGTGATCCTCTGACTTTTACTCCGGTGCCACCAGCCGGTCATTAAACATAATGCCTGTAAACATTACATTCAAAGCCCAGTGTTACCTAAGTACAGCCCCGCAGTGCTGTGATCTACATGGATGTAGACTTTTTAACCAACAGAGTGAGGACATTTTGGACAGTCCTCACAACTTCATAGGGCGTTGAGGGTTAAGACTTTAAGGTTTTAAGGTTCAGGTTAAAATTAAGTTGAGGCTGGGGTTGGGGTTTGGCATTTAGTCTTGATGGTTGATGTAAGGGTAAGAGCCTGGGGGATGCATTATGTGAATGAGGGTCCTCACAAGTATAGAAGTACAAGGATTTGTGTGTTTGTGTGACTCCAGCTCTATCCAAATGAAATACATCCCTGCTGTCAGAGCACTGAATCAATACTCCTCCCCTATCCCCACCTCCTCCTGCTTCTCCGTCCTTTAATTTTTCTTCTCCGGTCCTCCTCTTCCCCACCTTTCTCTCACCTCCTTTTGCCCTCTTCCCCTTCTCCTTATTTATCTTTCATCTTCCCCTCTACCAGATTCAAACCCTTTGTCTTTCTGGCCTCTCCTCTCTCTTGTCCATCCACCCATCCTTCCTCTCTACTGCTCCTCTTTCTGCCTCTTTGTGGTCTTTTTTTTCTCCACATCCTCCTCTGCTCATTTGTCATATTGTCCTTTTATTTCCCCCCGATTACCGTACCTCTATCCCTGCATCTCCTCTCTTCCTCCTTCCTCCATCCATCTACCTGTCCTCCTCCCATCTTCCTCTGCTCCTCCTCCTCCTCCTCCCTGCTGAGCGTGAGTCCTGTGAGAGCAGTTTATCAGCTCAACACAGTAATCACATCGACAGAGAGAGAGAGAGAGAGAGAGAGGATGCCTCTGCAGTGTCAACACTGTCACGCCCGTCTGCCACACACACACACACACACACACACCCAACCCATATATACATACTGTACACAGACAGGTTGGTGTGTAATAGAAACACACACACTGTGCTTGTGTGTCTGCTGTTGAATGTGTGTTGAAGCGAATCTGCTGCCCAAACATAAATTTATCTTTGTCACTTTATCATATACACTGTCTGAATATGTGTGTGTGTGCATGTGTGTGTGTGTGTGTGTGTCATGTTCCCTTTAGCATCCATCATATATAACACATGTATTAGTTTGCATACAGTTCAGTCTCTGCTGTGTGTGTGCATGTTTCATTTCATTTAGCTTTTGTTCTATATTTTTCACTGCTGTTGCTTTTTTCTTTTTCTTTATTCCTGCTGATTTAGATCAGTTTGTTGCTGCAAGAAGCAGAAATCAATGCAGTTTATCAGTGATAATAATTTCTCATTGTTTTAAGGAGGAGATCGGAGAGAACAGAGCTTTAAAAAACAAATGAAATAACCTTATTTCTATCTTCCTTTCAGTTCTATATTTCACTATCAGCCAGTAAAGAGAGTGATATGGTCTCTCCGCTTGGTACCAGAGATGAGTCTCGCTGTTGCAGTTTGAACCAGCTGCAGGCGACCTATGGGAGAAAGACTCCCACATACAAATGTAACACAGTCTCCAGATCTGCCAAAGAAAGAAAAGGTTTTATTTTTGCTGTTCACCTAATGTGGAAAGGGGTACTGCTAATGTCAAATTTGAAAGCAGAGCCAAAATTACACCAAGATTTCTGGCATGTGCACAGAAACTTGAAACATATGCCCAAGAGAATTAGTCATTGCATCAATTTTCAGGTCCAATAATAAGAAATTCTGTCTTAGTCTCATTTAGCTGAAGAATGTTTTTTAGCCACCCAGCATTTCACATCCTCAGGACAAGACACTGAAGATTACGTGTATAGCTGCGTGTCGTCAGCATAGCAGTGATAAGGGATGAAAACACACTCCAATGGAAGCAGATACAATGTAATTTAAATAAAATAGGCCCTCAGATGGAGCCTTGGGGTACACCACAGGAGACAGCACCAGAGGAGGATGAAAATAATATTGATCTTTATTGTACACATGATTCACACCACTCTAAAGCCTTACCCTGAATGCCTCCCACAGGTTTGAGGCAGTCCAAGAGTACACAGTGATTGGCCGTATCAAAAGCAGCAACAAAACAAAATTAAAATGGCTTCATGTCCAGAGTTTATAGTTCCTCTAGGGAGTCTTAAGGAGTTATCTAGAAGTAGTAAATTTTATTTTTATATAAACGCTGAATCAAAAAAACACAAAGAATCATTGCCAATTCTATTTTGAGGGCAGGAATGGCAGATTTCTCCAGTCAAAACAGAAGTGTGGTCTAATATTGTCTTTTTTGGTGAATGAAGGTGAATAAAGTCAGATCCTTTGTGCTGCAGCGTGACAGTTACTACAGTTGGTACTGTTCCTGTATAAACACTGAGACACTCTTCTTTATTTATTCTTTTCATTTTCTGACATTTTGAAACCCATTTTCTGCTTTCAGTCGTAGTTCAAAGAGTCCCGAGGCACATAATGTAGACAGAGAGAGACAGTCGGGGGACAAATTAGAGTGTGCATGTAGGGAAAAGAAAGCGTCGGAGAGTGGTAGTCGAGGGATAAATGAGTTTGTGTTTTTGCGTCGGGGGACACGTTCATGGCCTGCAGAACATACTCAGGCTGTAATCTTCACATGCTGACAGTCTGAGAGCTTCAACAATCAACCGCTCAGTACACACTCTGGAGGTTAGAGGTCACACACACACACACACACACACAGTACACACAAGTATAGACATCATCATCATCAAATACACACATGGACTACATACAATATACACGCACACACATGCAGAGACACAGCAGGAGGTTCGGTGTGACACGGTGACGGCCTTTAAATCACACACACACACACACACACACAGAAATAGAGGCTGTGGGTTTTGACAAGCAATTACAGAGGGATGAAGTGAAGAGAGGGGAGGATGAGGAGGAGGATACAAGAATAACTCACACCAGCATCATTTCTGACCAGATACATTAATTTCAAATGATTACCTTTGATCATTGGCTTCCCTCGTAGAGGCAAAGTAAAGAGTTTTCATTAAAACAAACTGTGTTAAAGGTAGTTATTTTTAGAAGCATTTTTGTTTGTTTGAAATTCACTCTGACACAAAAGAAGAAAAAAATCAGTCACTGACTTGTCCTCCAGCAGTAGTCAGCCAGCTTGGCTTGTCCAACGTCCAATTCAGTGCAGCAAGTTGTTTGTACTTTATGAAGCAATACATAAACAGTAAGGGTGTGGAGGTTTGGGGTCATGGCTGCAGTTAATGATCTTTCTTTTCTACCATAACCACAATCAACATCAACCAAGTGTTATTAATTGCCTAATCTTATCCGAACCCCAGTTGTCATTCACAGACATTGTTGAAAGAAATACATTTTTACAGTGTGAAAAAGTGCCAACAGAGGAGGAGAAGAATGAAAAGAGGAGCAGAGATGAAGAGGACAGGAAGGATGAGCCGGTTGTAGTACATGAGGAGAGGAGGTGAGTAGAGTAGAAAGAGAGGAAGGAGAAGAGAGGATAAAACAAAAAGGAAAATAAGTCAAAATAAAAGAAATGTGAGGAAAAGAGAAAGAGATGAGGGGGTGGAGGAAGAGGAGAGGAGAAGAGAGGATCATAAAGTGACGCAGGGTGAAGAGGAGTAGCTGGAGGAAGCTTCTGAATCCTTCATATCGCCTCAGTTCATCTTTTTATTTTTATTATAAGAGACGTTTCTTCTGTGTCATTCAGTCAACCACAGTCTCCATATTGGACTTTTTTAATAAAACAGATAACACTTTTACATATGAAATATCTGATTTCTCTTACACACCTTCACCTTCAAATCAATTCAATTAATCTTTTTGAATTATTTTCCAAATAAAGTGCATTCAAAGCACTAGCCCATATGTTTGCTTATTTATTCAAAAAGAAATAAAAGATAAATTGGAATGAAAGCGTCACTCCCCTCCGCTCTCCGTGCGTTTGTATGTGTGTGAGTTTTCATCTTAGATAGTGACGACATTCAACGAAATGAGAAAATGTTCCCTTTTGTTTAGAGAGGAAGGATATTTTTGGAAAGTGAAATATGTTTTTTGGAAGGCGGAAGGACATTTCAGAAAATGGGGAAACGTTTGAGTTGTCCGGCTCTCGCTTCTTCAAAATCAGTCATAGAAATGCAAAGAAATGGAAAAAAAGGAGAAAAGATGTAGAATTTATCTAGAATATGTAAAATCTATAGATCGAGGCATTGAGTTTGACTTAAGATCTGCCTATGTTAAATTTCATTGCAAGTTTTAACCATCAAATTACACTGATGATTTACATACTGTATGTATGCTGAAATCGATTTAAGGCTTAAGTTATTTAGTTTTCAGCCTGTAATTTGTTGTAATTCTAAAGGTTGCGAACACCCTTTTACTACTACTATTTTGGTGGATTTTTATTTCATATCATATAATTTATTGTTGATGGTTTTCTTTTAATATATCCAGCTTTTCTTTTACTGTCTTGTAATGTATAATATAGATTTTTTGATATCTTATATTTTAAATCATGTAGTTATAAATATTTTCTTGTAGTCAAGTCTCTAAAGTATCTAAACTTAAAAGCAACATATGACCTGATGAAATAAAGCTTATATCAGTGAGCAAAAAAACAGAGATTTCTTCCTCTTTTCACTCAGAAACAGATCTGAAGATGATTCTATAAGCACATCGAGGGGCAAAAAGGGAAATCCACTCATTTAAAAACGAGTCCTGCTGAACGTGTGAGAGAAGTGTGATGGCTCAATTCATGTCAGGAGACCAAAGACACAATGAATTCTCTGAGAGCCCATAATGAGGACGAGGGAGAGAGTCAGTGGGCTTTAAGGCTGAAAGGAGTAAATCTTGTTAATTGTCCTCCTGGTATCTGCAGATCTATATCCTGGGAAAATTAAAGAGGGGTCGTGGAGAGGGGAGCAGACAGAGAGAGGTCATTAGAGAGAGCCAAATGCAGTAAAAGACTGTGTAAAGGAATAATCTACACATATAAAATCATGATTCAGTATATTTGTAGAGGTATTTATGCTGCTATTATAAATATGCAGCATGTGCCAAAAATAAATGGTAATGATGATGAAGGAACATGTCCTCCAGTGCAACAGTGCGGCTGCAGCAATAAGATATCTGGCTTCAATACTTCTTAGTAGGATCACTGCGTCACTTTTCATATATTGAAGGAAAAATGAAGCTTCAGCAGCCTGCTCACCTTTAAGAAGATGAAAGTGTTAATTGTTTAGCTGGACAGAGAACAGTGTCTGCTGAGGGTTTAACCTGAGGTTAATGAGTCTGTGATCAAAGCACAACATCACTGATTGATGCTTCAGCAGGCCTCAGGAGGCAGTCGACTGCCTGGGGGTTATGGTCTTGAAGAAGGTCCTGTGGTGTCAAAATGTTCTTCTAAAGGGCAATCCACACCAGCAGCATTGTTTGAAGCTTTTTATATTAATGTCTTGTTCATCTCACAAAAGAAATCTTCAATTATATGTTTCTGGGGCTGCCCTCGAACTGTCGACCAAACGTTAGTTGACAAGTTTTCATTGGTTGGTTGATTGCAGGAAAACAAAAGCTCCATTCAGGAGCTGTGCCTATGTATGAAACCCCTGAGGGCATTTAATTTGAAAGGACAGACACAGGAAGTAGTGACACCCAGTCACAAACAGACATTTACACCGCTGGTCCCTGCCTTAATATTTAGTTATTTATAGATAGTTATATGTGGCAGGAAATCCAAGTGTAGGATCATTTCGAGAGGCTAAATCTCCACGCTGGTTTTTCTGAGACATTCAGAGAAGGTTATTATTATTGTTGTAAGTTATTGTATTTCTTTTTTTCCTATTATTGTATTTCTCTGTAACATAGCACAGTCTGAACAATGTTACTTATAATATTATAATATATAACAGAGAGTTGAAGCACAAGACAGAACAACTTTACTTTATTTACGTTTAACCGAAGCCACCAAGTTTCACTATACAAGTATTCTGGTTTCACTATGGGCACATGAAGATGTGTCAGGCAGGTAAATACTGTAGATGTTTATTTCTGTGCCATGACAAACATTTGGCCCGTCCCACGTAGGATTACAAGACCAGCTGTATTTATTTATTCAAGGCTGGTTTTATCCTATATAACTGTTCAGATTTGATCAAATGCTGGTTTAATTGGTTTTCCTTCAATTTGTCAGCTTTGAAGGTTTTTCTAAATGTTTTGCCTTTGCTTTTATTGTCTTGTGTACACAGGTCACCCATGCACCCTGTATAAATAAAGGTTGAATTAATTCATGTTTAACATCAAAAACATAACGACTGACATCGTCTGGTAACACATGCACGGACCCAAAAGAAAAACATCAATTGATCAATACTTTCAAATAACATATGTTTATGTTAGTTTGCTCATGTAAACTCCTCATTGAAATGAATGCAAAACTAATCAGTAAATCCGTGTTGTTCCTCAGCCTGTGTGAAGAGGACAGTTACCCTCCACAAAAGCACTCTGGTTTCAGGACTGCCAGGCTGCCTTAACTGGTGAAGACGATGTGAGACCTGAAGGGGTCTAACTAATCAATACCTTCGACCTCTTTCTCTTTCTCTGTCACTGTGAATTGTAGTCTACATTGTATTAACTTGCCCTGAAGGTAGCTGTGGAGGAAAGGTCATGGGGTCATTAAGCGTTTATCCTCTGGGGAGCTGGAACATGATCAATCTGCACATTAGCTTTAGATATTTCCGAGTCTTCTCGACCAGTCTTATCTTCTGAACATCCTGAGAAATACTACACATCTGACCGTTCATAACAAAAGCCAGTAAAACACGTTTAGGACGATTTAAACAATTACCATTTTAGGGTTTTATGAGTGCAAATCCAGTCAGTTAACTGTTCTGATAGTACGAAAGTATTTTATTTATGACAAATTGTGTAGCATTAAGGGGGCTACAACTGCATGTGCAATCCTGTATTGGAAAATGACAATCTGAATAAAAACCCTGGAATCCTTGAAGAAATTAAACTCAATACAGAAAAACACTGTCCGTTTAACTTGTGGCCACAGATTTACAGCAAAAAAATGACTGTAAGTTAAAATACAAAGCATGAGTTGTGGCATTGTCCGGTTTCATTACAGGGAGACACCAATCTCCTCTAACATGGAAGATACCATGTGGGTGGGACCAAGGCCTTATAATGTAATAAATATTTACAGAAAAACAATAAAAACATAGTTACAATGCTTTAAGTATTTACATATAAACCAAAAACCTTTAAATATTTCAATATCGCACAGAAAACCATCTGAATACACAGATCAGTGTTGTCTCTACCTCTTCTCCCCCCCTCACCTTGTTACTATGGTTCGCTCCAGGAGCTCTTCAGCAGGTGTCTGAGTCTCAGCAGAGGTGAGTCTGCACAGCCAGTGCAGCAGCTTACATTCACTTCTTTTCACTGCTGACAGAATGCAGAACAGGACAGACTTTAGTTAAATACAACAGAGAGTGAAGGTGCTTGGACTGTGATGGTGACATGAAGCTTTCTGTAGCATTCAGGGATTCCAGGTCTAAAGGTTAAAAAAAATAAGAGTTTAGGTTCCTGGTAAGATGGTAATAGATTACATCTACAGCAGCTTCTTCTACAGTTTGTGCTCCCTGCCTGTTGGGTTTGGAAGGTGGTGCTGCCACCTTGTGTCTGAGAGGAGTTACTGCAACAGTCATGCTTAAAGGACTGTACCACCTGACCACTGACTCAAGGGGTCGTACAATGAATCTGAGGGGTCACGAGACAATTAACAAGATTTGAAAGCAGAAAAAAATTGCCACAGAATTACAGACTTGATTTTAAACATACCTCCGTTCTTTGCTTTTTGTGTTGTGAATTATATATTCAGTGGTCATTAGAAGTGGAACGGTACACGTATTCATACCGAAAACCTACAACTCCACGACTTAAAAACTGAGGTGTTCACTGAGCCATGATTTTTGTGTACCATCACACACCTAGTCCTTATCAGATAATCAGTCATTCTGAGTTTGTCTTGCAGTTCAACATGCATCAGTTTAGCCCAGAAGTAAAGTTCCTCAAGAACCAAATTATACTTTTAATATAAAGTGTTCATGTTGAATTAACAGAAGTTTGTCTTCCATGTTAGTTTTATATTTTCTCCACTAGAGAGCAGCACAGCACAACCCAGTAGTGCAGTGTGCTGCTGAATGTACACACTGAGGTGTGTGTTGGGGCGTCTCTTGAGGTATTTACTTGTTATTTGCTGTAGGAGGTGTGTGGGAAGCAGAGCTGGTGCTGGTGATTGGTCGGGGGGGCGGGAGCCAAGCCAGAGACAGCAAATCAGTCTGCACCCAGTTAGGGTCAAAGTTATCTATCTGCACCCAATCAACTGTTCGTTACAGACAAACATTTTCTCACCTTCTTATTTAGTTCTTCTTTACTTCTCATTTCCTCCTCCTACCGCCATCCTTCTCTGCTTCTTCTTCGTCTTCTTATTCGTCTTCGTCTTTTTTTTTTGTCTTCTTCTTAGTCTTTATCTTTGTCTTCTTCTTCGTCTTCTTCGCCAGCAGTGGAACAAAACATTATCTGTACTGAATCCATCTTATATCTAGTTTTCTTAGAAGATAACTAGTCAGAAGATTCAGTTCAATTCATTTTACTCCAGTCCTGTATTTCATAGAGGTAAAAGACACATAAGATCAATTATAAGAAAAAGTGTATAAATCACATTTTTAAATAAATAATAATAAAAAAATGATATTTGCCCTCAAAGCTTTTTCAGTTGAACCCTGAACTGTCTCAACTTCACTTGGACAGTCAAACAAAAAGGTTTATTTCCTCAAACAGGACGTGTTTATTTGTTGAAAATCAAAGGATAATCTGATGAAAAGTACTTTAAATCCTCAGCGTATCTCCTGTACATTCAGCCTCTGCTGTGGAGTGTGATCACGCGGTGCTGCTCTCCCACACAGCTCGCAGCTCCGCAGCCCACACACTGATCCGAGGTCAGAGGTGGATCTGCATTAGCAAACAGTACAGAAGTGAGGAACCAACACTGCTGCATCTGATAACGTGGAGGGCAGCGGAGGACGCCTCGGCCTCCACACACACACACACACACACACACTCATGTTCACATGTACAGGTGTACAGGGGAGGTGGATCACAGCAGCTACATAACTTTGCAGTTCTCCTCCAAAGCAGCATTTCTTCTTCTGTTCCTCCGCTCTCTAAAACACCACATGCTCCCGTTCGGCAGCTGTTGGTGTCAATAAATTGTTAATACTAATTTTGATCTTTTGTAGACGAGTGTTCAAAGTGTCCATCAGAGGGAGGGGTCTCCTCCAATACTTAAAGAGTGTGGGTTTATTTTAGAGCTTTATAGACTGATGAAACAGAAACAAAGTCGAAACATACTGTCAGTACAGATACTCAGCACACACACAACAGCAAAAAGCTACTTATTTTAAAATAAAAGAGTGCTGGTGCAAACCTACACTCATAAGGTTCCAGGCGCCCTGATGCTGTCAAGAAATCTGTCGGGATGATAAACTGGAGGCTAAAACTACAAACACAAAGCAGGTCATGCTGCAGCAGGACAAACACAATGGAACATTCACAAAGTACCAAACCTTATCCATATCGATGATTAAAATCTTCTAAAATATTAATGATTAACAGCACAATTTGTCACAACATATAAACGTATTACAAAGAGAAGAATAATGTTTTCTTTAATGGTGTAGCTGGTGAAGGAAGTTTATTTTACCTGCTTTATTCACTGTGGGGCTGTTTAATCTACGAGGAATTCTATTCAATAAAGATCCTGTTATTGTGTGTAAAATCTTAATCCGCAAAGTAACTGGTAACTAACTACAGCTGTCAAAAAGGTACTATATTTATTATAAATGTAGAGCAGTTGAAGTATAAAGTGGCATAAAATGGAAACATTAGTACCAGTGTCTTAAATTTGCAGTTAAAGGAATAGTTGGACATTTTGGGAACTATGCCTACAGGTATTTGCCTTTTTTTGCCGAGTGTAAGATTGGAATTCATTCACGTAGATTAACATAAAAACTGAGAAAAAAGGGGAACAGCCATCCAAAGGTAAGAAAGACTGATCTCAACACCTTTTTAAAGCTCACTGAGTAACATGTTGCATCTTTGTTTAGTCCATATAAGACATGGAGAATAAAAACTGATTATTGTTTTCCCCTCTTTCAAATCTTTATGCTAAACTTAGATATCCAGCTACTGGCTGTATGCCCTAAAGACTGTGCAACTACTGCTGTAAACCATCAAATAACTATAGATAACTATAACTATAGATGTCAAATAAAAGAAGGGGAGTAAAAAGCTTAATAGCTCCCTCTGTATTGTGGTAGAGTAGCAGTAGGCCTGTAACATAGTATAAAATAGACATACTGAAAGAAAACATACGCACAATACTTGAATAAATAAATGTACTCTTTCTTCCAGAGACTGCAGCTTCAAACAGCCGCTCTTTAATTCTCTTACTTACTTACATCTATGACAAAAGGAAAAGTAACAAAATCTCCAAATACGACAAAAGATTGAAGGAAAAAACTAAAGCAGTGGTGATTTTTTTTTATAATGCATTCACTACAACAGCACACACACACACACATTCACGTGACAGTCGCCCACACATGAACATGAAACTCACTGCACAGAAACATCAATCTGCACAACGTGCACTTAAATCAGTAGGAGGTTTAATCACAGCTGTGATGCTCCTTTCATGCGTCTGCGAGTCCCTGAAGACAAAAACACACACACACACATCATGATATACAAACACAATACACACCTACACAATATATAAATTATGGCATCACACACCTCGTCCTCCCACTAATCGCTCCAACTAATTATACTTTCCTGAACTCTCTGCTGTTATAAATACATGCAGAGGAGGACGGAGAGCAGCTCTGTTATAATAACACTGAAGCTTCTGAGAGCTCGTAGTAATCTGAGCTAATATTCAGTGTATTACATCTGGTATCAGACGGGAACACCTTCTGAAACAGCACTCAGTACATCCCACAGCGGGGGAATGTAGCTCCGTACACTTACTCAAGTACAGTACTTAAGTTCAAGTTTGAGGTACTTGTACTTTACTTGAATTTTTCATTTCTCTGCATCTTTCTCCTCCCACCCCAGCACATCTCAGAGGTTAATATTATACTTTACTTTACTCCTCTACATCTGTCTGACAGCTTTAGTTCCTTTACAGATTACAGTTTGTCCAGTGAAAACCTTGTATCTCCACATGTGTTGATGGTGAATGTTTGTGATGAGGTGAAGGATGAAGAGTTCCTTTATGTGCTGAGAAAATTCTCCTTCTGAAGCTAAATAAACTGTTTCAAACCCTCTGGGATCAGCTGGAAAAAGCATCGTCACAGAGCTGAAAACCTTTAGAGATACGAGGTTCTCACAGGACAGCGACGACAACACGTGATGATCTTATAGACCATGATGCATTGCTGCAGATTAAACTAGCCAACAGGATATAAAGGAGTTAAAATGAGCTCAACCTTAAACATCTACAGCAGTAACATGCAACAGACACATGAATGCAGCAGGAATATTAATCCAGAAACATCAGAGATAATAAAACACTGACAGGAACTCTACTGCAGCAGGAGGACTTTTACTTTAAGAACTAAAGTGGAAACAGCAGATCAATGTCCATTTAATCCTTAATACTTGTTCAGTCCTGATGCAGAGTTACCTGTACTGTGTGTGCATGTTGGACAGAAAAGTGACCTATGAAGCAGCAAATGTTTGATGATGTTTGTGCAGAGTGTCAGTTCACTACAGAACTGCTCTCAGTCAGTCATGATTTTTGTCAGTTTAGATATAAAGCACATATAAATCTTTGAATGTTGACATGGCATATTTAGACAAACGATAAACGCCTTGTTGGGAAGGCTGCAACTCTGCATCTGTGAAGCTTTCAGGCTGGAAATGTGTCAGTTAAAGTGCAGCTTGTTGTAATGGCTGTGTGAAAGATTTTAATGATTTCTGTACAGAATTATTCTGTTTCTAATCGGTTTCTACAGAGAGAGTAGGTGGTAGTTAGAGAAGAGAACAGAGAGAGAGTGGAGGAGGGTTATGAAAAGAAAAGATCCAAAAATAGAAATTAGAAATGCAAAATTACAGTTCATATAACACTCTTTCCAGAAATCATTGCGTTTTTCTTTTGTCAAAATCACTCATTAATAAATCAATGATGACATGCAGCACTTTGTATGAAATGGTTCAGTCTTTGTACTCATGTTAGACCTGCAGATATCCATCCAGATCACACAGACATGACATGTTCCCACCAGGTCTCAACCTGGATCAGTCATCAAACATGATGTGATTTTTCCTCCCTGCTCAATAAAAGTTTGTTAAAGATTTTATAATTTATAAAATGATTGCGTTATCTCTTGTTTTTTAAATCTGTACAGAAACCGATTTGTTGTAATTTCACTGGGGGTTATGGGCCGCACTATTTCCTGGCCAGGACAAGGAAACTTCCTGGAATCAATATAAAGTTATGTATTGTGCTTAAGTAAAACAGGGCTGTAGCCACTGAGGACTCAGGCGCCATGTCCTCTGTGGGTTTTTTGTACAGTCTACTAAAGTGAATTAAAAAACTAAAGAAATGCATTTGTGCATAAACTAAATATATACATCTAATATTCTTGCCATATTACAGAGCTTGTTGCTTACAAATACAAATGTTGTTCCTCTGTAGCAGATGTCAGATGTTGGCAGGAAACACAGGATGCATCCACAACACATGTCCCCCTCCAACTATTTCACCTGATGTCACGTCAGCTCAGTGATAATCCAAAGAGGAAAAGACACTTCACGTCTATTCTGGTTTACTCTCCTTCTCTCCAAAATGGCGGTTGGTGGTATTCTGGTTTCCTGGTGTGACATCATCACTGTGCGCCGAGCTTGTGGCCGACGTCAGAGAAGAAACTAGAGCAGCCAGTCTCCTTCTGACTCTCTCCCCCTTCTCCCTTTTCTCCTTTCCTCTCCTCCTTTTCATCCTCTGTGTGTGCCTCTTTTCTTCTTCTTGCTTCCTTTTTGATCCTCCTCTGTCCTCTTTCTTCCATCCTCATCCCTTTTCTTGTCTCCTTTCTTCCTCTCCTACTTACATTCTCTACTTGTACCAGTTAGGTAACCTGAATTCATAAAAATGGGAGGAAGCCGAAACAAAAACATGGGGAGAGGTAGTGAAGGAGGGAAGTAAAGGAAGGAAGGAGGAACACAGGGAAGAGAGGGAAAAGGAGGGGGAGATGGAGGAGCAAATGGAGGGAAAGAGAGACAGAGGAGGAGGAGGGAGAACAGGAGTAGAGGGAGGACAAGGAGGATGGAGGGATGTAAAGGAGGGAGACTAGAGGGATGGAAAAAGAGGACAAAAGATGGGAGGAGGAACAGCAAGTGCAGAAAGAAGAAGACGGAGGGAAAACATTAGCAGATAAGGAAGAGAGAGAAGGAGGAAGAATAGGAGGTGTGGGAGGATGAAGTTAGGAAGGAGGAGGAGGAGGAGGAGGAGGAGGAGGAGGAGGCTGCCTGCTGCAGGTGCAGCAACAGAAGTGCATGCAGGATGCTGATGAACAGAGCCATCAGAGAGGAGTGAAAAGCAGTGAGCTCTCACTCTGCTGCTGTTTTCAGCCTCCTCTCACAGCTCTGCTCTTAATGTTTCATTAATGAAACATGGTGGATTGTTAACGGCATATTCTGTTCAACACATTCAGAAACGTGTGTGTGTGTGTGTGTGTGTGTGTAATTAATGAAGAATCAGAAAATGACATCATGATTTAAAGAGCAATTAGGTCATGCAGCTGTTTATTGGAGGTAATTGATATAAAACACCAAGTGTTGTCCTGATTGGCTGTACAGAAATTAGACCCGGCAAAGGACAACGTGTCTGAACAGAGTCTCTCAGTATCCCGTGTGTCTCGCCTCATATGTTCAGATAAGGATGGTAGTTTTTTTTTTTTTTTTTTTATTAGAGTCCAATATGTTTGCGGCCTAAAGTCTCAGACTGAAGGGACGAGTCTGTGAGCGAGTCGAGGGGTCACGGCTAATTCTGACATGTCTGTAATTAACTGCAGGACAAAGAGGAACACGAGGTCTAGACCTTTTTAGACAACGTTTGTTTCAACGATCACTGAAACTTTCCAGGGGACACAGTGATGATCACAGCTGGGACACGCCTGTTGTAGCCGTAGTCTGAGACTCAAGAAGTTATTGAAGTCTTTAACTGTCTGGAAGTGGTGTTGGGAAATTAGTTTTTTGTCAGGAAAACAAGCGTATCGCGGCTGCATCACTTTAGTGTCCAAAAGGTTCCTTTGTCTGTGCTACTTGCGGTGTTTCTGTATTTGGTTGTTGCACATTTTCTCTTCAACTTCAAATTGGTGAAGATGTTTTCTTGCGTTGCGTTGAGCTCTCGAGGCCACTGTATTTTAAAGATATGGACAAAACAAACCTACGATGGCATACTTTTTGTTCTGTGCTCACAAACAATAACTTTGTTCAAATTTGGTATGAAATTCTTAGACAGTAAACTCCAGGAAAATGCTTCCTTTTTCAGAAAGCTGGATGAAAGAAATGCTCTCTGTAGGTGGGTTATTAACTCAAGTTTGTTAGTCTATAGTTGTAGTCTGTCCTGTGAGTTATCTGTTAAAGGTTTTATATCGAACTTTAACATGTATTCATCTTTTTTTATTGTCAATGTGTGAACAGATTGTAACATAACTGAAAACATGAGACTTTCCCCGACTTGCTTATAGCCTGTGGACTGATTTCTATGGGAAGGACTCACATCAAACATAAAATAAAACAATATGTGGTTATTTATATACATATATACATACGTATACACCCAGGAAGTAATACTGTAATATCAGTGCTCATAACATCTTCATATTAAAAGTTGGACATCTGGGAAACCTTGTGCATCCTGTCAAGAGCAATAACTTCATCCGGGGTGTGGAGACTGAGCCAGGTCTCTGTAAAGATGTGGGCACAGATTAGATTAGCTCTTATCCCGGCTCTCTTCCCTCTCCTTCTGGGGCGGTCGCACCGTCCACGGCAGCGTTTGCTCCGGCTGTTCTGGCTGGGTGGTCGGAAGATACCGTGGGCAGTGATCACCAAGGTCCGCTGCTATTAATCCAAACCCCACGATTCATTTTCCAACACTTATCGCTGTATTTCTGCCGTATGTGGCTACTTTGATTTGATTTCCGATTTTCACACGAGCAACAGGTGGACTGCAGTTCCCTTAATGGCCACCGGTGTCTGAAGAACCTTTTTAATGCAGCCATTGTTTCTGCATTTGAATGTACCTTGGTCATTAATTTAGAAAAAAGTGATTAAAGTGTTGACCGGATCTTTCTTTAAAGGTGTGCTATTATAATAATGACTTTTAAGGGATGCCTGCCAGCCAATCAGAAACAAGCATTTTCCGTGGCCATGGCATTTTTAAAAAATTGAAAACAAACCAGACAAACCTGGTGATTCATTTTTTTTTTTTTTTGTCGAATTTCTTTTTTTAACGTCATGGATGAATGTTCACCCTGTTGAACGCACAGAGAAAGTGTGTTTATGGACAGAAGTGTTCAGAGTGAAGCCTCCTGTCGGCGGTGGAGGATCTCCTCTGCAGCCTCAGCTGCAGACTGTGTGATGGGGATTATTGTGATTCCGCAGCGGAGGACGGAGGACGAGCCCGGACAACAGGTGAACGATCATCCATCCTTCCGTTAACCAGCATCACCACAGCTCGGTGCGTGCGTGTGCGTGCGTGTGTGTGTGTTTCTGGATAAACATCAACTTCAGCCCTGATGGGTTTTTTTTTTATTTTTTTTTTTAACCCTTTCTGTTTTGCACGGTGTCTGAGGACTCGTGCTCGCGTCGTTAATGAGCGCTGACGGTTAATTGGTTTTCCTGTCACATAAAGCCGGACTGCCTGAGACCAGGACCCGAGACCCTCTCCTGATGCACCCCCCCCCCCTCAGTGAAAGCTTCATGCCTGATCACCAGCTGTGGGATTAGTGAGCATTATATATTCATATTGATGATGTACATTAATGCTGAGGCTCGGTGTGATGTGCAGGCCTGCTGCAGCCTCTGAGGTGTTAGTCCCTCTGTGCTGTTTGTGAGCCTTTTGTATCTCCTTATGTTAACTGTGCGTGTGATCGAGCCTACTGTAATATATCATTTAATTAGAGGGCCTTAATTCAGCCTCTATAATGATTTTATAGAGTATTTTATTAGCTGCAGCCTATTTTCATCTCATTTACAGTCCAGGTCCAGCCTCTACTGTACATCCACATAACATCCTGTCACCACAGATGCTCTAAATAGGGCTACAAATCATTTTGTATTCCTCCTGTATAATGCAACTTCATAACTGTTTCTTATGTGCACATTTGCATTATTCTAACCTACAATATTTATCAATATACCTAAAATAATTTGTTATTACAGACCTGGATACAGTCTGTGCAGGAGACCAGACATGTTTGAATTTGCTGTGACCTTAATATGCTGTAATATTGTTTTAAGGTTAAATCACAGGGGATGCCCCAATCAGATATGCTGTATCGGTATCAGTAGTGGATCAGGTATCGGCCACGATGAGACCGATCCAGCTTCTGTGTCAACGTCACCATAGAAGTCGGTGATTCCTCCATCATTTATACTCAGTCACAGCAGACATTCATTAAGTTTTCAGTGTTTTCAGAGAAATACAGATTTTAAATTTGGGGGGAAAAAAGGAGAACTGTATTGGTTCAGGACTCTGTACATGCAGGTAGCCTGAGTGGAGGTCAGGACTTGATATCAGGAGAAAAAAAGTTTTTATTGGTGCATCTGTATTGATAACTCTTCAGTCTGTGCACAAGTGATCTCTGTAATATAAAACCTGATTTAATTACAAAAGGGCAACATTCAGCCTCTTTATATGAAGCTGCTCAAATGGTAAATGATCTTTTGTATCTGTTAACCGGAGGTGGAAAGTTACTCAGTAGTTTTGAGGTACTTAAAGTTTACTTTACAGCTAGAGTTACTTTACAGATTGAGATTTTACAAACAAAACGTATGATCAGTTTATAAAATATGATACTAGATTAAAACTATATAAAGGAGCCAGCTGTGACATTAAAATGCTGCTTACGTGTTAAAGCATCAGTAATAAGATAGATGATATAATTTAGTCCAACAAGTACTTTTACTTTAATACTCTAAGTACATTTTGCTGTTAATACTTTTGCACTTAAGTGAAATCTTGAATGTAGGAGTATTTTTACAGAGAAGTATTTATACTTTTACTTGCTCACTTCTCACACCACTGCCAGGATTTCTGAATATCCTGACTTGAGATTACTGGTAGTAGTCCTTCTGGTATCCCTGTAATATACGAAAATATTGTTCTGAGGTTTAATAACAGCCTGTGCATGAGTTTAGTGGTATCTCTCTAACACGATTTCATTATTAAAAGGCGACATACAGCCTCTATGGGCAGAGTTTACAGGAAGCAGCTCCAGCTGCATCCCTGTAATATGAAACATCCAGTTGCATTGCTTTAACGTCGATTACAGAGCGACATGCAGCCTCCTCCTCACTGAATGGGCACCATAGTTTAAATACTATCTCTATAATATCATGTCATATTGTGTTAAAGGTAGTTAACTGTATTGTCTGTGCATGTCTTATTATAATATAAAGTTTACAGGTAGTACCGCCAATGTTATCTCTAATATTCTTTAACGTCTAATAACTACAGTTCATGCAAGTGTTAGTACCTTATACCTTCATTAGTCTATAATATGACATTCATCATCATTTCACACAGAATGACTTTCAACTTTTTAGCCTTTGAGTTTCTATATTATCTGAGTTACTACCAACACCCCCTCAGATATACAGTATAGCCCTCGGACGGGGGTTTTCATGTGTTAGTTCCTGTGTGTAATATGATTTATCAGCCAATATCGTCACTATAACATCACCACACTTTGTTATATAAGTGTCTTTATGTCTCCTATTGTCTAGGCCAGAATATGGTGTCGTTTCATCCGGAGCAACATACAGCCGTTTGCATTCAAGCCTCTCACTTCCTTTCTGAATAGAATCTTAAATTTCCAAGGGTCCCAGATCCCGCAGAGTCTCTTTGTGTCATTTGGTTTCTAATTGCACATTTGTTGGGATTTTGAACCGAGCACCAGATGGACCATGTAGAGGAGTGTGGACACTGTGTGGACCCCCCCCCCCCCCCCCCCCCCAGTAAATTCTGCAGGTAGCTGTGTAACTTTGCCAGTTCATGAGGGCTAACAAGTTAACCAGCCATGTGTGAGATGTGGTGGTTATAGATCGGCATTGAAGTAGTTTGTGTTGGGAGTTTGGTGTAAGACAAAGTGGTTTGGTTCCTATAAGGCAACATGAAATTAGAGGTCTTATAATAGATAATATTCCTACGATATTTTTTTATATTAGAATATTTTCTTTTTTCCATCTGTGGTATTCCAGTAATATTTTTGTATTAAAGCTATCCAGTCCACATAAGTTTAGAGTTGTAACATTTAATCAGTATAATGATATCACTGTAATATTCCTGAAATATTAAAAAACTACAGACCTACATGCATCTTCTAACATCCTCCATAAAATATGTGAGCTGTTCCTGGTTGTGCGGTAAACCAGCGGTGATGGGATTTCTGCGTTTGTCGCTGCGTGACGGTGCGCGTTTTTCCTCTCTGCTGCCAACACACACACACACACACACACACACACACACACTTCCTCCCTCTTCCTTCTCCACTCTTCTATTTCCACCTCCTCCATCCGTCCATCCATCCATCCAGGCAGCCTGTCTGGACCCGACACCTCCTCTCTCCTTCCTCCTCTTCTTTCTTCAGCAGAATAGCGGAGGAGAAAAACAAACAGAAGTAATATTTCACCAGTGATAATAACCAAAGCACCGTCCGTTCACACGCACATGGGGGGGGGGGATCATCAGCGCTGCAGCAGCGGATCGCTCGGCTGTCAGACGCAGAGGAATGATAATTAGAAAGAGATTGACTCGGCAACAAGAAGAAAAAGAGCAAGAAGAAGAGGGAGGAAGAGGAGAGGTGCATGCAGCAGCAGTGAGGCGAGCAGAGGAATACATGAAGGAAGAGAGAGGGAGGGAAGGAGGGAGGGAATTGATCATAATCTGATCAACAAGAAGAAGAGAGGAAAAACCGCGGAGCAGCAGCAGTGTGTGTGTGTGTGTGTGTGTTTTCGGAGGGAGATGATGGTGACAGCAGCAGCGGAGGAGGAGATAGAGGGATGAGCAGGGATCAATAATCCTCCTCTTCCTCCTCCCCCACCTTCATCCCTCCATCACCTCTGCAGGAGCCGCTGAAACCTGTGAGACACTGCTGCCTGGTTTTTATCCCTTTCGCTTTTAGTTTTTTTCCCTGGATGCTGCATCGTGTCTGTGTGTGCGTGTGCGCTCATGTGCGTGTCATGTATGTGTGACTGTGGGCTATGTAGGCCACGAGGACCGCTGTGCAGCGCGGGGTAACTACTTGGTGCGTGATGCATGCATATGTTTGTATGTGATGTGTGCGTGTGTGTGTGTGTGTGTGTGTGTGGGAGGGTATTACTAATGTTGTGGAGACATAAATCTGTTTACACAGTCACATTGTGGGGACTCGCCTACCTTATGAGGACCAAATGCAAGTCCCCATAAGTAAATCATTCCATTTCAGGGTGAAGACTTGGCTTAGGTTTAGGGACTGTGTGTGTGTGTGTGTGTGTGTGTGTGTGTGTGTGGGTGGAAGATAACATGACTATAAAAATGGCTAATTAAAATAGTCCGGCTACTGTTAAATTAAACAGAAATAATATAAATGAGAATGTGAAGAAAAGGGGAAAAAAACGTTCAAACTGCCTAAATTCTGTGCTTATAAAGAACGTTTTGAACTGGCTTCACTACATGTGTGACCAACATGAGTTTCTAACAACCAGAAACAAAAATGCAAGGGCTACAGCTAAAGATTTTTGATTAATCTGCCAACTGTTGCCTTGATTAAAAGTGAGAAATGCCTGTTACAGATAACAGGATTATTACTGAGGGGGAGGATTCATTTCAGAGCTTGGTTTCAAATAATTTAAAACCCTGAAAATGTAATTATGTCTTACAGTAAATGGCTAATTTCTGTCTGACATTGATTCCATGGAATGAGAAAATATTAAAGGGTCACTCAAGTTAAAAAAAAAACTTTAACCTGCAACATGATTTTAGGTTTTTTTGGCCACTTGGGGGCAGCAGAAACACGTTGTTAACACATTAACATATCATCACCTTTTTAAATTCTGTTGATGTGTTGAACTTGTTTCCATGTCCAGCAGTTACAGAGCAACATCTCTCTTTTAGCTCTGTTTTTGGTCTCCACCACCTCCTGAGGGAAATATCTGCCTCTTTAGCTGCTAAATCCTCCACTATGTTCACCAGCTTGCCTCTAACTGTGTCTGTCTGCTGCCTGATGCTGAGAAGGTCGTGAACAGAACGTTTTTAGAGCTTTAGTTTATCTTAAAGCAGCTGTTGTGGTCCAGACATATCAACAATGAGATGGAACTTGCTTTAAAGCTCCATAAAGCCAAGGGGCACTGCAGTTTCAGCTGGTAATTCTCTGTAGATTCACCACTACCAGAGACACTGAACACATTGTCACATTGTTGTAACAGTTTCATTTATTCTTCTGGGTCCACTTATTAGCTTTCATCAGTAAGTGAGAAATGCTGACCAGAAGGAGGAAGGATTTGCACTATGAGACTCATGCAAGAGCTACTTGCACAGATATGGTCCTAAGTGGCACATATGAGAATCTGGTAGGCAAGTTTGTGTTTTGTTCATGGTTTTGATTCTCCAACTGCACATACTACAGTGGAGTCCCTCAATCTCTCATGAAACTGCAGGCAGCTGTTTTCATCCGAGCAGCTTTAAAATCCCCCTGTACTCTACCTGCCCAGCACCGAGCAGCAGACAGACACAGTCAGAGACTGGCTGAAGAAAGTGGAACATCCAGCAGCTAAACTATCCAGAACTATCATCCCGAATGTCACCCTGCTTACATGCAGCTCCTGTTTTAATGTCTACACCACAGGGTTTTCCAGGTCTGACACTGTGAGAAAGTGTGCTGAATTAACTGTTAGCAGCTCCTGTTTGCAGTGTGCTCATGGATGTACAGACAAATATCACAGGATTACTTTGATACTGAAGAAAACTAAAAAGTGTGAGGATTCTTAGGCCAGTTCTGGAGTTATGAGGAGCGTCTTTTTTCCTATGCTCTCTAAGTGGGTTTATGGACGTTTATCTGTGATGAACAGCGGAGCTCTGTAGATAATGATGGAGTGTAGAAGAAAATACACGTGTTCAGTTAAGATTCAGAGAAGGAACATATATTTTGATGCATATTGCGGCTCGCACCTGACATATCTGCAGAGATTGTAAGCCACTGGAAATTTGCTTCCAATCAAGACTGATGGCAGGGCAATGAAATGTCCACACACAGAATAAAGTTCAATGAAATGCCATTCAGCCTGAGAAAGAAGAGCTCACACACACACACACACACACACACACCATTGTGGACGCCTGTGTTTCTGCTTGGCTTCATATACAGTATGTTTGGAACAGACAATTCAAGCATGAAGCAACGATCTGCAGAGAGCCGACACACACAGAGAAAGATAGAGAGACCCTGACAGAGACGAGGGGAGAGATGAGAGGCAGAGAGGGATGGTGGTCAGTTAGTGAGTCATGAATAATTGAATGTGCTTAATGGGAAGAGATATAAAAGCTGAAACTGTTTGGCCGCTTTGCAATAGAGACCAGAGAGCTGGCCATTTCCTTTTGTGTGTGTGTGTGTGTGTGTGTGGGGGTGTGTGTGTGTGTGTGTGTGTGTGTGTGTGCGTTCACCATGATTGTGCTGCATCTACGAGGAAAGTTTTTCTAAAGCTGCAACTTTGCACACTACTGACTCCAAGTGGCAGTTGGCAATAAGTGGGTAATTTTTTGATTTTCTAGTGCGAGGGACTTTATATCAAAAATCCTGTAACACGTCAGTAAATATTTTATATTTTGTGTGATGTTCATTAGTTCTGAAATCATCATTTGTTTAGTTACCATGATAACATCAGTTGAGGCCTGACTCTCTCCAACGGACTTGTTTTAAACAGAGAATCATGTGAAAGGGTCCTAAATAAACACTTGATGGTCACATACATGATCTCATGCTGAAGGACTGAGGCTTAAGCTGCACGTCCTCTGGTCAGCATCCTAACAAGTATATATATATCCACTATGCAGCTACACGACATGGAACTAAAGAATCAGCTTCGTTGTTGTATTGCAAATGTTCTACAATACAGCTCAAATGATAAGTTTATGCTTTATTGTTTGTAAGAGAAAGTTTTAGGATGAGGACCAGCTGATGTGTTTGGTAAACGTAATGCTCTCTCAGATGACTAGTTTGGTTGGGGTTGCTGGTGGAAGCTTCCAAGTCCATAACAGGACCCGGAGCCCTCAGGAGTTAGCCTGTGTCTGCTGTAGTATCATCCAGTTCTGGCTCTGCATGTTCCAGTCCTGAACACAGCTTTTTGTAGCCTGTAACCTCACAAAATGATATAGTCAGTTAAATGATGTGGTAACTCTTGGTCTCTGCTCGGCCAAAGATCTTTTGTAATGAAAGAACCTCCACTCTGTAACATCTCTGTACAACCACGAGTGGGCAGCTGTGTCATTTAGATAAATATACGTATGGGATAAGACAGGGTATCAGCAGATTGCTGTTATTAAAGGACTCGGATCGGGATTGTAAATAGTGCAGTAAACTATAAGATGGACGTTCCAATGATTGCAGCTTACATTAGAGCAGACAAACATGCTGTTTAATTCATTCATTACACTTTTGCTGTTGTTTTTTTTGATCTTGGAAGGGCAAAAAAAAACCTCCTAACAACCGAATCTCTCTTTCTTAGGCCCCATATACTGTACACAGCTTCAATGTGTAGAAATCCAAATCTTTACAGACCTGTTGGCCTGGTGACGGTTGCTTAGCTGTGACAATCACTGTTCGGGGCTGGGTTTAGGGGAACGTTCGGTTTAGAAATGTAGAAAAATCCTATAGTAGCCTTCACATGGCTTAACTTGGGACTTCAAACAGGATGTTTCTCTGATACACCCCCCATAGTGTTTAATGTGTGCCAGTAGCTGTGGGAATGGCTAGCCACGGCCTGGATGTGGCTACCGAGAGCAAGAAGAGATAGCAGCGACTACAACAGCAGAAATGGAAGTGAATGAGGGGAAATGAAGGAAAACTGAAGTTTCCCCTAAATTCTCACCGAACAGCACAGGATTGAATTGTTAGAGATGGGCCGAACATCTAAAACTGCAGGGAAAGTGAGAAGAAAGAGAGCGAGAAAGACAAAAAGAGGTGGATTAAGACAGATGGGGGAAAGTGATAGCGTGTAGGAGGGGAGAGGCTGATGGTGTGTGATGATTTTTCTTGTCTCTGATGGCTTAGACAGAGCATGTCATTGGTATTTATGGGCTGAGACACCTCGCATTCATACCAACCACAGAGAGAGAGAGAGAGAGACGAAAGGGACGGAGATGAGAAAGTAACAGCTCTATGAAAGGAGAAAACTACATAGAGGAAGATAACACATGGAAGGAGGGAACAGAGAAAGGATGAAGATAAAGAGAGGCAGGAGAAAGACAACGAGACAGTGACAAAAGAAACAGCTGAAAAAATTTAAAAAAAAAGCAAAAGAAAGGGAAGTAGGAAGGAAAAGTAAGGTGTTTCTACCAAAGCAAAACAAAGCATCACAAGTTGATACTTCCTGTTGACTCCTGTTTTACATTGTACTTTCTTCTCATCAACCCTTTCTTTCTTTTCTTCTCTTTCATGTAACGGATGGATGACGTGAAGCAGGATCTGGATATGCCATCCAGCGGGATGATAATGATGGTGAATCCCAGATGCCTCAGTGTAAACAGGAGGAAGACAAACATCTGACATGACATTTTTCCTTCGCGTATCTCTTCCTCTGACACGCCGACTGCAGGATGACAGGCTGAGTCCTGCAGGGGAACCCATGCACCAGGAAGAGAGATGATCTTCGACGGACGTCACATTTTCATTTTGTGGAGCTTTTGCTTTGTGTTGATTTCTAAAGATTTGATTCCAGACTGCTTTGCTGATGGAGAGGATCTAAACTGAATGTTCATTTCTTTTCCTGTGCAGAAAACTCTCCAGGCTGTTTGATTTGGAGAATTACCACAGGATTTTATTATGAGGCACAACAGGAAAGCCGGTGGTTAGTCAACTTGTTTGGGAGTTTATACATGGTTGTGCAGACTGCATTTCTGCTGCAGCACAGCAGAAAAACACTTGTGTTGGATGCTGTGAGAAAAAATATATCCCTTGTACCAGGAGAATCTGCAGCCGCTCAACAATGATAATGTGCCATATCTTTGACACGGAGGGGCAAATAAAGTCTCTACCAGCGATGGTCTCCACGCCTGCTTCTTGGAAACAAATGTTCTGAGCTTCTGGATGGAGTGCAAAGAGTGGATACAACTGACTCACTGACAAACAGAAAGACAAGCAGTTTTTCTTTGGGTGGGAGAAGACGATCTCTTTCGCTATATTTGTTCTGTTTTTAACCGTCATGGGTTTGAACCCCGACAGAAACACCTGACTGAACCAGGGGATGGTCGACGAGTCGATCAGCCTCTCTGATTGGAGCCAGCGAGGACCAGGTCCATCTTGATCTTCAAATCAGAACTCAAAGAAGAAAAAGTCCTCTCCCCCCCACTTACCTCTGGTGGGGGGGAGGGTGACGGGCAGCTTAGTTTTTAGGGTGTAGGGATTAGGACCATAGGGTGTAGTCTTGTAGTTATTTAGACATTAGGTTTTAGGTTGTAGACTAGACTGTAGAGTACAAAGTAAGGCACCTCTGCTCTGAGTCTGGATTGTAGTAATTGGGTCCAAGTTCTTTTCTTTCTTGTGTGGAGGCTTCCTCTCAGTGTTTAGTCAGTTTTGCAGGTTCTAGCCTTCGGCCTGTTGCTCATTTGCCTGTGTCACCACTCTACTAGCCCCTGTGGTTTATAACACTCAGTGAGACAGCTTTTGGCTCTGCACCAGCTGTAACTGTGATTCAGGCAGCATTTCATTTAGTGCAGGAGTTTAGCATTTGGCGTCAGTGCTAGCAGGCAGTGTACAACCTGGATCCAACCAGCTGACAGCATTTAGCCTCTTTAGTTTAGAATTTAGCATTAGTGAACCTTGATCACCAGGTATTTCCCCAGCTGTTTTGTTTAACCTGAGGTTCCTCACAGACCAGCTGGTCATGGATGCTAATCAAGGCCCAGGTCAGGGCAGCCCAGAAAGCCCGAACCGGGCCGTGGAGTACCTTCTTGAACTCAACAACATCATCGAGAGCCAGCAGAAGCTTTTAGAAACCCAGCGGCGTCGAATTGAGGAGCTGGAGGTCCAACTGGACCGACTCAGCCAGGAGAACAAGGACCTGCGTTTGGATCGGCAACCCGTTGCTCCTCCTCCACCTGCTCCTCCCCCCGAGCCTCCTCTCCCTCCTCCTCCTCCGCCGCCTCCACCGACTCAGACCACATCGACATCCATTTCTACCAAGAATCACCACCACCACCACCACAACAGCCAACACCAAGCTCCTCCCCAGCCTCCCTCCTCCATCCCCCTCCACCACGGCCACCACCACCACCACCAGCATCATCAGCACCACCACCACTCCTCCACCCACCACTCCTACAACAGCACCAACAGCACCAGTATGACCGCAATCCCGGTTCCTGCTCCTGCTTCGTCTTCAGCGCCAACCTCCATTTCGTTCTCCATCCCGACCCAAATCCCAACTCCGATCTCCTCTTCATCCCCTGCTCCGCCTCCCCCTCCTCCGATCCCACCCAGGGATCAGCCACGGGCCCACAGCCGGCTGACCCGAGTGCCCTCCACCAGCACTGGCACCAACACCAACTTCGTGGAGAAGGAGAAGGAGAGGCTTGAGCGCCTGCACAGAGCCAACTCCTCCAACAACCACCACGCCCACACCCTCCACCACCACAAATCGTAAGTTAGAGTTTAAGATATATTTACTGCAACCAAAGCCAAAGGTAGCACGAGAGGAAGGCAAAACCTGATCTCAGCAGTGGATTGAAATGAACAAAGTCTACCTTTCTAAAGGCTGGCTGGCAACTTTGGCTGGAAACCAACTAGAATTTTGAATTTCTACTTCAGAATTTCTGTTAAAATAGTCGAATTGGCCATTAGATCTTATTATTATAGTTTTATTTAATAAGAAGAAATGACATAGGATGCCATATTGAATACAGCTCAGTTGTATTCAGGAGGTATCAAAGGGCTTTACATCTCCCTCAGATGCAATCTGTTTCACAGCAATGAAATTGCTCGGTTGGTTCTAAATGCTTCTTTGGGGATTAAGTTTTGTCATTTCTAATGGGTAACATATGCCTCTAAACCTGGATTATGACTATTATTGAACTGCTGTATTAGTGGCATCTTTTCACTAAATTTCCAAACTTAAACTTGGCTGCAGGTCTTTCATCCCACTGTCTTGTCCGTCTGTTTTGCCAGAACTCGTGTTAATCTTTGACTTTGATCGCTACTAACTTTGCTGCTTCTCTCACACAGGTTATGTGCCCACATGCTAAATCGGACCTGGAAACACATTTTTGCTTCTTTGCTGGCAAAAAAATGCAAGCAATTGACAAAGTTGTCTTGCTGAACCAATTTATAATAATGTTTATAGTAAAGCTTTGGATTTAAACAAACCGGAGAGTCGAAGTTTAACATTGAAGTGTTTCTGCTTCCTAAGGAGAGGGGACAGCTGATGCCCCTGTGCACACTTTTCTGTACTGAGTGCGATTGGTGGATGTACAGGGTTGATAAATATTCATCCTTTTATTAGCTAATAGGGCTACAGAGAGGAATGTTGTAGTGGGAATTAACATATTGCAGGAGAGCATGAGACCCCAGAGACAGACGAACTAAACCACTACAACATCTGTAACACTGGCAATTGGTGGAGCAAAGAATGAACAGTGTTATGTAATAGATATTTCTGCTAAGCAATAGGATTGGTTGTTCTTGCTGAGGCCATAAAGAAAAAACATGCTGGGCTTTATGTAAAAGTGAAGTTGTTCGCTGTACTAATCGCCATGGTAACCACTTACCAGGTAGCTCAGGAGCCTCCTCTTTTGTTTTTTGCTCTTATTTTGTTGTAATTTTGTTGCTCTTAATACATTTTCAGTCAGAACTCTGTTGGCTGGCTGGAATTGGGCTTGTTGCCTGGCAACGCTTTCTTAGGAGCATCCTTTCAGGAAGTGTTGAGAACGACAGAGCCTCGCTGCTCTCTGTGGCAGTCGTCTTTGTACACAGGGCTGTGTGGTGCTGTAGGCAACAGGATGCAGGGCTGCAGTTGTCCCATGCGTCTACCAGGCAGTTCCTGGTCTGTGGGAAGCGCTGGTCATGGTGATTGCTGTTGCTATGCAACTGTGGAAAACCTGTTTGAAAGACAACACTTTTGCTAACAGTTGAAATGGTTTTAACCTCGCTCTGTGCTCAAAGCTTAAAGCTTTGCTGAGCTCGCACCGCCGTTGGAAACATAGAGCATCGCCTCCTTTCCACTGCAAACACAGAGCAAAAGAGGCTCCCGAGACCTGCAGAAATGAAGGCTGGGGAAACGCAGTGATGACTCATGGAGACAGATTTAATAGTACTATTGCTTTGTCGTATAAGCTCTCATACATGCAGCCAAAAAGTAAAATAGATTGTTCACAGAGGTACATTCAGTGTGACTCAGACCTTCAGATTCGGGTTTATCTGAGACATCTTGAGGCGTCAAAGTGCAGGAAAAAAAAAATCCTCCAAACCCTGAGTCATGGGACGTTCAGGTACGGCTGATATCGTGAGAAAAAGTTGACCTCAAGCTTGCAAATGATGTAACCGGCAGAGAACAATGATGAAGTCTGACAGCAGTGAAGATAAGGCTGATTCGTTATGAAATCACACAGTACGGCTGCTCGCTGCCTCTTCAAGTGACTGAGTGTGATCCAATAAATCCCACACTGCACTAGGGCAGATTACGGCACAGAGGCATGACAGCATGTTGCAGAGCTGCCTACACTGGATTCTGAGTTATTTCGTATAGGGCATGATGCAGCAAAATGCAAAACACCCTCACACAGATTTATCTTGCAGCACCTTGCAGCACCTCAGGCTGGAGCAGTGAAAACAAGATGCACACACACACACACACACACACACACACACACACACACACAAGGAAGCAGAAAATATTGTAGGACATGACAAAGCAGTTGACACATTTCATCTGAAGGGACACAGATTTGCTTGCAGCAACTCCAGTGTTACGATCCTTGAGTGAGTCTCTGACGTCTCTGAATAGTTTAGTATCCAGTTTGAACTATATTAACCACATTGCAATGAAAAGCAAGTCAAACCCGCTATGTCCATGTTCCTATTCTGCAAAGATGTTGTGCCTTACACTTTGTTGTTTGTCTGTCAATGTAGCCATATTGAAATTTACATATAGATTGAAATTAGCAATCACATGTAGCGTTTTATAGGTTCCCCCCAGCAAACAGAAACACATGGATCTCGATAATCTTGGGGGGGTTTGTGGTTCACAAATTCAGGTCATATTTGCCCCACTAGTCTTGCGGGTTAGTTAGTAGCCAGATAACTGCACAGCAAAGCTCAATCAAAAAACGTGTGGACGCCACAAAGGGTCGAAGCGATGTGATTGACAGCACATCAGCAAGTGTCAACTGCACACACAGCAGCCGGAAGGAGACATTTTAACTGAAGGGCAGTAAAGTGAATAAAAAGTGCAAAACACCAGTATGATGCTGGAACGTTGTTATCAAAGAGTCGAGAGTGAAGACGAGGAACTCACCGTCCTGCAGGCTCGCGTTCAGCAGCATCTAAGGGTGAGAGACGGTGACATATTTGCTTCTACTAATAACCTAGTTAAGTTATCGTGTTCTCTGAGCACAGACGTACCATATACTTACAGTCATCACCAGTCTCTGCTGCTATGGATGTTTTTTTCTTCTGTACATTAGAGAAACCCTCAGTATTAGTTGTCCCAGCTCAGATGACATTAACACATGTGACTATGACGATGCCATAACCACCATTAGACATCAGTGCTGTGACATCCTATTGATCCAAGAGGGAAAAGTTGATGGAGAACAGTTACGGTAATGAACAGAGAGAGAGTGATGTTATTCTGCAGTGTGGGTGTGGAGGAGTCAGAGGAGTCAGATCTGTAGGATTCAGATGGATGAAGAGAGGAGAGAAACATGGAGCTAAAAAAATTTAAAGAGGATGCATCCTTCACTTTTCTGGTCACTTATGCAGATCTCCTATTTCTCTCCTTCTTTCCCTCCTAACTTCCTTCCTCCCTCCTACCCTTCCCCATCTCCTCCTGGTATTAACCTGGAATCTGTGTCTGGATACATTATCTGGATAACTACATCTGGTTATTTGCATATAAACCTGGCATTAATAAGCCCTCTCGTTATATCCATTCTGCCCGCATTGTGATCAGATCTCAGTATGCAACTTAGGTGGGCGGAACCAGCAGACTTTGGTGGGGGGGATGCAGGACACGACGTGCAAGGCGAGAGTCACCTGACGGACAGAACCAGCCGAGAGAGAGTTTGCAAGGCTACTGATACTGTCAGGAAGTATCGGGGCAGTTGTGCCCGGAGAGTCCCCTGAACTTTACTGGAAGATCAACGCGTTTCATCAGCTGTGTTACAACACGTTGTAAAGAATGCTTAGGGGAGCACGAAAGAAAAAAGGACAACCATTCATAGCCATTACCAAATGTGACCGAATGTTGTCTACACCTGGCTAAGATCTGAAGATTTACACCTGCATTGATGTCTTTTCCCTGATCCAGTTTAGAGATCCAGATGCAGATCACATGTTAGTAGCAGGTGGAGATGGGGTCTGTTTCTTAAGCCTCTTCTGTGTCTTTTCCTGCTCACAGCAACACTCACTCTCAGTTCAATTTTTTCTATTTTCTCAATTCCGTTGCTTTATTGGCCTGAAAGATGAATGAAAGTACAGATTTATCAAATATTTGGAAAATACACACAAAAAACAAACAGCATTACCATTTTTCAATTAAAATGCACCAAACATCAAAACTGTCCAAATGTTTGTGTATATGATTTGTCGTGTGCGTGCTGATGAAGGGTTTGTGTTTCGGGGAAGACGGAGGCGACAGCACGGCCTCTTCATGGCGCAACACCAACAATAATACAACAACAATACCATTCACAGTGCGAATCACTGCATTAGATATTTCCAACCATATGTAGAATAAACCATGTGGAGGTAATTGTCACATTCAGTGATGCAGTTTTAGTTTGTGACATGCAGTCGCATGCTGTGCAGCTCAGTGTGCTGCATGTCTCTCTCCTGGTAGGATCTCTCTTCACTGTCAAAAAGCTTTGTGAGGTTTGGGTTTAACAAATCAAATCTCTTAAAGTATTCCACTCTGATATTATTATATTTCTCTCTCTCTCTCTCTCTCTCTCTCTCTCTCTCTCTCTCTCTCTCTCTCTGTGACCCCATTTTTGTAAACAGCAGCTGACACCTCGTCCTCCGTGTGCTGATGACGATAACAGGAGTGTAAATGAGCTCGGTCAGCAGCACTGCTGCACCAGGTGTGTGTGTGTGTGTGTGTGTGTGTGTGTGTGTGTGGTTTTGACCCGTTAGCTCAGTGTCCTGCCAAGTGTAGATGCTCAGCCAGCGTCCCCAGTGTGTGAAAAACATAAACAGAAATCACCGATCTTTGTTCAGTGTGTTGGGATGTTTCTGGTGATTTTGCAGCGCTCGTTTAGCTGCTTGTTTGCAGCGTGTCTCGCGTGTTCGTGGAGCTAAAAGTCTCGACTCAGTAGTTTATCGCAGGTCGATTGAAAGCGCCTCATCAGCGCTGACTGTTGCCTAATAGTCCTGAGCTAAACATGTTTCCACCAACAAACAACACCAATTAAACAGTTCAGACCGGGCAGCACACAGAACAGCACACGCGTCTTTTTGAGGAGGTCGGTTCACACGAGGTGCTGCGTGTGCACGATCTAAGCAAACTCTCAGATGTGATACAGCTTCTACTTTTCATATTTCCACATATTTTGATAGACTGTGATCACATTATGGCAGGGATTTGACACAGACCTACTGACCATAAAATACAACTTCAGCCGATCAATATCTGTATTTAAACTAACTTCAGCATGATGCAGGATACAGCAGCTGCACGCCGAGTCTCTCCTCACACAGTAACTGAGCTGGTTTTCCTCTTGTCGTCAGTGTAGTTTAACGATATAATCTGGCTCACCCACACTGGGTTTCACTGATTACTCAGAGCTCATAGTGTTTGTTGAAGTTTTGTATCCTTCCACCTCTGAAAGCAGCAGTTAGCTCCTCTCTACCTCCACTTCCTCCCCTCTTGTCTCTCTCCGTCTTTCACCTTCCTCCCTGCAGATGAACCTCACCCCCAGTTGGAAGATTAAAAGTGTCTGGATCAATATGTTAGAACCTATCAGGGCCATAGATCAGCTTGTTTATCGAGCGCTCATTGATCTGTTTTAATCCATTAATCCATTTCTGAGGTTTGCGTCAGACCAGCTGTAGATTTCAGCAGCGTGACTCACCATATAACACATGAAGGCAACTTTGATGAAGAACTGTGTCCGACCACAGTCAGACAAACTTATGGATCCCTGTTTGTGTCTCTGATTTGATTTGAAGCGATTCTGACTGACGAAGTTGGCGTAGCTCAGCTCATTTGCAGAATATAGAAGGAATCAAGTGGCTTCTGTGAAAAGAAATAGTTCTACACCTTGTCCAGCTACGCCTTAACACTTTGTGTAAAGAACAAATATATTGTAAATACAGAAGATTCACAGTAAGTTTAGAACTACTTTTTCCAACCTATGAATATTTATGTACATCCCCTGCAGCCATGACCGCATAGTGTTTCTTTAGTAGATATATTTGTGACTTTATAGACGTAAAATACAGTGTGTGGTCATTTAAACCCACCGTACATCTTTGAAAACATCAGTTTCCGCACCATTAGAACTGCTTAAGCTATGCTTAAAAAGTATAATATATATAATAGAATAATATGTTGATATGTTAAAATATGTTCTGAAATCCAGTGTGTTTGAATGTTGTCTACTGATAAAAATGAACATTCAGTTAGTCACTTTCAGCCGCCCCAGCTGTAGGGATGGTGATGTAGGCCAGTCGCTCCACCACTTCGGTCTAGACTTAAATATCTTGACAAATATTGGACGGATTGCCATGAAGTTTGGTTCAGAGGATGAATTGTAATAACTTTATTGATCCTCCCACTTTTCCTCCAACGTGATCATCAGGTCAACATTTCATGTGTCCAATACTTTGGTTTATGACCAATTACCTACAGAGCTAATGACATTCCCATCAGCCTCTGCTGTACTTTGTGTTGAGTGCTGATTTGCAAATGTTAGAGTGCTACCACACAACAGTAAGATGGTGAACATGGTGAACATCAGCATGTCAGCGTGCTCAAAGCACCACTCACAGAGCTGCTGGCATGGCTGCACACTCTCAGTTTTTTTGGTTTGAGTGAGACATCTTTATAAAACATATTCTCAGCAGTCATCATTGAAAACCTTCTCAAATCCTTTAAAATGATCTCTTTGTGAGTAAAAAATAACTTTCAATCGCATTACATCGTTTTCTAAATCATTTCCAGTCCAGATTAAATGCAGCAAGTCACAAAAACTCAAAATCTCTTAATAACACTTGTCGCCTGCGGCTCACCGTAGTCACCCTGCAACTCACACATTCTAATTAGAGAGTGTGTGTGTGTGTGTGTGTGTGTGTGTGTGTGTGTGTGACAGGAGTTAGATGATATCAGTGTTGTTGATTGATGGTGTAATCATTCTACAGCTGACCTGGATGTTGGACACACACACACACACACACACACACAGTCAGTATATCGTACACAGTGTCATCTCTCTCTCCCTCCCTCTGTCAGTCCGTCTGTCTGTTATATTTGGCAACATGGAAATGAGACATGGAGCCGACTGGTGCTGGTGAAGGGCGGGTGGGTGGGGGTCCAGGATGAGGGATAAATGCTGCGTTGTCAGGGCAACAGCTCGGTAGGCTGAGGAGGAGGAAGAGGAGGAGGTGGAGGAAGGAGAAAGTGCCGGTGGTTTCATAACAGCAGACACACTCGGCTCCTCTGCAGCGTTTCCATCCAGTCGCTGACAAGCTAACACTATTTCAGCCGAGTCGCTCTGATCCAGAGTGACGTCACTGTGACCGAGCAGGAAGGTAACATGCTGACTTACCATTTCACTCTTCACTTCAGTAGCAGCAGGTTGGTCACATGGGAGCAAACACTGGTCACGTTACTGTTTACTGTTCGTATTCATGGTCCCAGAAAAAGATGGTCCCATAGAAACATAGGAACCCCCTCGACAATTTAATGCTTGATGTTACAGTATGGCCGTCAGTAATGGTTTAAACTGTTTCTCCTGGTGTAGTCATATGGGTCCCTTAAATGGACAAAAAGCTGTCAAAGGTTATAAGATAAAAACAAAATACATCAACACACACACACACACACACACACACACACAGATAAATGGTTAAACTTGTGCCAATAGGAAAACTAAGGAGTAAAGTTTTGCCAACAGATTGGAGGTTGTCTTTTGTCAGTTTGTGGTAGATGGCTCTAAATACTAAATACCCATGAGCCTCAGCGGTTTTGAAGAAATTAGATTCTTTTTTTCTGTGCTCTTTTAATGGTTTCACATCCATGCTGTTGAAACTTAAACATCAGTATATGTTGTTTGTTCTGCACTATACCGCCCATATTGTGCATATCATTTGTAAAGGTTTAAATAATTCCTGTGTCGTAGTACACGTGGGGCTGGGTGACAAACCTCTGTACGTTCTTTAATACTGAGAGAAATGTGCACACAATACTGACAACTGTCAAGTTCAGAAATGTGGCTTTGATACTCTACTTTCTCTTTGACAGTTTCAGCTTTGCGTCATAATTTTGGCAGTTGTAGACTTTATTTTATTTAGAAAAAGTTATTGTGTGGCTGCTTGTGTTTTAATAACATCTCAGAACTTTGGCTTCTTTTATTAAATTAAAAAAAGAAAAACATGGTTGTAGTCCTCATGGTGAGGTATAAAACTTTCAAACAATTGTTTGTCTAATATGAACTGAGGAAAATATGGCTTTGGAATCTAAGATGACAGGAAGGATAACCTCGTCTGTATTCACCTGAGCGTGAAGTATTTTAATATGTGTTCATTTGTAAACGTTTAGTTACATAAAAGCACATTAATCAGCGTGTGAAGTCCTCCTGTAGAGGCTGATATTTGGCAGCAGATCTCACAGCACACAGATGGCACAGACAATATTCTGGCAGCCAGCTGATGTAAAGATGTGAGTTTTATTTCACAGTGCGTCTGTCCGGCTCTATACTGAACAGTAGACGTACAGGAAGAGACACTTTAGTGCCGAACCAAAGGCAGGAGGGATGCTGGGAGTTTACCGGTGAACAGAGATCCACCGTGTTGGCAAACACACATTGAGCTATTTCAGGGACAGTTGGTCATATATACACGTATCCCACCTCCATCCTGTGAGACGGCTCGACACACCAGCACTGACCCGTACGATGGACGTACAGTATAATTACAAACTGCAAAGTCAGCTAGAAGGAAAATCTGACTGAAAGATTTCAGATCTGTCTGGTGTCCACATGAGATGGATCAGGGACAATATTTATCAAACCGTGACAGGAAGACGGTTGTAAAGAGGCAATTTAGGACTAAAGAAGTTATTTTCTAAAAGCAAAGAATGAGAAGCATCTATCAGGCGACCAGCTCCCAAGTGTAGGAGTAACCATTAGGGGCAACTGATGACCTGATTTAAAATAATATAACACATAACAATTCAAAAAATTACTTTTATTGTGTGAAACCTTCAATATCTCCTATAGCAACATGTGAAACTCCAATCCAAGTCCTTTAGTATCAGGTATCCGAGTTCAATCCTACACTTGTGTACTTTCACCTAAATGTTGATTAAATACGTATCTGAAACATCTTATTTTTCACAGGCTACTTTATTCAAATACTGAAGGTCTTGGTTCAAAACTATTTACTTTGTAAGTTCAAATAATTTACGTGATGTAAACAAAGCCACAGAAAGGGGGGGCTTTATGTGTTATTAGTTTTGATTTCAGGCAGGATGTTTGAGTTTTACAAAGGAAAAGACTTAAAGGATGAGTAGGTCTGGTTGACCGCACCATCTTTGATAAAGTCCGCTCCTAAGCGTCTCTGTGGGAAGACTCTGGGTCTCTGCAGTGGATGAGACAGTCCCAGGCGAGCCAGTGGCAGTCCTACCTTTGCATTAAGCAAGTGCTTCAGAGCTGGATGTGGTCCTCTGGGACTCACAATACACAACCTCCCACATGACTGTACAGTTCAAACATCATCACCTCGCTGACAGACTGTCATCAAGAAGAGAGATTTATTTCCCATTATTTTCATCTAAGAGATAATGAAACAAGTAAAACATCCAAGGAATATTAGCCCAGTCCTCTGGAAATGGGGCTGTGTGTGTGTGTGTGTGTGTGTGTGTGTGTGTGTGTGTGTCTGTGTGTCTGTGTGTGTGTATGTGTGTGTGTGAGTGTGTGTCTGTGTGTGTGTGAGTGTGAGTGTGTGTGTGTGTGTGTGTGTCTGTGTGTGTGTATGTGTCTATGTGTGTGTGTGTGTGTGTGTGTGAGTGTGAGTGTGTGTGTGTGTGTGTTGAGGCCAGCAGTGCAGTATCTCCTGTGTCGTTGGGAGAAAATGTCTGCCGCTGTGCGTCCCGGTCTGATGACATCGCCGGTAATCCATCCACACTACTGCAAAACCCGAGAGGACAGTCGTGGTGCATGCTGGGAAAGAAGCTGCCAGCGAACATCGTGCGGAGAGGAAGGAAGGAGAAAACTCTCTTCAGCTGTTCAATGTCATCGAGAATATGAAACTGTCTTAAGTCTGCTTGTTCTCTACACAAAGAGGGAGACTGCAGACTGGAAGAAATCCACTTGAGTTGTCTAACTCAGATTGATATTAGTCATATTAGTTTCAGACAGACTTGGTAATGTATTTCTACACAGAACGAGGACTGTACATCTTGTCCACCATCACTTAAATAGAAGTTGATTTTGGAACAGATCTCTGACAGTAATATCCGCTATGAACGGGGAATAATCACAGCAAGCACAACCTGTTGCAATGTTCGTACGTTAGCAGAACTAACAGGCAAACAGCCTTCAGTGACAGTTACTGAGTCGTCTCTCATGAGAATAAAACCTCTGCTTTTAGCTGGATTTACATTATTTCATATCCATCATTTTCATTGCGCCATTAATTACGAGACCTTTGGTGTAGTCATGCATTAAATTTCTACAAAGTTGAAGTAAGTCAGGTTAGAGTTGTATAAGTCATGATTACAAATCTGTCGTCATTCAGATGTGCGGTCAGTGGATTTTGTCCAGTTGATTCTGGCCCCAGTCTAAGTGTTCATTGCGACAGCAGTTCTTTGCCTTTTCTGCAGAGGTACAACACAACGCCACGTTTGCTCCCCATCAGGGAAGGAGACAGAAGAAGATGTCCAGGGGAACTTCAGGTCACAAGAGGGAAATGGGAGCCGTTATGCAGCTGGTGTAGACGTTAAAAAGAGAAATACATATCCAACTACAGTGCTGTGGATCCTGGGTGTCCGCCAGATGTAATATCTACAGTAAACATTAACACAGCTGAAATGTGTCCAGGTAGACGGTCAGGTTCAACCTAAAACAGTGTGCAGCTGAAGCAGGCTCTGCTCTGCTCATTTTAAATGTATTAGATAATGAATCCAAGGGCATTATTATCACATCAGAAACAACACAGATATACTGCAAAGATATATATATATATATATATATATTTATCTTTCTTAAGTACTGCATTCATTAAGTGTAATCCATCCAAATGAATTTCTTTATTTAGGCTCAACAGGTCTTTGTATTGAGCTTTAACGACACTGTTTGCGTGTGCACAATGTCCAGCAACAGCATGGTTGATGTTTTGTGTGAAAGTTGCAGTTCTGTGTTCAGATATGAGAATCTCTAAAGCTCTTTCAGTTTGTCCAACATAAACCAGACGACAGGGACATTTTTCATCATTAGATTAGATTAGATTAGATTAGATTAGAGTGAAACATGAATCATTTCTGCAGGGAAACTTGGTCACTGCAGCAGCAGAGTGAAGTTTGCTTCACACCTGCATGTGAGAGCAGAAGGAGTACCTTGTACTGTATGTAGGGTGATGCAAAAAATAACTGCAAACTGGACCAACAGTCAAAAGATCTGTCAGCAACCACTAGAGGCTGCGATGTTCATTACACCAGTCTGTAACGTTCATTTTATTAAAGCGCTTAGTTTAAGGACTGAAATAATGTTTAAGATTGTAAACCCTGCTTGTTCAATGTATTTGATATATATTTTTGGGATTTGGAGGCACTTGGATTTCATTACAGTAAGGTGACGTGTTGTTCATTGGTTGGTGTGTGCACTGTATGCTACAGTACATGTGATTATAGATTACTCTATTTGTGCCTCAAACAAATATTAATTTATTTATACTACTATCCTACTATACACACTGTGGGAATGAAACTTCATCTGTGTTTGTGACCTCAGCCATGTGATATAGTGTATGTGGGGAGATGGGGACCCTGTCTGTGTTCAGAGATGGTCTCTGGTAGGGATGTCCTGAGCCAATCCTCAGGATCGTATCGTGGCATATTTTAATGGATCGGTATTCGCTAAAATAAAGCCAATCAGCGTCTGATCCTTTCTTTACTGTGTTTGTCCACCTGGTGTTTCAGCATGGCTATCTTTTACCACAGCCGAGCTCTTAGTTACGATGCTCATTATCATTGGTTTTCATCCTGCGTTGACGTCACTTTCGTTAAAATGACAAGCAGGAGATCATATCAGCTGTTAAGGCTAATTATTGTTACTTCCGTACTCCACCAAAGATCCTTTTTGAGGGTGAGATGTGTTTACGTCAATTTCAGGAGCCGTATTTTCTACTTGAACTTAAACTTTGCACTTTTGAACCAGGACCTTCAGTATTTGGATCAAGTAGATTGTGAAAAAGGTTTTTACAGATTTAATTTCTGCAGCTGCTGTTTCAGATGCATATTTAATCAACATTCAGGTCAATATAATGATCCGTTTCAGCAGATACCCAATATTAAAGGACTCGGATCGGGACCAAATAAACTTCATCAGAGGTGAATATCTTCCTGATGTCTCTCCAGCCGCCCACTGACTCCTGATCAATCATCGTCGATGCTGCGAGCGGTTTTGTTCTGGAGTTTGCAGAAAGCTGATTCAGTCTCTAGTCCAGGGTTATTGTAAATCCAATCAGAGGTCCAGAACAATCAATAAGTAATAATAACTAATGCACCAGTTCACTTCGTCTACTTTCCTCTTGGCAAACCTTGAGCACAACATCTTGCTGTATTAGCGACAATGTCTGCATGTCACTGACTGACAACTCGATCATGTGATTGGACCAGACATGTAGCAACATTCAGACACAAGAAAAAACATCCCTACATAACGTAATAAGTAAGAAGAAAGATCAGGATCTGACAGTCAGTGCAAATCATTCTGGGTCAGACATTAGTTCGTACTTTAAGGGGCTCAGATTTAGATTCGATTCCCCCCCGAACCACTCTACACCACGAGGGGGAATTTGGAAGAACTGTTTTATGTGATTTGGGTGAACTGACCCTTTAAAATACAGAAGAAACCCTGGAGGAGTTTGGTGGGTGAATGTGAGCTACAGTTTCTGTTCAGCCCAGAGAGTGTGACAGCAGCACAGCTCGGTGTGTGAGTGTGTGTGTGAGTGTGTGTGTGCAGGTGTGTGTGTGTGTGTGAGGGTGTGTGTGCGTGTGTGTGTGTGTGAGAGTGTGTGTGTGCGTGTGTGCGGGTGAGTGTGTGTGTGTGAGAGTGTGAGTGTGTGTGAGTGTGTGAGAGTGTGAGTGTGTGTGAGTGTGTGTGTGCAGGTGTGTGTGTGTGAGTGTGTGTGTGTGTGTGAGTGTGTGTGTGAGTGTGTGTGTGCGTGTGTGCAGGTGTGTGTGTGTGTGTGTGTGAGTGTGTGTGTGTGTGTGAGTGTGTGTGTGAGTGTGTGTGTGCGTGTGTGCAGGTGTGTGTGTGTGTGTGTGTGAGTGTGTGAGTGTGTGTGTGTGCGTGTGTGCAGGTGTGTGTGTGTGAGTGTGTGTGTGTGTGTGAGTGTGTGTGTGAGTGTGTGTGTGCGTGTGTGCAGGTGTGTGTGTGTGTGTGTGTGAGTGTGTGTGTGTGTGCGTGTGTGTGTGCAGGTGTGTGTGAGTGTGTGTGAGTGTGTGTGTGTGAGTGTGTGTGTGCGTGTGTGCAGGTGTGTGTGAGTGTGTGTGAGTGTGTGTGAGTGTGTGTGTTGCAGCAGTGCTGAGTGCCGCAGGCTTGTTGAATGGAGCTGCACTGTAGTTAAATATCAGCCTGCCCTGCACCTGTCTGTGTGTGTTGGTATTCAGTCCTGTGTTTGCCATCGTGTCACTGTGCGTGCATGCACTCGCTGCAGTGTGTGTGTGTGTGTGTGTGTGTGTGTGTGTGTGTGTGCTGCAGGGGAAACTAGGCTAGCTGATATGAATAGAGAAGTGATGAATTACCTCTCAGAGCCGAGCCGCAGGACAACACCCTGGGGTCCTACTGTGAGTGAGTGTGTGTGTGTGTGTTTGTGTGTGTGTGTGTGTGTGTGTGTGTATTGGTGTGTGTCTGTGTGTGTGTGTGCAGAAGCGGCTGCTGGCACAGGCAGTATAGGCAAAAGCTTTGGGCGTTAGGTTACTCACGAGGCTCACGATGGCCGAGAGAGAAAGAAAGAACACGTATTACAACCCATCGTGGAGGCAGTAGCGCCCTCTATATTGTCAATAGCTCATGTTTCATTTTCACGGCGTATCGGCTGAGGCGTCCTCTCAGAACAAAATCTCCAAAATCACAGTACAGTGCAGATTAGAAGTATAAATCAAAATACAACTCTTAAAGGAACAGTTCCACATTTTGGGAAACACACTGACTCACTTTCTCTCTCAGAGTCACTCAGTTCCTGCAAGTTATTCTTTCAAAAATAAAAAGTGGTTGTCAGTAAAGTAGTTAAGTAGTCTTTGTGCTAAACTACGCTAACAACGGCCTGACCAGCTCTGTACTAAATGTACAAGACACGAAAGTGGTATCATACTGATTATGGAACTTACCGAAAGTTAAAAGAAGTGTATTCCCCCTGAAATGCTGAAGTGCTATTAAAGATTTGATTCATTCAGACTGTTGAAGGCTCATATCAGCTTCAGATAATCTAAACAGGAATATATTTTTACGCAGAATAAGGACTGTGGATTTTGTCTCCCATCACTCACATTGATATTGCTTCAGGCTGGGATCTCTTACCGGCCAATATGAACAGGAGGAATAGTACAAACTACAGCGAGCAAAACCTGTTTCAGTGTTCACATGGCCACTTGAAGACAAAACTTATGATCAACACATTTTTAAATATGACATATAAAGTCAACAAATATTAAAAATGGAAGCACATTTTTAGATTCAGTCCCTCCTGAAATTTGAATTCAACATTATCTGCCTTTGAAAGTGCATTTAAAAGCTGTATCAAAAATTTAGGGTGCTGTATATCAATACACACTTTCCAGATGTAACCTATTGGAAACAGTAAATCAACTGTGAGCGGCAACAGTGGAGGATCTATTTAAAACACACACACACACACACACGCATATACACACGCAGTCCTTGTTACCGTGACAACATGTTTCTTCATTTGCAATGGTTGCCCTTAACAACACTGTTGGCATGGCCTCCTTTCTGGAGCTGCTAAATCTGAAATGCAGCATCTCTCACTGTGTTGATTTCTGTCTCTTTGTACTCATCCATCCATCCGTCCATCAGATTCATGGAAAAAACGTACTTTGAAAATGTGCAGTGCACTGGTGTCCTGTTGCAACAAGCCATTACTTGCACTTTTTAGGCTCTGTACTGCTACAGGAACCCACTGTGTGGTTTTTTTTGGACTATAATAAAATAATAAATAAATGTTGAACATGATTATTTATCCATGATTGACAGTAGAAACACGATTTACACTGTGTCCGGAGCATTTATAAGTCTACTGCAGCACTACAGTAACCTCAGGGAGATAAAATAAGTAGTTCCACTCTAGTGTGAACTCACTCAGTGCTGCATGCATATTCAGTTAGCCTAGTTAGTGCTGAAGAACTGCTATAAATGACTTACTCGTGCCTTTCTGCATTGAATTTTACTTTTGAATTGTAGGAGCAAATTATTGGAATAAACTGGCCAAGACAGAGAGTTTAAAATGAAAATTTTTTACAGATATTTTCAGTAAATTTCAGATTCAGTCCTAAACCCTTTCCACGGTTATTTGACCCACAGAACCAACTAAAATGGACCTTAGTAGATATAAAATAAATAGGTTAAAATAGAATAAAAGCAACATAAAGCCTTAAAATGTACAAAATCAAAATACTAAAGTTAACTTCTCAGAAATCAATTGCTTTTATTTTAGCAATCTGCGTTGTATTTTTCTCACTCTCCTCATACGAAGTTCAAAGGTCAAAGCTCAATGAGGAGCCATGACGACACCGAGTGATGTGAAATTTGAGATAAAGCAGATGTGGAAAAATATGAAAACACAGCGATCCCTCGTTAATGTATGTGCAGTGTTTTATTTTGAATTAAAACCCTTTTAATGTGTGTGAGTGTGTGTCTGCCTGTGTGTGTGTGTATGTGTGTGTGTGGCTGCCTGTGGGTGTGTGTGTGTGTGTGTGTGTGTGTGAGTGTGTGTCTGCCTGTGTGTGTGTATGTGTGTGTGTGTGAGAGTGTGTGGCTGCCTGTGTGTGTGTATGTGTGTGTGTGTGTATGTGTGTGTGTGTGAGAGTGTGTGGCTGCCTGTGTGCGCGTGTGTGTGTGTGTGTGATGTGTTGTGACAGGCTGGCTGGCATGTGGCAGTGAGTCAGCGACAGGCGGACGTTAGATGAACTAATGAGATTGAAATGAGATTGTAATCAGATTAGAGCGGCCTGTAATCTGACAGGACCAGGCTGAGGACAGGCAGGAGGCATGATGGGTAATGAGGGGACGCGTCCTCTGCCTCATTATGTATCTTAAGCTGTATTTTATCTAATTACAGAAAAAGCTTCAGTAAATCACTGTAGATGTAAAACGATACAGCGCTCGTGTTTCTAATGTTAATCGTAGCATTTTAAACTTCTCTGGACTCGTCAGCGGCTCCGTCACTGTTCATTGTTTCGACCAGCTTTGTTCAAATCAGCAGAACTTTATTTAAAATGTTTTGGCAATCCGAAATTTTCCAAGGACACCAAATATGTCAGGCTAATGCATTTCTAATACTAGTGCAGCCACATCAAACCATGTCTAATATTGTCATAAAGATAAGGTGATTCATACTTGAATCACCTTAGAGAGTATACGAGAGTATACATAGAGTTTATATATATATATAAGTTACCAAAGAATGTCCATATAGTGTATAAAAGTATATTATTTTAAACGAGTAGCAAGCAAGCAAAAACATGAAACACATCAAGGTTCTTTTTAACTTACATACGTAATTAAAGTTGCATACTTATTTTCACCCAAACCATGATCGTTTCCTAAACATAACCAAGTAGTTTTGTTGCCTAAACTGAACCAAACTGCATCAGTTCACAACGTACTTTCCTGCACGTTGAAATGTTTCTCAGCAAGCTTTATATTGAAAGTCTAACCGGAAGTTGCATATTTATTATTGCTAGATTGACCACAGAGCCCTGCATGTTGAAAAAAGGCTCTGACCAAGCTGCCGTATGTGACGAGTTGGGAGTGAGAATGTGTTGGATACAAGCTGATGTGTTAACGTGCTCTGCAGAGAGGAGCTGCTGTAATACAGGAAACAAATGTACCACAAAAAGTACAAGTATAGAGTACTTTGTGTCCCAATGTAATAAGATACTGTTGACTCTGCTCTCAGCTCTGTTACACACACACACACACACACACACACACACACTCAGTACCTGGAGTGCCCTATTCCATGCTTACATAAACCCTTTGACATTTTGAAATTGCACACTATGATTGTACTCACACACACACAGAACATAATTATTAAATTATTTTGTAGCTTACATAACAGCTGTTAAAGCAGCACACTGCCTCTGCCTGCTGAGGTCCATCCATCCTCTCTCCTCTAAGACGTCACTATTGGTTGATAACTACTTGTGTCACCGTTTCAACCTCAGTTGTCCAGCGTTGATTTTGAAAAGAATTGTTCATATAGTGTTAGTCTAGTCTTAGTCGATTACTGAAAACTGTAGTTGGTTTAAAGTCGTATTTTTGTCATGAATGTTTTTTCATTTACGTTGTCGTTACAATTTAGTCATGAAATAAAAGGACGTCAATGAATACTTATCGTCAAAGTTTTCATTGACAAAATGAAAAATAAAAATCCTCCTGGGGCGGTCGCACCGCTCGTGGCAGTGTTTGGTCCGGCTGGGTAATCAGAAGATTAGGTGGGCAGTGATCGTCTCAAGATCCGCTGCTATTAATCCAAAACCCACGCTTCATTAAACCAAATAAAATAACAGATTGAAACAAAAAGGCAGCAAAGTTCGACGGCGCTGTTTCTGGATTTGTCGCCGTTAAAATGTGTTTTAAAATTGTAATCCTGTAATCCCCATGTTTACTAAATGTATCTGTAATCTGGTCACGTGTTTATCTTCTGTAACTTTAATGGAATACAGTTATCTTTAAAAAAAAAAAGAAAGAAAATCCCAATTACTCCCCAAGCCTGAAATTAAATGGATTAAATCTTGTATTTCTACACCTTTTTTTTTTTTTTTGCTACTTCCTGTCTGTGTGCTAAAATAGGCCAAATAATGTTGCAGGCACATGAATAAAGTAAAATAGTAAAAAAGGAATTCCTTAAAGTTTATTTTACACACAGGCCTAGTGTGTTTTGAGCGCCCTCTGCTGGCAGATGTGCAGAGAAACCCCTTCTCCTTTCTACATTATCACCAACAACAGGGTTGATGTACATTAGTTTAAAGAAACATGAGCTGTAGTGATATGACCAATAACCTCCACCATGATGTCATCAGTTTAGAGTAGTTAGACTGAGGTAGGACCTCAGCTGACAGTGAGATATGCATTATTGATCTGAAAACAAGTGATGATAGCAGTTTGACCTCTGTCACATTCTGCAGCGCTGGTCTCTCCCCCCCCCCCTCTCTGTATGTATCTGTATCTCTCGCCCTCTGCAGTATGGGAGCAGTATGGTAATACCAGCCTGCTCTGCAGTGGCAGCAGCTCGCTCACTCCATACTAATATAGCTGGTACACTGCCTGGGTGGGGGGGTGCAGAGAGAAGGGGGACAGAAAGGAGGAAGTTGTTACCCTTACCTTACCCTTGTTACCCTGCAGGTTCTCGACCTTTTTCTCGGTTTTAGGTCTGAAATACTTTTGTTACCGCAGCTTTCTATGATAGAGATTTCTTTCTAGCTAGTTAAATAATAGTTGGTCCTCCATTTTGAACTCTGGCTTTCCCCAAAGGTCAGCACTGTCAAGAGAGGCAGACATTTGCATCTCAGTGTTCAGTAACGTTGAACTCAACACAAAAGATCTGGGTGGATTTACTTTGCCCCCACGAACAAATACACTGAAGTTGGTGATTCCTGTGTTAAATGCTGGTGTGACCAAGCCTGAACAATCGCACAGTACATTCTCAGTTTCCTGATTTATTAGACAAACCTCTGTGGACAGAAATAATAATTCATCCTCCTATCTGGTTATTATGTAACTTTAATAAAGCAACCCACTTTTTTTAATGCAACAACACCGCTGGTCCTCAAAAATGTCAGGTACATAAAGATCATAAAACTCGCATTTTGACTTTTACTGGGTTGCAAACAAAAGGTACATTTCATTTTTAAGAAGGGTTCTCAAGTTTACCTTTTGCCTGCTTTGGGATCAGAGTTTTCCACCTTTTATGACCCAGAAATAATGCCAGCATCCATTTCTAGGCTTCTCTTTCTCTTAAGAACAGTGACCAATGTAAAGGCCTATATTTGTTAGTTTTAACACCACCTGAACAGAAAAAACAAAATTACAACCATTTTATGCACCATGTAGAACAAATGTAGAGGAGTGTCGCGCAGAGACAAACGTTATGTAAGCTCATACCAGCTCAGAGGGTCAACAGGACGTTCCATTCGGTGGAGTCTGTGTATATCAGCCTGGGTTTACATGTACATCCGGCACTGTGTCACTGTGCATTCAGGCAGCGTGGCGTACATCATGCCTGCAGCTATACGGAGTGACAGTGAGTGTGCAGCGGACCAGCAAACTGTCACATCGCAGCGAGTGGGATGAAATGCGAGGAATAAGGTCTCCGCTTGGTGAAGCGTGGATGCAGCTCCTCCGCCGGCTCTGCAGCGGACGGCACTGGGCTCGCAGTAGAAACATCACAGGCACAACCATAACTTTCACCATGTTGGGAGACAAACGTCACAGATGGCGGCCGTTAAACCTGTTCACATGTTTAGTTGTTAGCCTTGAGATAACCTAAATGCCAGGGTTGACAACACACAACCTGATTTTTCTTGTGTGGGGATAACATTGGCAGGTCAGGGAGAACTGTGCTCTGATTGGGTTGAAGGACTGCGCCAAATATTGTGGAGATCATGTTTGTTGTCATCATGTCACAGGAAGCTCCCGTGTCCACGTCATATGAGATGAAAGGCGTGATGGCATGAATGGTTTTAGTCATCGCCATCTTGTTTCTTTGGAGCCAGAAGTGACGTTATTTGGATGAGAGGGGAGCGCTGCCTCTATCCTGATTGGCAGTCGCCGTGGTAATGACTTGTCAATCACGTGGTAGCCCCGCCCTAAAGCATACGCTGCTTTAAGGTCTATTTTCCTCTAAACGGGACCATAATTTACTAAATGAATATCCTGCTGTACTGAAGAAGACTTGAAACCAGCGACTGAGACCATAAACTCATTAGGAAAATGTTTCCTGAGGTAATAAATCAGGTGAGAAGTCGGCTCATTTTCTCATTGACTTCTATACAATCAGACCAGTGGAGTCGCCCCCTGCTGGCCGTTAGAGAAAACGCAGGTTTAAGGAGCTTCAACATTGGCTTCACTTTTCAGATGCTCGGCAGTAACGTGTTGAAGCTGCAGTAACATTAGATATCAGGAAGACTCCTTCCATGGGCCAGGTAGACAGGTACGTAGTAGACAGACAGGTAGGCCATCAGGTGGGCTTATTAAAGGCCTGCAACATCCACAGATACCAGATTTTTTAATTCTTCTTTTTTCGTCAGAGCAATTTATTTATTGATTGCTGTCGGGATGTATAGAGAATTTCAACAAATATGACAAAAAATGTTTCTAAAATAAATTTGCCTTTTCAGCCATACTTCTGACGCACTATTTACAAGTCCAGACCTGAAATTTACAATAACTCCCAACATCCATGTGGCTCCTGTAATTGGTCTAAAACCCTTTCCAATCAGGTTTAGCACTTTTAATGACTTGTGATAAAAGTTGTAGTTAATGTTTGTATTCATACCTACGCAAACAAGCAATTAAATTAAACTTTTTATGTACTTTATGTAGGCTACATACTGTAGTTTGTAAGGCACTTTGTTGAACAGTGACTTACAATTATTTATTTTATTTTCTTTTAATTTATGTGAAAGAGCTGCTGCAATCAAACACATAGTATATGTGAAGTAGATCTGGTTGGTTGCGACAATTTTTAACAAAATCATCATCATCATCATCGTCATTTTAACTCCTCGTGTCATCGAGTACGAATATGGTTCATCACATCCACAACCTTCAGCTTTATCACAGCGAGGTCTGTCAAGGAGGCAGGTGACACGCCGGTGCGCCCAGCATGACTCTCCTCACCGCTGCTCCGTGACAGATCGCCTGGCGGCCGGGTTCAGCGAGCGGTCAGCCACACCTCCCTTTAGCTGCAAGGTCGCAGGTTTCAAGCCCCACGTAATACACATCGACGACAGCAGCGCCCCGGCCTGCAGCAGGTCTCAGGCCTGTTCACTGCTCCGGATGAGACCATCAGTAAAATGAAAACCCAGTAAACTACCTGTACCTGTGCATCATCCTCCCTCTCCTGACTCCCTGTACACTATACATGTACTGCTGTGACGCTGACTGCTGGTGCTGACGAGAATGTGTGCAAACCATGAGCTGATATATTGCGTGTCATTAATGCTAAGCTAACACTTGTGATTGTATGTTAATGTTGTATGCTGGTATGAACAGTTAAGACTTTATACTAACTGCTGTATGCTGCCATTTATACTGTGTGCTAAGCCAATGCTGACAGATTGAAGTGTGCTTTTTGCTTTAACACTAATAGCCTTTCTACCTGTTTGCTGCTGTTAATACTGTGTGCTGAGCTGATAGTGTGCTGTACTGCTGACTGTGCTAATGGTGTTTGTTTATGTGTGCCTGTCTGTTGTTGTTGTTGTTGTTGTTGTTGTTGTTGTTGTCTACCTTTCTCTGTTTCTCTCTTGACTTTATTTTTCTCTCTTTTTTCTCTTTCTCCCTCTCCCCAAACTCTCTATCCTTCTCTCTCTCTCTCTTTCTATCTCTTTCTGTCAGGTCTTATTCCTCCTCCACCTGTTCTACTACCACCACCTCTTGTCGTTCCTCCAACAACCCTACTAGCATCACCACTCCTTCCTCCACCTCCTCCTCCTCCTCCTCCTCTCTCTACTCCTCCAGCCTACCTCCTAACAGCCACGCCACCTACCATCAGTACTGCTGTCCCGCGCGCCTCCGCCTGCCCAAGCCTCCCTGCGCCCTGCCCCCCGCCAAGCACCACGAGCAGGCAAGGTAAGGGCCAGAGTCCCCCCTCCTCAACACCCAGCCTCACCCACTGTCCCCCACTCTGCCTCCACCCAGCACACTGCCCCCCCCCCCCCCCCCCCCCCCCCCCCCCCCCCACTGGTAGCCTTCCCCCGGCAGGGAGGACAGTGACCCCCCCCCCCAAACGCATTGAGAGCGAATTTGACGCGTGCCTGTGCTTGATTTCTAAATTAATGTGTTCAGTTTTTCTGAAGTCTGCCCAGATGTTCCCATCCACATTATACCACAGTGACCAAAGAGACAGATGTGAACATATGTTCCCCATGGAGGAGGCAAAGATCACTGTGAACTCACTGTGGGAGGATTTAGGTGATTACAGGGAGGACATCAGAAGGTCCTGATGTTTTGTTATCACTACAGATTACTATAGACACACTGTTTACATCCTAATGTACAAAACTTATTATTAGAGCTGAACCAACACAAAGTAATCACTACCATAAGTGCTAAACATTCTGTAGTTCCAGCTTCTTAAAAGTGAGTATTTGCTGCTTTTCTTCTTAGTACACTTCCATAGTACACTTACTGTTGGACTATTGCATTCATTGCTACATTGACAGTATATAAAAGCATATCGTATTTATTTAGTAATTTCTGTTATTGTTGGGATTTTCCACCTCTGTAAATGGACGGTGGTGGGATCAGGGTCTTTGTTGGTGAATTTTTTAGTAGATTCTTCCCACATCAGGTCTATAGTGGAGTTTATTAACCGGAAGTCAAATTCCTTGTATGTGTACGTGGCCAATAAAGCTGATTCTGATTCTGATTGAAAGGAAATCCTGAACAATTCAATGTGCAGGAGACCCATTTATTGATCTAAATCTTGGCATTTAATTTATTATATTTTCAGAAATATGAAAAGCATGAACTATAAAGTGTAAATTTAGCCCAAAAGTTTGCTCCTGACTCTCAACAGTCCAAACTCAAGGTCCACTTACTCTCTTTTTTTCTGTCAACATGTGTGTTTAGCAGAAGACAAAGCAGGTCCTGAGCTTGTGAAGACCATGTGTGACTGTTTAAAGCTCCAGATGAGGCCAGTAAGAGGTCCTTGAGTTGGGATTGTTTTGTCAAAATAAAGTCTAAAGTTTGACACATGACAGGAAGTCGGTCACATTCGCTCTGAATGTATTTTGGCGTCACGTCCAGCCTCACCTGCTCTCTCCCTCACCTTGCCCCCCCCCATAGTGCTATAATAACCTGTGATATTCTGTAACCCCCCCCCCCCACACACACACACACACACACACACACACACTCACACACACGAAACAGTACTGAAGGTGAAGCAGCCTCTCCAGTCGCTCCCTCTTTCCCATCCACCTTCTCCCCAAAACCCCATCGCATCAGACCTCTTTTTTCTCCTCCTCACCCTCCTTCATCCCCCTCTCTCCCCCATATCCTCCATGCTGCTCTAAAACAGCCGGTCCAGAAGCCGAGCACCATAAACAGGCCAGTTTAAGAGCTAATGACTGTTAAATAGCCGCTCAATGGTGACATTATAAAAAGAGTTTTTCATTATTTTGATTTATTTAATTTATATTTTTCATTTCTGTGACTGTTGTAGTTTCTCATCCAGGTACCAAATATTTTTGCTGCACTTGGTCATTTCTAAAGGTATACAAGATAGACAAAAGGTAGTTTCACACAGAACTGCAAATGAAAATAACAATAATAAAAGAAAATACAAAGGTGCGTCTATAATAATATTAGAATAAGATTAATAATTTAAAAAATAAGTATACGTATGTAAGTAAAACATTTCAAGTAGGATAATCTTTCTGATTAAAGGCTGTATAAAGATGTCAAACTTTGCCTTAAATGAAACATTTTAAATAAACTCTACCCCTCCTTCCTTCTGACTTGATGTAGTGGGGACCCAGTTCAAATTTGCTTCAGACTCTTTTCCCACCAAGCTGAGATCTTTTTTCTCATATTGCAAATAACTCAACAAAAGGCAGAAGTGAACAGCAGAGGGCAGTGATGTGATCTTTTAATACAAGAAGAATAACAGCTGGCCATCCATAGCCACATCTGTCTTCAAGACTGGTTTCACTTTATAAATACACATTCACACACATGATTCAGCATGAAAGGTTATTCTGTATTTTATACTTGTCAACAAATCCAGTATACGCACCAAAACCACCAGTGAGAGTATCTACTGAAGCGTTGTGTGTCTATCACAGCCTGATATATCTTCTTCCTCCACTGTTGTCCAGAAACTATTAAAAACACATCAGTTCTCTGGGTCACATGTTCCTTCATCACCATGAACACACACACTGCAGTTTATTCTGACTCAGTCCCACACACACACACATACACACACACACACACACACACACACACACACACACCGTCCTGCTGCCCCAAACACTCACCACAGCACTGCATGTGGATTAATGCGCCGCTGAAAATAGTCCCCAACAAATGCACCATTTCCTCCTGTTTGTTTGATAAAAACTACAGTGAGCAGCTTTTTAGGAAATTACTGAGACTTTGAAAAATGAAAGTACTGTATATATTTGTGGGCCACTGACAGGATTCAAGATTCAAGATGTTTTATTGCTGCTCTGGTTATACACTCACGTGAAATTCTTTGGCTGGGAGACATAGAAGATATATATATATATATATATATATATATATATATATATATATATATATATATGTAAGATAAAGATAAAACATAAAATAGAATAAAGATATATAATACAACATGTATAAAAGATGTTTGATTGTTGGTAAACTTTGATACATTGCCAGCTTTAACAGAAAGGTAGATTACACATCTGGGAATCGGTTTCGCGATTACAAACCAGCACTTTAACAGTCAATCATCACATTTTAAATTATAATAAGAACTGTGAGCTTTGATCATCAGACTGAACAAAGTGTCCTGCTCGCCTGCTGGTAAACGACGATAGGAGTAATCAACTATAATCACATGGGCTAATTGCTACAGGTGGGCGGCTACACTAATCACTAACCAGTGATCAACAGTCTGAGCTGCCTGGACCACTGAGGACTGAGGTCAGATCACGAGAGATCAGCTGGTGGACATGTCCAGGTGGAAAACTGTATTAGTGTTGTTTTTATCGGCTGTGCATCCACACGTGGTCCTATTCAACTGCAGGAGGGTTTCTTACAAACAGGAGACATGCAGACACAAAAACAGAGGTGTGACTATACAATCGTGAATATGGAGACAGCAGCACACGTTTACAGACTGCCTCCCCTCAAAGACATCCGTAGTGTTACATGGGTGTAGTTATACCCGACATGTGACAAACACTGTTGAAAGAGGGTTCAAACTCTGGTCACTCTCTCACCTCCACACAGCAGGACGATCAGGTGTGAATGTGAGATTGAAGGTGTTTGACCGTCTCACAACCTTCTGGTGGGGAATATTGATAAGCTGCTCTTTGCTGAAAAAGGAGTTCCCCAGAGGTTTCTAAGTTCCTCTAGTCCCTGCTGAAATAGTGTATACCCTTTTGGCTTTAGAGTCTTTAAATATTGTATCATCATTTTTTTGCAAATGATTGAATTGTATACCACATAAAACAAGTGCAAAGTTTCTTTAAACTTTTTAGATTGATTGAGGTAGATTAGAATCACAATCACAATCAAAATCAGATTTATTGCCAAGCAGGTTTTCACATACACACATTTGTCTTGGAATATTGTTGCATCAATAAACATAAGTATAAAATATAGAAATATAAGACAGATAAAGCAAGTACTGCAAGTCAAGAAGTATATGTGTAAATTAAAAAATTGACAATAAAATAAAAAACTATAAGAAAAATATGTAGACTATGAAGTGAAACAGCAGTATGTGCCAAAGTTCACAGTACGAAGTATAAAGAATATTGCAATGTGCAAAATAATCAAAAGATGCATTCATGTTGATCTGTAAAGTAAAATTTCCACTGAAAACTATTTATTATATTTCCCCAAACACAGATGACCTCTTGGCAGGATTCATATGGATTTATGACATTATTTAATGATTCATTTTAAATCTGCAAACATCAGATGTTCATCTAGTTATCACACAGACACAAAACCTCTCAGCTGTCATTTGGCAAATTAATTTTTATCATTTCTTGAACAGTAAATGTGCCGTGGAGGGTGAGTAGTTAAATCATACAAGGTCACCAGGTAGAAAAGAACACCTGTCATTTGACACCTGCCAGGTGTGTGTGTGTGTGTGTGTGTGTGTGTTAGAAGGCGACACTGTGACACATTTTCCCATTTTAAAGTCGCACTTTAAAGATGCAGAGTGAGGAGGTGTGTGTGTGTGTGTGTGTGTGTGTGTGTGTGTGTGTGTGTGTGTGTGTGTGTGTGTATGAGGGCTGAGAGGGGATGAGTCACCAGCAGAGGAGGGTGTTATGCATAAATACGCACACACACACACACACACACACACACACACACACAGAGCTGAGGGATTCACCAGATGACTAACATGCTGCTGATGACAGGGCGATCTGATCCGGCCTCGTTCAGTTCACTTCTTCTGTTGTCTTCCCTTTAAACTGTAACAAACACAACGACAGTGTGTTCGCACTAAATGAAAAATCTCTCTCACACAGAATGTCCTGACGTGGTGTAGCAACACTCAGACATCTGGACGCTCTCTGCTTACGCTGTGGTTTTACACCCTCAAACATACATTATGCATAAGCTGTGTCCTGCAACTGTGTCATTAAAAGCATCACAAGAAAAGCACCGAAAACGCACACTCTGATGTATCACTCTGCTTCAAAAAGTTAAAACAAATACTTTTCGCAAAACTCTGAGGGAGTTACTTTTAAAAAAAATATATAAGCAGTAGTAAGAAAGCCTCTCAGCTACAACGACGGGAATAAAACCTGTAAACCAGAGGTCTTCATCAGTCTGTTTCTGTCCTGTGGAAACCCTACCTGAACCTGCTGTGCATAAATTACCTTTCACAATAAAGAGATCTGATCCTAAAGGGACCCAGGAACAGTCAGACCCCATCCAAAAAGACCAAAAATTAAAAATAAGTGTGTGGTTTCCTGTTTACATCATGATGTGGGTAATTTAATAAACAAGAAAACCAAAAACAAAATTTAAGTTTTATTTCTGTTTTGTGGATTTCTGCGTTTCATGAAGTCAGAACTGTTGCACGGACCTCGCAGGATCGTGCAGAGTGAAAAGGGAAACTCAGACCTGAGACCCAACCAGACATGAGACTGAATATAGTTTGGACCCAGCCCGACTTCGGTCCCGGGTCGGAGCCATGAAGACCTGCACTGTAACCACACGTTTCAACATTCACAGTTAAACTAATGAAAACCTTTAACGTTTCATTAAAATCCATAACATTATTGGTGAAACACTTTAACAGCATCATATTTACTTTTTAAAAGCCTCTAAAGTCATAAAGTCTGTAAGTTACACTAAAATGTTTGTTACCTCTCTTTTCTTTGTCTCTTTATTTTTTGTTGACAAGCGGTGACTTAAAAACTTTATTATAAACAACATAATATGGACTTTTAGATTTACAAACATTTAATGTTGAAAACTTTCAGGTAAACCGCTCTGATATATTTTCTATGCACATGTTTTTCATGCAGAAAAATGTGTTTCCCCCCCAAAAAAATATATATATATATATATATATATAATAGACATCAAGATCTTCAAGTAAAGTAGTAACACCACAGTGTAAAAATACTCATTAAAAATTTTTTTTCAGTAACGTACAAAAGTATCAGCATCAAAATATACTCAAAGTACCAGAAGTAAAAGTATTCATTATGCATTATTCATTATTATAATAATACATGTTATATTATTGTATTATGTTTATTGATGCATTCATGTGTTCATCACTGTACTGTTGCAGCTGGAAATGTGGAGCTCATTTTAATCACTTTATAAACGAGCGAGCTTGGGATTTTTCTTTCTAATCTTATCTCATAATTATACATCATATTTTATTTGTTGATTATATTTTGTATTATTAATCTGAATCTACAAAGTAACTAAAGTAATCCGATAAATGTAGTGGAGTAAAAAGTATAAAGTATCTCAAAAATTGTTGATTTGAACGTTGTGAGATACACTAAATTCTGCACACTGGGTACAAACTGCACAGACCAGACATAAGAAAGGTGTTTTATCCCAACATATTCACAACCTGCTCACACATGTTGAATTGTAAAAGTTAGATTGTGGTCTCTTACAACTCTCAGAGTTGATTTAAACCTTCTACATTTTTACTTTGTGAGATATTCTAAATTCTCTAAACGCGACCTGCACTAAATATACATCAGATTGATTTTAATCAGGAACAGTTTAAAGTGACATTTGCAACCAGTGTGCAGGAAGCATTTAAAAAGACATTTAGATAATATGACCAAAAATAAGTCTTTCTCTCTCTCCACCTCTGTTGAACTCCAAATCTCCTCACACGGATGAATTACAGTCTGTTGCCCCATTTTGGAGCCATTAGATTATTTAAATGAGACAAGGGAACATAAAACTGCTGAATGGGATCAAAGTGATGGATTACACCCCGGTTTTAAAAATCACAGCCGCGGTCATTATCGCACTAATATGCACTTTTTCCCAGCATTGCATTTGCATTAATTCATATTGGCACCGGACACAATCTCAAAATTACGAAAAGCTTGGCTTCCCCATCACCTCACCCCTCTGCTCACATCATCCCTCCCTCCTTTCCTCCCTCCCTCCCTCCCTTCCTGTCCTCTCCCCGTAAGGAAAACACTCAGACTCTGAAGTGAGTTTGGTCACCTTTGACTCTGTGTAAAGTTTAGAATTTTAGAGACTAATTGTGTCCCGAGGCGGCGAGGGAGCGCTGCTTCACCTTCACAGTTAAACTCAGAAGGTCCCGCCGTCACTCACAGATGTGTGAACACTGACATCTGGTGGCCGACTGCAGAACTGCAACTCTAAACTTAAAGTCCCGTCAACAGACTGCTCTTCTTTTCTTCCCTCTTTTCTGATTCTGTTCTTCTTCCACCACCCTTTTATCTTTTTCTGTCTGTCTTCTTCCTCCTCTTCAATCCTCTTTCCATCTCTTCTTTCTCTCCTTCTTCTTCTGCTCTCCCTTTTCTTGCTCTCCTTCCTCTCTATCTTTGTCTCTCTTGTCTGTTTGTCTGTCTGTCTCTCAGAGAGGAGGAAGATGACGACATCGCCCATCAGTTCTGTTGCCCCGCCTCCGAGTGCAGTAGCCCCTCCTCTAGGTAACCAGGGGCGACCGCGAGCCAACCCCCCCGCCCCGCCCGACTCTCCCCGGTAAATCGAGGGTTGATTACGAACCCCTTTCCTCCCTCCTCCATGGCTGTCTCTGTTTCTTTCTTTTGTTTATCTGATCACGAAACAGCAAGAAAAACTGTCACAACCAGTGGGGTAAAAGAAAAAACATGAAAACAAAAGAAAAAGGAGGAAATCCGGGGTTTCTTCATAAACAAGGTTTTCAGTATAAAGGCTTGTTTGTTGAGAAAGTGGAAGTCTGACGCTGACAGTCAGCAACATGAATCATTTCTTGTGCAAAACAAGAAAACTCAACCTTTAAAAGAAAAGTATGAAGCTGGCTTTGCAATTCTTCTGCTGATCCAATTTTTTCCTATTTTCTTCTCAACTGGCGACAAATTTTCATAAAGATTAGGGAATGACACGCTGTGTTGGACAGTAAGAGTTGCGTTGCAGCTTTAAACCAACGGGACCGATCATCGCCGCCGCAGTCCGACCCACCTGGAGACGTTCGAGCTCACACCTGCTTCAGCTGGTCAGTCAGCAGGATGCAGTGACTCAGCTGAACGTTGGCGATATGTCTGCATTTTTGTGCGTAATGTGAACACGCCAGACGGTCTTTGACCTCCGCCTGAGAACAAACTCAGACCTCGTCTCTTCCCTCGTCTCCTCGTTTGGGTCTGAATGGGGACTTTAACAGTTTATCCTCCCTGTCCGAGCATGAAGCCATGACCCCTGTTTCCTGATGACGCTGTGCCCAGAGCCTGAGGTAGACAGAGTTTGGCGCGGGTTGGACAGCACTCGATGCAACAATGTGCTCCAGGGCTGTCCATAACATCACCATGACAGCATCCAAACATCAGCAGGTAGCGCTCGTGGAGCAGGCGACAGCTGCGATGTCCCAACTCTGTCTTTGCAGGGCTCTGGTGTGTTGTACAGCATGTCTTCACCACATCACACCGAACTCTGTGGAACGAAGGACTGAAGACTCCTCTGGTCTGGGTGGGACATGACACTCAAAGAGTTTTCTAGCTCGTCCTGAACTGTACGAGCCGCTCTGGCAGGTAACCAGACATTATTCGGAGGTCCTCTTCTGTTATCAAAACCTGGTCAGCTGGTGAAATAGTGCGAGTGGCTCAAATGATCAGCCACTGCAGTCTTATGATTTGATCTCCAGCTCTGTCTTTTGTAGAGGCATTATCGTCCCCACATACTGCAACCAGGGTTCTCCTTATAACTGGTTATTTTCTTATTTCAACAATCTAGGGAGTGTTAGTGGCAGCCAGCATGAATCAAATGTTTGCCAAACTGTACTGAAGTGCATCAGGGAAAGTTTATGTTCTTGTTCTGCAGTATGAACAAGGCGGCACTAAATTGCCAGAAATGAGAAATGAGTTTGGTGTGAAGGTCACGTGAAAGGAAAATGTGCGGAAAAGGATTTACAACAAGCAAATAAACCATGAAAACAGGTCAGGATTAGAGACTGATCTCTGGCTCAGCTGTGGCTTGCGGTGCCACATGCACAGAAAAAGTTTCTCCATTTCTGCCGTGACTTACTGCAACTCATCTCAAAGGGACGGAGACAGAAAAACACAAAAAGTGCTTCCCCTGGTTACAGTTTTAGGGAGAACCCTGGTGCCTAATGTGTACAGTGCACACACAAACACACACATGCACACACACACACACACACACACACACACACAGCAGCTGCACAAGTCCTCAGAGAAAGTAAAAGGACATCTGTGACAGTATGAGTGTGTTTACATGCACAGCAGAATGATCAGCTTTAAGGCAATATTTTGATGCTGTTATGTACCTGGTTTGAAGTAACATAGCTCTAACTTGGTTTCATGGATTCATTTAATAATCCGTCTGCTGTTTGTAGTGTAACGTACATGTACGTAACATGTTATCAGCTTCATAAATCTGAAAGAAAAGCCGAAATCTGTACAAGTTCTGCTTCTGATTCCATCCTCCATGTTGTTTTATGAGACGGACAGTCCATCTCCATCCATAAAAATAGCTACATGATCACAGCAGGGCGTTGCAGAAACCATAGACTGTAGGAAATCATGTCCGTATGATGTCACCCAGGGGTCTCTGAAGGGGTCTGGGTCCAACATTTGTCACTGTCTCGGTCAGTTACTGGCGCCAGAAAGGTGGAGTTAAGGTGGAGAGAGCAAGTGGCGACCAGACTGAATGTGTCAGTCAGACACAGATGTGTCACTTGATAAGCCTCGATATTACTTTAGAGTCTAACTGAAATGTGTATTAAAGGAATCAATATGTATCTCCCAGGTGTTTGTTTTGACTGTTACTACCAAGAACAAGAAATTCAAATTTGATAAATTTCTCCTGAAGTGACAGTGATTTGATTGTTGCAATGGCCTGTCAGGCGGGTTCATACACAAAAAGTGAGGATTCAAATTTTGGTTTGACTTCAAAGAAACAACTGCAGAACTGCAGCATAAGACGTTTGGCTTTGGCGCTCAGCTTCGGTGGTCGAACCAAACACCTGAAGGCAGAAAGCAGAATAATGTTGCTCTTGCTCAGAGGCGACCAAACTTTTTTACCCTGGAGGGCCAAACTGAAACTTAATGGTGGGTCATGAGCCAAAAGCAAACAACTATTCTATTGCTGTGTTAAGATGCAAAATGGTGCGAGGACGTCCTGCGCTGTGCTCAGATTATGAAAACTTATTGATAATTAGGGATCCTACATATTTAAAGAGCATTTTTACCTCTTGAAAAGTAGAACAGCATAAACAGCGATTAATATTATCTTTTTTTATGTTAATTCAATTTTTTCCGCGCTAGAAACATCTGGCGGACTTTGGGCGGCCCTGCTCTCGCCGGTGAGCAGCTATCCCATCCCTGTCACATCTAGATAGCTGCCGCCACTCAGCTTGGAGTTTGATCAGGTAAAACTATAAATATCCATAAATAAATAAGTCTAAAGAGAAGTACTGTTTTAAGAATTTTAAGATAAATAGTGTGTTTCAGAAGTCACAGTATTGCCTTACTGACTGCAGTGCACGTAAACACACTCAGTGACTTCCCCTCTGAGAGAGGAAGCTGATGGTGACGAAGGGACCGACAGAAGTCAAACAGTGGAGCCCTTTGTGTCTCGTCTCATCCCGTGGGTCTATTTTCTTTACGCCGTCACCTCTTTCCTCTCTCGTCTGTGTGTTTAGCTCCGTAGCTTTGACCCCCCCCCCAAAAGAACGAAAGAAAGACGGAAATAAAGAAAGAAAGACATTCTTCTGATTCAGTGCCAAGGAAAGATGAAAAAGAGAAGAAAATCTCTGTGTCATTGCCAAGTAAGATAGAAGGAGGTGTTATTCTCCTGTCGCAGTGCCAAGTTAAAGAAAAAATAAAGTCTCTGACACCCAAACTCAAGCTAAAAAAATGTTTTGTGAGCAGAACGCTGTATGCTGTATGAGCAAAAATATCCGACAGATTCATCCCGTCACCTTTTAGCTGTACAGTCAAACATATATCCTTTTTTATTTTATTTTTGTCATCGTGAGCGGCGTGCAGTTTTGTCTTTGGCTTTTTCTTGCAATGTGTAAATTAAAAAGCAATACGTTTGTTTCCAAATCTGGTACGAGAATCTCCCTGTGTATGTAAACTCATATTGAGTGTGAGGGGTGTGGACGGCAGTTAAACTGTGAGCGATGAAGAGGATGATTTGCTCACACGGCTGATAGTTAATGAACACAAAGCAGACGCTTTGATCCAAAGTTTTATATGCAGCACGATGACACACATGATGTGGAAGTCTTACAACACAAGTCGGGTGACATTCATGTATTTGAGAAGAAAAATTAAATTTAAATAATTGCATTTTTTTTTCGTTCAAAACGGAATTTATGGACCATAAATAATCTCACAAAACTCAAAGGCGAGGAAATGCATGTTAACTTAAAAAAAAAAAGAAGCTGTCCAGTGCAGGTTCACATAGTCAATCAAACTAGTGTCTTGAAAACTAAATTTATTTTTGTTCCCTTTTCTTTACATTTTCTTTATCATCAGTAATGGGGGTTTTCTTTAGCTTAACAGCAAACACTCATTTTCTGCCCTCATGCCACTGGCAGCCCTTTGCCACCAATGTTCAGTCATGCCAAAGCCTCGATCACATGTAATAACTTCTCTCAAATCGTCTGGGTGTCTGTCGAGTTTCTGCTCCACTCAGCGCTGCAGGAAATAAACTGATTTGATGGTTGAGTTCCCGCCAGTGTGAGCACGTTGTACGATAACATGGCAAACGTTGCCTACGGGAAATATCGCCATTTGTGGATTACTCATTGAAAGTTTGAGTCATTTAGCATTTGAGATTTCTCATTAACCTACAGTGCACTCGGTGAGAATCATGATACAGTATCTACTGTGAATGATCGTATCACAAACCTGCAATACAAGATATTGCACGGCAGTTTTCTACAATACATCACGAAGCAGTGCGAACCAAATTACACTGAGATACAGCCCTGATATGTGTCATAATGTCATTGTCGTGCACATTAACTAATTGATGCTGCAGTGTGTGTTCATGATGTCATGATGGGAGAAATGCACACTAGCTTTAAATGTATGCAAAAATCCCCACAATGGTATAAGTAGTGTCCGTGGGCATGTGCACTACTTTACACTAACAATAACCCACCACAAGGCAATGCGGCACATTTTGTAGATGAGAAATTCAGTGATGACCAGTGGTGGAAGAAGTAGTAAGATATTTTACTTAAGTAAAAATAGCAATACCACGATTTAGTAAAACTCCTGCATTGAAAACCTTACTTAGGTAAAGGTTTAAAAAGTATTATCTGCAAAATGTACTTAAAAAATTACATTATTATATATTATTCTACTTAGATTATTATTATTGATGCAACAACAAGTAAGATGCATTTTAATATTGTAGCTGGCTGCAGTAAAGCTAATTTAATCCATGTTTTATACTGTTGGGTGGTTTAATTTACTGTATATCAATGCATTGTATTTTATATGCTCATTATAGGTTTTTTAAAATCTTAATCTGCAAAGCAACTACAGCTGTCAGATAAATGTACTATAATACTTCCCTCCAAAACGTAGTGGAGTAGAAGTATAAAGTAGCATAAAATTTAACTCAAGTTAAGTACAAGTAACTCAGAATTGTACTTAAGTACAGAACTTGAGTAAATGCACTTAGTTTCTTTCCACCACTGTTGACGCAAAATAGTCCGAAATCTCAATTAACATCTCTTCTGTGGAGGAAGAAAAGCACAAATATCACATTGTAACAATAATCACATACAAGTAAAAGTCCTGCATTTAAAAGTACTCATTATACAGACTGGCTCTGCTTTACTGTGTTATATGATTGTATATATTATAATTTTGGATTAATGTTTAAGCAGCATGTTAATGTAGCTGGTCATAGTGGCTCTAATTTTACTTTATTAAGGTTCAGCTTTATTGTCATTTTACAATACAGGATTGCATAATGAAATGCAGTTGCAGCCCCCTCCATGTTACACACATGTACACCTACAACAAATCATCATAGTTTATTTGTTCACTGTAACTCAAGCTCTCAGATATGTTGTATGAAGTGGAATAAAATACTCAAGGACAATTTTTAAGTAAATGTACTTAGATGAATAGTAAAAGAGTGAACAAGAGAGTGAACAGTGGTTTTGGACATTTTTGTCTCCTGTTTGTCACTCAGTACAGCCCTTCTTGTTCTGTTTTCAGAAGTAAAATTCAGTTAAATACAAGATCATGAATGGGCTGCAAAAATGTTTTAAATATGCGATAAAACACACAAAAAAATCACTTTTTGTCTTAGAAGTCTTTCCGCAATCTGTCAACTAGTTTTAACATCCATCATGATTGACAGTCCGTCAGTTTTACAGCTTGTCCGTCGTGATTATGAGGCTCGTTCCATCACATTAAGTGCTAACTGCCAGTGAAACTGCAGTGATTGATGGAAACTGCAATTGGCAAAACGATGTGAGGCATTTTCTGCAGTGAAGAGGTGAGAATAGATCAAAATGTCACGTCCTTGTAGTAGTAATCGTCCTGTCATCTTAGTGTGCAGGGAAATAATATAATGTTTGACAAAATATGACTTTTAATGTGCCGTAGTTTATATTAATATATTCTCTACCACACTCTGCACTACAGCCAAACGACATGCTGCAATTAACCCAAATCACTGTTGGTCCATCTGTGATTTTACCAGAATTTAGCATCGTTTAGTAATTCAAGAAATCCTAAACCAAGGGAATAAATAAAATATTTTTTTTCTTTTGTCATTTTAGCATAGACTTTAAACTCTAGATTATAAATTCCATAAAGTTTCTTATTCAGGGGCTGTTACATTACCTGATGAAGAAATCATGAAGCACTTTTATTTTAATAACTATGACGTGCTGTAGACCTACACATAAAGTTAGACTTGAAAATGACGTGGTGACAATCAGTGTGTTAAGAAAAAAGGATTTAATTATATAATTGAGATGCGATTCTCCGTTAACATGGTTAGTAACTCGATTGTTGTGCACTGTGAGCGCTGTCAAAGTGTGTCGTTGGCCGTGCTTTTACAGTAATTGCAGGGTATTTAAAGCTGTATTACGTAATTTTACCACTATGGGACATAATAGGTCCAAAACAAAATACAGCAGACATTTTTAGTACGAGTTACAGGTTGCATTACATTGAGTTACACCAGTTGCAGGTGCCTGCTGACTCACTGACTACGTTTACATGCACACTAATATTATTCCACTATTATTCCACTTGCAGATTCCATTTGGATATTCTGAATCAGGCCTTATTCTGAATGTATTTTCCCATTAAGTCCTATGTGATGTGCAGATATTCTCCTGGTTTCAGCAGCGTTCTTTGGACATTCAGACTCTGCGTCTCAGTCTGAGACACACGGCCTCTCGCCTGTTTACGCTCAGCTCTGTGCGTCGGAAACAAACCAACCAGCCGACAGTTTTCCAGGCTGGAGGAGAGATGCTGCCCAAAAGAAAAGCCCACATTCCTGGTGGGAAGGAGAAACACACCGACTGTTCATCACTTAGAAAGAGTTTGATATCAGCAGGTTCTGATGTACATCATGGGGGGGGGGTTACGTTAGTCGGAGTATCAACGGCTGCATGTAAACGGGAATATAAGAGGAATATTAACCTTCATCAGCCATGTAAACAGTTTAGTGGGAATATTGTCTCTTTTGGAATAAGAGCGAAAACTGGAATATTCATGTAAACGGAGTCAGTGTCGAGGCTCACTGGGACACCTAAACTGAACTGAGCCATCATTAATGGTATGTGTTACACCTGTGCCAAGTCAAAATGTCTGCTGTGAGAAAAGGCTCATTAACCTTAAAGAGAACGAGACGAGATCACGTTTTTCATACTCGGCTGTTTGCACTTACAGTCAGAACTGCACAGTGGTGTGGACTGGCATCCTTTTGACGTAATCTTTGAAAAATGGGCCGACAGGTTGACATGAGCTTCTCTTTGTGAAGTGAAAAAAGTCATTTTTCATAAAAAAAACTCACTGGTGCTAACACACACACACACACACACACACGCAGGGCAGCGCAGAAATCTGTTAACTAGGGAAAAGCTGGACATCAACAATCAACTGACATCGGAAAGAACTCTTCATCACCAATTATCACTAATCTAGGACATGATCATATAGCACTAAAAGCCTGATCGATTGGCTGGGATCAATACATATCTGTATTGACCTGTGCATGTCTCTAATTGACTTCAGCTCTGCCGACAGTTTCTATAGAGCTGCATTATACTCAGTCATAAACTACTGTATGAGAGACTTAGTCCATCGTCAGTGAAATATCTTTTTGAAGCATATTTTAACGATATCAATCTGTCCGTATATCTTTTTATTTATTGATTGATGTCAGGATGCAGATTTCACAGAAAATCCATTTCTGCTCGTTGCTTGTTTTTAGGTTCCTGTAGTTTTGCCTGCTTGGAGAGGCTCCCTCCTTGTCAGCAGCACTTTTCTGTTTTCTCTGCAGCTCATTACGACTTGTCACCTCACATCTGCAGACAGACAGGCAGGCTCCGCTGCTCTCTGGTGATTATTAACTACTTTCCTGCACACAGGATGGCAGATGAGTCATGTTGTAAAGTCACAAGTGTACGGGAACAGGGAGCTGAAGTTGTCTTGTTAGTGCTCGTCAGCATGGCGTTATAATCAAGTTTGACGTCTAGTAATTTATTCGTAGGCTTTGTTACCTTTTAGTATCTCTGCAGTCCAACTTGTGTTCGTCACTGCGGCTGTGACCCAGTTTCCTTTGCTGCTTCAGCTCAGCTTCTTTTATGTTTTCCATTTCATTTTTCAAACACAAGGACATAGATATACAGGACATTTGAAAGTAGTCAGAGAATGCACCCTGTGTTCAAATGCCTACATACATTCTCATCAAAATGAAGACATGATATGTATACGTATACGTATTAAATATGTTCATATGAAAATCAAAGAACCTACAATTGCTTTAAATTGTCAAACACAAATAGAGATCCAGTCGGCCTCATGTAAGAACCACCTGTGTGAACAGATCGGTACTTAAAGGTGCTCTGTGGAGTTTCTTGAAAACCAACAGAAGTTGTTTACATCCAGTGTTCCTCACCAGAACACACTGTGTGTACACCTGAGCTCTAACAATGTCTTGCAAACATTTGCAAAGTTGTTTTTTTAAATACTTTCAATCGTGAAAGGTTTACATCCACTGCTGTCTTTTTATTAGCCGTGTTACTGGGGACAGGGACTCACTACTGGTGGTCAGAAACTCCACAGGGTACCTTTACATGGCACATACCAGTGAGTCAAAGGGCCTGTCGTCTGTCTGCTCCAGGAGACAGGGAGAACAAACACTTATAATGCTTTAATCTGAATGAATTTTAGTTTAGTTTAAAGTCAAATAAACATTAAGAAAATGAAGTAAAACAATGTATTAGTTCACTGTCTTAATGAGAGTCTACATCCACCATCATAACACTAACAGCGAGACATTAAGTCACGGAGCACGTTGCCTCAGAGTTTATAGCAAACCGGATTCCCTCTTTATCTCCGTCACAGTTCAGCTCTGAGTTTTCTGTCCCGTAACATAACTACTGACGCCACTACGGTCGAGTTCACGAACAGAGGCACACCTCCTCACGAAGAGCTGGCATTCATAAAGCAAGTAACTGAAGTCTGTGCAGTTAACCAAACCCCGTGAATAAAGAGCAAGACTGAGGATAAGAATACGAAAATGTTCTTTCATGAGGCCCGGTGTCAGCACAGATTAACCCTACAGTGTGTATATATAGATAAATAAATAAATATATATATATATATATATATATATATATATATATCTACCTTGTGTATCTCCCATAAATGTTGGGACTCTTATCATCATCAAAACATCAAACAGCTGTGATGGCTGAACATTAGTCTGATTTGTCCTCGGATCTCCTCCCTCCTCCTCGCCTTCCTCACTCTCTCCTTTCTCCTCGTCATGTTTGTTTGTAATTAGTTTACTCTTCAGAGCTTTACGAAGCTGCTGAGAGAAACTTTTCCAGAGGAACTGAGAGAGCCACAAGGCTACGAGGAGCGGCGGGTTGACCTCGGTGGATCTGTGGGAGAAATACAGGAACGCAAACAGTGAATTCAGTCAAAGTATCGACGGCTCATGTTTCTTGTATCAGACATCAAACACCATCATGTTGATACTGAGACTTTTTTACAGATGAGTGAAAAAAATCTTTATTGTGTGATGAGGTAATTCTACATATAAAGCCAGTTTAATGGATAATCTAATCAGCTTTATGTATTAATATGTTTACTGCCGTTGGTGATTATTTAATGTGAACGTTGATTGAATGAATAATTCAGATTGAATTCTCGGTTGAGTCTCCATGTGTATTGGTCCTCAGTCTTTGTAGTGGAAAGTGGTGCAAACCATCGTCTTTGGGTTTTGTTGGATTGTTTTGATTTATTGGTGAGCTGATTGGATCCTCATTAAATCGCCCACCATAGAAAGATGCTTTTAAAAGTTTGTTATCATGGAATTCGTCACCTGCAGCAGCAGACTGTGAGTGAGTCCTCTGTCTTCTACAAGTTGTGTATACATACGTGATGAATTAGGTTTATTATCAACATAATTAAGGACGTTTTTAATTAACATGTCTGCCGAAACTAAACGGCAGTTCAGTGGTTAGCACCGTCACTTCATAGCAACAAGGGTGGCCGGCTGGGGCCTTTCTGTGGGGATTTGCATGGTTTCACAGTCCAGAGACATGCAGGTAGGGTGATTGGTGAATCTATAGCTGCAAACTACAGTTTAGCTGTACCTGCAACCCTTTAAAGGATAGGCGGGTACAGCTAATGTGTGGATGGATGGAATTTGCCGAGTTGCAAACTGTTAACACTGAACGTTTCTGCAAAACGTTTACTGACAACGTATTTTAATTAGTTTTCATGGCAACTAAAGCATTATTTGGTGGGAAGTCTCGAACTGGGAACCTTTTAACACAGACAAAAAGGGTTTTAATGGGATGAACAGGGAGAAATATTCACTAATGCTGCCTTTAGAATCTGGACCTTTTATTCAATCACCCCGATGTGTTGTGTTAATGGGACACTAAGCGATAGGAAACTTTTGTGGACCATAAATGTGACACCACCTAAAAACATTACGATTCCATCTCGCACTCAAACTAAATGTCACGTTCCCTCTTTTCTTTCCTCTTTAATTCATTATTTGCCATCAGAGACTCTCAGATTACACATCTAATTTACGGCAGGTTGTGAATGGGCACAGGGCGACTGTTACTGGTTACCGTGGCAACAGTCAGAGTCGGTGTAAACTGCTGCTGTGGCGACAAATCCAGAGGTTTGGGTGCGAGGTTGTCACCGTGAGACGAGAGACGAGCTCGTTCGCTTCATTCAGCCTCGTTCTGATGCTCAGTGAGGGGCTGCAACACACACACACACACACACACACACACACACACACAGGCTTCCCTGTCGATCGCCCTCCCTCCCCTCCTCTCTCTCTACTCGTGCTGTTTCTTCTCCTCCTCTTTATCGCTGTTTTCTTGATTTCCAGTCATTTGCTTTATTATATTCTTGATTATCTCTCTTTCTCTGTGTCTCATGATGTAAATATACAGATAGTCATTCTTCAGTCTGTTGACTTTATTCTTATGTAAATTATTTAAAAAAGAGATTGACCATGGATGATATACAATATATTATAAAAAGTATGAAATACAAAAGAAATCTATTATCCACTAAAAAACGATGAGAATGTACCTGATGATGATGATGATTGTTTCTCTGCGATGATTAACAACTGCGATGATAATGATGCTGATGATGATGTCAAGACGATGACTATGACAATGGTCAACGATGAGGATGATGATGATGATGGTGGTGAATGATTAAAGATTAAGATTAAAAACTCCTATGATTCTAAAGAAACCCTTCACGAAGCTGCCTGTTTTTATTCTTTTTATTCGCAAAGTCACAACAGTGAAGTCAAGCAAACACGTGGACAAGAGGCAGAGTCCAGCTTCAAACTTCATCCAGTTGTCAAATTCATCTCGTGTGGGAGAGCAGCAGTTCCCACAGTGGTCGTGAGATGATGTCTGTAATGAAGAGTATTGAATGTAAAGCATTAAAGTATGAGACTGGTACTGGACAGTACTTTTGTCAAAATTGGTCTGAAGAAAATAACTGAAAAAAGATAGTAAGTTGACTTAATTTGAGATGACTATGTAAAGGTAAAGTCTACTACTCATGGAAGCAGTAAGAGAGCTGAAATTATTCTGCCAAGTTAGTTAGTTAGTCACTCGTGGTGCTGCAACGACAACAAAACAAATCCAGACAGGACACCTCCAACTGCAAACAAGGTCAGTTATTGATCTTTGTATTATGAACTTTCAATTCATAAAGAACCACACGGAAACAAACCTGGAAGCGAGAAGACTTTATATGGCTCAAGCGCTGGGCGAATACTTCCTTTAAGGAAATAGGCGCCATCTTTGTAGTCCAGCTCCTATAATATGTCCATGTTTCTAATTGTAAGAGAGGTACATTTAGGGTTGTTTAACGTAAAATATAAGGCAGGTTTTTATTTTCTATATTTTTGAGAATTGTCAACAAATCCAATGAAAAACAAAAAAAAAAAGTGTTAGTCAGTTTCTCTTGACTTTAATACTTTCTGACTTCCTGTCTGTGGCTCTCAGCTTCAAGCCCATTGGTTCCTACTGAAGATGTAAATCTTTAAAAACACCTCACACATACTGTATATACAGTTCTTTCATTCTTTTAAAAAGCCTCAGTAATTTCTTTAAACAGCTGCTCACTGTAGTTTTTATCAGGCATACAGGAGGAAATAGAGCATTTGTTCAGGACTATTTTCAGCGGCGGATTAATCCACATTTGGTGCTCTGGTGAGTGTTCGGTGTGTGTGGGGTTGAATCAATCATGATAAATGTCACCCAGAGCAGCAGTGGGGCTCATTGATGTGTTTTTAGTAGTTTTTGGACTGTGATACGCACAGAATACTGTTAGTAGATACATTCACTTCTGGTTTGGACCTGCACATGAGATTTGTTGACAAGAAGAATATAGAATAACCACACTGATCCCTTCAGTAACGAGGCACCTCAGCTTTTTTACTCATTGAATTAAACTTCTCTGATATTGTTTTTGCAATGGACAACATGCCTGTATATCCTGAAATGTCTAAAATTATTTTAAAAAGCAAACACTAAAGCATTGAACTCACCCTTTCACGTTATGTCATGTGGAGTCACGTCAACTGAAGCCGAGGTCAAGGGGAGGCGAAGTGAGCGAGCGAGGGATAATTCGATTAAAGTCTTAGTGGGTGAGGAAAGGAGGAGGTGGCAGCAGGAGGAGGAGACGCTCAGGTCTGCAGAGAGAAACACGGATCGAACTCATTCACACTTCAGGAAAAACACACATCAGCACTTTTTTTCTTGGCCACTGGATGAAATCGGATTTTCGACAACCTGGATCCAACTGGAATCCAAACATGGGCCCTTAAAACCGGCGGAGGGGCCACAGGAAGCAGGAAGTACAGGAAGCAAAGGGGGTTAACTTCAGATCACAACACCCCAACACTTGCAAGTGACTATTTAAATGCTTAATGTGACATATTTTGACATATTCTGTGACCATTTTTACTTCCTAACTGTCTCACCTGACCGACACAGACTCGCTGGCTGTCTAATTATCTCACCTGAAGCTCAGAGGTGCCTTTTTTTAGCTCCTTCCTCTTCCAGCTTCACTCCGTTTAAAGACAGAGGCTTTTATTAAAAGCTTTTACCTGCTCACGCTGTGGCTAATCTGGAGCCAGCAGCTGAGAAAGAGGATGGATGAGGTGGAAATGGGCAATAAATAGTCTGATTTACTGAGTTTTCCTGCTTGTGCTTCTAGTGTTTCTGCCTTTAAGGGAATCTGAATCCATTTAAGCAAACCAGGTTCCTGAGAATTGAGTTTATCTGCTAGTAAGGAGCTAATCTGTGGCCAGAAGCTCCCGAGTTTCCCACAAGGATTAAATCTTTCAGTTTGTTGGCCTGCCGACTCACCGGGCCGCTCGCAGTGAGAGCTGTCGACAGACACTCCAGATTAGATGTTTTTGGGTCTGTTTTCTTGTCTTGTAGTCAGCGAGCTCCATGCCTGCTCAGGTTTTTAGTGTTGTGGGTCAATAGTCCCTCCTGCCTGCGTTTGCTTTTAGCCACGTCAGCTGCGTCTGAAGCCTTGTTGAACCCTTATTGATCGAGCAGATACATGTACACGCATATAAACATGGAAAACTGGCTTGCAGGTGCATCATCTGAGAGGAAATGACTGTACACCAGTATGTCCAGTGCCTGTTGGAACGTATGTATCTCCAGGTATTGATCCACTGCAGTCAGTCAGTATGCGGAGGCCAGCTGTAATCCATGTCCAGCAACTAAAGATTATTTTATTGTCCATTTTATCCATTCATCCTCCCAATTGATTTCTTCTTTAATCAATTATTAAAATTACTACTGTTATTGTTGTTATTTCAGATGTCAGAAAATTCCCATTGTAGTTTCCCAGACCCCATGGTCACAGCTGCAGTTTGCTTATTTTATCCGACCAACACTTGAAAACTCAAAGATATTCAATTTACTATCATATATGACAAAGAAAAGCAGCAAATCTATCCATATTTGAACATCTGGAACTAGCAAATGTTTGACATTTTGCTTGCAAAGTGACTAATAATAGTTGCAGATTGTTTTTTGGGAGATTGGCAGATCAATTACACAACTAATTATTATCGTTTATTGTCTCCCATTATTACACAGAAGTTTGTGTGAATCAAAGAGGACAGGAGGTTTCTATGACTGATGCATTGATACGTGATAAGACAAGTGTTAAATAATTATTAGATAAAAAAGGTTTAACAACATCATCTCAAAGCTCCACCTATGATATTCAACTGAACAACAGTACAAAGCATAAACTGCAAAGATGGTGTTTAATTGATGGCTCCATCACAATTTTGGGACCAAAAAAAAAGTTGAGAAACTGTAAATATTGTGAAAGTTAAAACTTGATTACGCAAAAAAACTGTGTTCTGAAAATGAAAAAAATGCAGTAATGTCTACCTCTCATTACTTGCAGCATGAATTGTATTTGTTCTATGTTAGAGGTATTAAAGAGGTGAAAGCAGCTTCTCACACGAAAGGAGCAAAAGTTACATATAAAGATACAAAAAATTACTTTGTGTCGTCTTTCATATTCTGTAAATAACCTCGTGACCAAAATCTGGAGGACAAAATCTGTTGAAATGTAAAAGAAAAAAACTTTATTCAGAGTTCAGCTTTCGTAAAAAACGTGAACTTCAAAAAAGACAAAACAGTTGCAGCTGCAGACTGAACTGAGAGCAGCCGCGGCTCCGCCACAGGTTTAAGGATCATTATCTCAACATGGAGACTTCATTATGTCATTACCTGGAGATATTTTCTGAGGGTGGTTGATCTGTAATTACTGTTAATCTGTTCAAGCAGGCAGGACTTTTTTATCACCCATTTTAGTCTTTGTTGAAGGTATTAAAGGGATTTTACAATCTCATGAATTGTTAAGAAGACTTTACATTGAACATTTCATTATTTAAAGTGCCTCAAAATTTGAATTCTTTAGTATTTCTCTATAACTATTAAATATTTGTGAGTAAATAAACAACAATTAGAGTTTAAAAAAGTAAAGTAAGTTGAGTTAAAACTCAACTAATCAACTTTATCTTGACCCTGTGGGTGTTAAATCAGATTTGATTGGTTACTTTCATTTCCGACTAATCTGCCAATTATTTTCATGATTAAGTTTGTCTAAAAAATGTGACGATTAGTGACAAAAGCCCAACATAATTCCCCCGAACCCAAGCAGACCAGCAGTCTAAAACCACAAGATTTTCATATGAAACAGAGACGAGCAGCAAATCCTCACATTTGAGCAGCTGTAACCATGAAGTTACTGACAAAATTCATTAGTTATCAAAAAATTAAACTTTTGGTGACCAACTAATCAGTTGTTTCAGCTCTAAAGCAAAATTTCTTCCAATTTTGGCAGGAAAATGTGTGTTTTCTGTAGGACTCATCACTCACGGAGAGAAGTTGATGGAGAAGAAAACAATCTAAAGCATTGCAGCAGTGTAAAAGTTTTATTAATCACCTACAAGATTTCTTCTTTGACCATACTTGGACTTTACAACTTTTAATTTATGAAGACTTCACCACATGTGTTTAGAATGATCAGAAATCCAGTTGGACTTTATATTTTGAGTCACTGACTGTTTAATATTCAAGAAATATTCAAGTTTCTGATTATAGTGTCGTTGACTGACCGTCTACCGACCTGACTTACTGACTGTTTTCAGCTGATAGGACTGAAGCCTCTGGAAGACAGGAAAATCCACATTTTTGGTGGATCAACACAGATTTTTTTTTATTCCTTCCTCAAGGACACACAGGAGAGACAAAACACTGCATACCCCCCATTCCTCACCTCTGGGGAAACCATGGAAACAAATGGGTTTTAAGAGGACGAACCCACGTCACCCATCACTTCTTTACCATCTCATCCACTCTGTGTACCGGCCGCAGCCACTTGACATGTTTTGAAGAAACCTGAGAAATGCATTTTAAAAACAGTCCATTACAGTCCCGTGTGTGGGAGGAGAACAACCCCTTAAGAGCAGTGTCCCTGTGGACTTAAAGTACCTTCAGTCCTTTACAAAGTGGCAATATTTGTATATTGTGAGGGTTAAAACCTGCATTTGTTTTCAGGATTTAACATGAAAACCCTCCACAATCACCAACAGTGAAGTAGTTACTGTCCAAATAAAATATTGTGCTATGAGGTGACATTTTTTCTCCACCGTTGTGACATTTGTTCACCAAAAAATACTGAAAACCTTCATTCGCAAGTTCACCTTCTTGCGTGTCACTAAAACCTGATGACACGACGACAGGGCAGTGATGTCATCAAACGGCGACCCAACAGGGAAGCGGAGGGCCGGTGAACCGGAGCACCGCCGGGATGTTCGGCTTGCCGGACGTCTGTGACCTTTGCCCTCTGTTGTGCCCGCGCTCCTCTGGGACCTGGTCGCCCCTCCGCAGGTAGGCAGAGCACCTGGCTGACCTCTGAACTCTGAGGACCTTAACTTTGACCTGAGCCCCTGCTGTGACCGAAAGGATTCAACTTCCTCTACCTCCACCTTTCCTTCCCTACACCTGTCCTCCCCTGTGTCTCACCTTTCTTCAGTATTTCTTCCTTTCCTCCTCCACCTGGAGGGATGACGGTAGGAAAGGAGAGTTTGTCTGTTTATTTGCAACTTCATCACAGGGCCATTTTACAAAGGGTAAGAAACAAGGAGTTAGGAGGAAAAATAATTAGTAGAGGAAGAATAGAGGGTTAGAGGAAGAGACAACAGGAGATGAGGAAGTATAGGAAGTAAGGAAAAGGAAAAAAGAGTAAGAAGTAAGTTAAGAGGAGTTAAGTTGAAGAATGTACAGGAACAATGATGGAAGGAATATTGAGCGAAGGAGGTAGTAAAGGGGAAAAAGGAAGGATGAGGAAGACTCGAAAAAAAGATGAGGAAGAATGGCAGGAGCTAAGAAAGAAAGGACAAAGATGGTAGACAAGGAAACAGATAGAAAAGGAAAGGTGGGGTAACATACATGAGACAAGATGAGGTGGAGGAAATGTCGAGGTAGAGGAGAAGATGGAGGTTAAATAAATGAAGGAAAGAGGTGGCAGACAAGAAAATGAGATATATGAAGGAAAAGAAAGAGCAGGTAGAAAGGAACAAAAGAACACGAACAAGAGGAGGAAGCAGAAGAATAAAGGAGGAGATATATAAATAAAAGGAAGTTCAGAAGGAAAGGAGGCAGCAGAAAAAGGAGACAGAAAAGGAAATGATGGGGTGTGAACCGTTCAGGATGAAAAGATGAGGTAGAGAGGAGAAAGGAAAAAGGAGGTACAGTAGAGGGGAAGATGGAGGGAGATTCACTAGATATATGTATCCTTATATTGATGGAAACAAGGATAGGAAGGGACAAAGGAGAAACAGGTGAGAAAAGAACAATATGACGATATTTCAGAGAGGGAGGGAGAGGAGGAGGCAGGAGAAGCAGAGTAAAGGAGGAGGCAGGTGGGAAGGACAGAAGGAAAGGAGGTCGTCGAAAAAGGAAAATGGGATGTAACGAACATGTGGGAAAGAAAAGATGAGACTAAAAAGGAGAAAGCAGACGAGTAAAGTAGAGAGAAGGAAATGACATGAGCAGACATAAAAGGAAAGGAGACAGCACCAAAGTACAGGAAAAAACTAAAGGACAAACGGTCGAGGCAGAGAAGGAAGGACGGGTAGAAATAGCGACAGAGCAGAATGAGAAGAAAAAGAAGAGAGAGGAGTGATTTATCTGTTCAGAGTCTGCTGCAGAGTTTCCCTGTGAACAGGCCGCAGCATTTACAGTCTGCAGTCACATTACAGAGGCTTACAGCCCAAAACTCACAGCCACACCTGTCACTGTGTGTGTGTGTGTGTGTGTGTGTGTGTGTGTGTAAGCATGCATGCTAATTCGCCTGCTGCACACATCCTCAACGAGCACGTGATGACGATGCAGCGTATACCACCCAGGTTACTGAGTGTGTGTGTGTGTGTTTGTGTGTGTGTGTGTGTGTGTGCGTGTGTGTGTGTGTGTGTACATTCAGGGGCGTGTCTCCGCCAGAAATCAGAATATGTGAAGGTGCCAACTGCACGGGGAGGGAAAAAAGCGAGAGGTGTGTAAATAGAGAGAGATAGAGGTGTGTAGAGAGAGAGGACGAGTTAATAAGATGATATGAATGTGTGTGTGTGTGTGTGTGTGTGTGTGTGTGTGTGTGTGTGTGTGCAGAAGAGAGAGATGGATGGAGAGAGCGGGCGAGCAAGCGAGAGCCATCAGATGTGTGTCAGAGAAGATGAGTGCATGTACGCTGCCAGGACCAGATGAATATTGCTTTGTGTGTGTGTGTGTGTGTGTGTGTGTTTTCACTCTCCAGTGCACACACTCAGCCTGTCAGTCATGTGCACTTAGCCATTCACACACACACACACACACATTCACACACAAGCAGACACGTGGAGGAGAGGCTGTCAAGAAAGCAACCATGCATCTCCACAGAGAATACACCCGGAGAGCTGGGAGGTGGGGGGGAGGTGGGGGGGAGGAGGGGGAGAATGGGGCAAAGAAAAAGAGAGAGAGAGAGAGATACTGGAGGGGGGGTTTGGAGGATGGAAATGAAGAAAGAAGAGGGGAAGGAAAGGAGGACAGAGGTTAAATTGAAAGAAAAGGCAAAGAGGGAGAGGAAGGGAGGGGGAGGAGGATGAGGAGTTGGGGGAGTGGCTGGGGCGAGAGAGGTAGACAAAGCAGGGGAGGAGGTGAGAGAGAGGAGGGCGCAGGAGGAAGGGAGGGCAGGCTCAGAGAAAGAAGCAGAAGAAGAAGAAGCAGGAGGAGGAGACGGGGCAAGCGAGTGACAGAGAGAGAGAAGTGTGTGAAGGTGTGTGTGTGTTTTATTCTCTCCAGTGTAAATGAATGGAAGGCGTCTCCATTGTCTTCAGAACGGTAAGAAGCTCTGCTGCTGCTGCTGCTGCTGCTGCTGCACAGCATCTGGCTGCTAATAATAGGAGGCTGTACGTGTGTGTGTGTGTGTGTGTGTGTGTGTTTGAAGTACAAGTTCATCATGCTTGTGATACTTGTGCACTTTGGTGTGTGTGTGCTGATATATGCATTTTAAATATAGGATGTAAATGCACATCAGGTGTTATTCTTCCTGCATGGGGTTTAACTGTAGTAGTAAACTGGAAATATGTGTGTGTGTGTCTGTGTTTGTGTGTGTGTGTGTGTGTGTGTGTGTGTGTGTGTGTGTGTGTGTGTCTGTGTTTGTGTGTGTGTGTGTGTGTATGTGTGTGTGTGTGTGTGTGTGTGTGTGTGTGTGTGTGTGTGTGATGTACTTCTATCTTTCTGAGTCTGAGACTGAAAGCGAGGGCACGTCTGCACAGCGAGGAATGCAGTTTTTCGGGGGTTGTTTCACCTCAGTAAGCTGGTTTTTAGGATCGAGGTTAGAACCAGGTTGAGTTTGGGGTTAAAGATGAATTCTGGTATTTTTCCTTACTGCATCTTATTCTCATGATTCTGATGCCGGGTCATGCTAACTTTGCACACAGGACCTCTGTGGTAGAGAATTGGGATGTGTGACTCAGACAAAACAATGTATATCAGGGCAAACAGTGCATGCACCCCAAATGATGGTTTTATATATGTATATATATATATGTTTAGGTTTAGATTAGGCTGAGGATGAAATTAGATTAAAATCAGAAATTAGAATCAGCTTTTGGCTAAAGGTTAAATTTACTTGACTTGAGGCTGCAGTGTGATTATATTTAGGCTAGAATCAGGAATTAGGTTTAGTTTGAGGACAGAATGAGGTTTAGGGTTAAGGCTAGACCTAGATTTGAATTAATGTTTAGATTGAATTTGGGATTAGATTTAGGGTTGGAATAGGTTTCAGTACGTTAGGTAAGGTTACGGCTACAGTAGGGATCAGTAGGAGAATAGAAGGTTTAGGCTGAGGTTAGATACAGATTAAGTATGTAGCTGTGATGGTAAAGTGAATTATTCTCTGTAAAGGTCCTCAGAAGGATCCAGACCTGTGTGCTCCCTCCTCTCCTCCTTATCAGGCAGACTTGTACGAAGCAGCAGCTGAATAAATTTGCAACTCGTTTTAAATCAAACATGAATTCATGTTAAATACTGCAAACACAAAGCGGAGCAGCTCTGCTTCTTCTTCTTCTCCGGAGGAGGCTCGAGCTGAGCTGCAGCTACTGGGAGCAGACCAGTAACACCAGCGCACTGGAGAGCAACTGGGGCATGAAAATAAAAGAGTCATTTGTCTGTTCCAGCATCTTGCATCATTTATGGTTTCTTAGGATCTTTTGCGAGGGACTTTTTTCTGTTCTCAGTCAAAGACGCAGATGTGACGAATGGCCCCGATAGGAAGCAGCTTGTATTATCTTCTTGTCATTTGATCATTTTCGTCATTTGGCTACTTTTTTGCAGGTTAACACAGAACTCAAATGTTCTGTCGATGGTCCAAATTTAAGATATAATGTCTAAATTCTCCATCCAGCCACAACAGATCCACAATGACTTTCCTATCCGCAGATTTTATACAAAATACTGTCAAAATATTAAACATCAAATATGTTTAAATTGCTTTATTGATATATATCATTGATTTTAATGTAGAACTAGTGTAGCTTAAGTGTGAAAGTGTATATTCAGGAAAAAAAAAAAACATGTAGTAAATATAAATATCTACAGCAGCGTGAATATTTGCTCAGTTTCTCATTTTAATGAAAGTCATGTCCAGTGTTCTAAAGAAATATATCTAAATATTACTACATAGTAAATTATTCCATTTTAACAAGCAACTCTTCTTGTTATACCAACATATCACTTTATATTTTTATATCACAAAAGTCTTGTTATTACACAAAATGAACGTATCTTTTTAAAATAAGAACTTAAGAGGAAGTCGTTCTTGTTATAACGTGATCATTTGACTTGTCAAAGTCAAACATTGTTCAACCAAGAAGAAAGTCCAGTCAAAGCCTAAAAAGACACTGAGGCAAGCAAAGTTTTTCCCATCACAGCAAACATTTAGTCACCTTTATCTTTATGTAATTTATTTGGTAATGCCATTGAAGACACATTACCTTGTGGTGCGTTCATTGCCGGTGGGAAACTCCAGCACCTAGGACTTTTGAGACATTTGCTGTTCACTGTACTTTATGTGTGTGGTGGTTTCAGGTCTGCAGGCAGAGCTGGTACAGGATGTGAACTTGAGTTTGGGTTCTTATGGGCACAAAAGTCTGTTAATGTCTGCTGGAGAAAGTTGATTAATTGCTTTACACGCTTTAAACACCATAAAATCAATCGCGACATCATGTAGAAGGCTGAATTGGAGTTATCTGATGTCACTTCTTTGCTGTAGGTGGGAGAAAAGACTGTATGTTTCTGCCTCCATGACTCTAAAAACATGATTGATTGATATGAACAGACTTGTAATCATGTGGGTAAGCCAGTTAACTGTTCTCTCAGTCGTCTGACGACAGAAAACAGAAAATAATGTCATGCCAACACCTGGATGATGTAGCACACTGTAACAGGATGGACTGAAACCCTGCAGAAACACATCGTCAGCCATGATGGCACTAAAGGTCTGCTACCTGCTTTGCTCCGGTTCTTTCAGCTGTGTGATGATTTGAATCAAGCGCACCTGAACTAGGTCAGATGAACTGTATGAGCATCCTGCCTACGCCGTTAAAAAGAAAGCATCGTTTCATCATGTCAGAGCCTAATCTGGGGAGAAGACTTTTCTGTTTCATTAGTGGAATCCTCAGAAGTTTGTTGAGGACATTTTTTAAGCATCTTTGAACTTTCTAATATTTCTTGATCACTTCAAAAATGCATGAGACGATGCAGGACGTTCTTCCAGTTCTTGAAATCTGATGTTTTGAGATAGTGTATACAGTTAACACTACATCCAGAAAAAGTATTTAGGCACATATGTTGCATGTTTTGATTTCCTTTTTTGTGATTCATTAAAATGTTTGAGGTCACCCCGCTCATGACAGAGTGCAAGAATCCCAAAAACATCAAATATGTAAAAAGATGGTGGTGCACACTTTGGTCCAAAGGAATATTTAATGAAAAGGCCGATCTTTTGGTCTCTTGACCTTCAGCAGGGCAAATCTTTGACAAAAGAGAATCCCAGATCTTATAATGACAGCTTCTGTTTACTAATCATAACAGTTCTACAGAACAGTCACAGATTTGTTCAAATAATTTGTTACAGGAAGAATATTAAAAATATGAACGACTGTAAAGCTCGCAAAAAAAAAAACAAAACAACGTCAGGCAGCTGTAAAGTAACAGAAACATGATTTATTTCAACAGATAAAATGTCTCCATTAAAGTCAATACAAAGCCACGGAAAATCAAGGATTGACTGTGTCCCTCAGACCCAAAGTGCAGCAGAGCCCTCTGAGCTGACGGCCAGAAGACGTAAGATTAGTATTTTAATCATGAGAATTGCAGCAAAATAGCGTTTATGTTTTCAACTTCACATTTTATGAGAGGATCCGTGACTGAAAAGGCCAAGTCCCGGGACACAGCTGTGCAGGACTGTGATTTGTAGTATACAATCCTGGATCGTGGTGCTGAGCACACCTGGGAAATGCAGTTCACAACTGTAGTTCCCAAGGTCCCAAGGTTTGAGAATGATGCAACATTTGATCCATTTCATCATTTCTTCCTCTCCATTTGTTTAGCTGCAGTCTACCCCCAGCAGGACTGGAAAAATGTAAATGCAATGAAAAATTCATAACTTGACCTATTTGTTCAGCAACTTACCTAGAAAAAAACCAAAACAAATCACAATGTAAATATCCAAACTAGAGCTAATCAAACATAAAGTCTCATTTATTGTGTCCGTCTATATGTCAACCACTCAATTGTTTTATTTTCCTTTATTTTTGTCCAGTTTCTCTCAATCTCACATTCATCATATTTTGCCTTTTTCTGCTCAGAGGCTGATTTCATATCGTTGAAATGCTAAAATGTTGTGGTCGATTCCCTAAATCTCACTTTAAAGCGTATTGAGCGTATTGTTTAGCATTTCATTACGGTGTATTTTGAGGGCAGAGCTTTGTGGAGAAGAGGCAGCAGCCCAAAATAAGCCGGTCCCGTCGGGGCCGCGGTGAAGTGAACTGAAGTGTTAAGACGCTCAAGTGCACCAACGCTCAATTATTTAGCGAGCAAGCTGCAGGACTGTAGAAACAGAGAAGACCTTTAATTCTGGAGGAGGTATACTGATGTTTATATGGAGCATGATGCTGTTTGTTTGGTGGAAACAGTGACACTGAGAGTTGTGCATGCAGCTCAGTGTCCCAAACTGAAGCTTAAATGTGAAGCAGCCTCGCTTGGGTTCAGTTTCTCCAGATTTTGTTCTGCTTTTCATCACAATGGGCAGAAAATGTAGTAAGACAGACATATTGGGCTAGTCGGGCAAAGATGGGAGACATTGACGGTCTCTGCAGGATTAGTAACTGCTTCCTGCTCCTAACTACCACCTTCTGTTACTGATACCGTTAACTTACTGCTGCTACTGCAAACTGCTGGTTATACTGCTTAAACCTGTTGATCCGGCTATCTTCTACTGCTGCACTAGTGCTGTCGATACTGCAGAAACCTGTTGATTCTAACCACTTCTGATACTCCTCACCATTGTTGTCACTGGTATCTGATAGTGGGACTGTTGAGTGCATCACTGCAATCTGGATTTATTAACTTGAGTTAACCTGATTTATGGATCACTAGTTAGTTCCATCACTGTTTCTACGACACGTTGAGCTTTTGATCATTATTAAGGGTTTTGTATACAGTATTTATAGATAACACTGAACACCAAGGTGTTATTGATCAAGGTCACTTCTTAGATCCCATAACAGGAAACAGTGACTTGAATGTTTCTTAATGAATTTACATTGTCTTACTCAGGCCTAAAATCCAGAGCTGTAACAGTATTCGTAAAGGCTGCTGAGGTTTGTAGTCCTGCATCTGTGTGTCCTCTGCTCAGCTGGCAGCACACACACACACACACACACACACACACACACACACCGTCAAACCTTAACTATAAATGTGAAGCCTGACGCTGCACAACTGTCTGCTGTCTGGGAAATGATGTGAGAGAGAAAGAGCGAGTGTCCGGAAACAAGTGAGAGAGAATGACAGTGACAGAAAGGAGAGAGGGAGAGAGAGATGGAGATACAGATTGATGAAAAGGGAGAATATGAACTGAAGAATACACTTTATCACATGAAAGTGCTGTGTGTTACATTTTAAACACCAGTATATCATTGCCAAATAAAATGCGACCTTGGCGTAGTGACTGCGAAGAAATGGGAGCATGATGGGAAAACACAGGGTGTTGGTGCTAATATTTCTCCTGACTCATCAGAAGACCACATTTCCCATCAGCGCACTTATTTTTTTTTTTTGTTTTTCTTTGTTTTGCTTGTCCCTGGAGCTCATGGAGTTTGTTTTTCTTATTTCTTATTTATTTGGATATGTACTGATATCCATTTGGAACGTCTCACTCTCTGAAAGAAAATGAATAACTATATTTCTGTTTCTTCCATGTTTAACTTTTGCTGTAAAACATGAAGTGCAATTTAGTCATTTTCTACCAAATTCACAGCAGAATGTAGCTTTAATACTCAGCTCTGAGGTCTTGTGTAAGCGCACATTACCAGCAGCAGTTTGACTACTGACAGATACTTAATCTTTCCTTTTAAGGTTTAACACGAACATGGAGCCTGCAGCATTACATTCCCACGTGTGCATGACTCAAACATCCAGGTCTGCTCTTTCCAACAAGACCTGAACACAGCATAACAAAGTGAAATCTTTCCTGAGTTATTACGACGATAAAGACTCTGACAGGGGAACTCGCTGTTTGTTGCCTCAGTGACTGTACTGTTTTTACAGGAAAGGGTAGGCTACAGTTTTTCACATGTCACCTCCAACAAACTACATTTTTATACATGCAGGAGACTGTTTATGGCTCATCTTTTCACAGAATATATATTTCTCTCTGTTCCGACAAAATACACTGGCAGCTGTGCGAACAAAACATCTACAAATAAAAGAAAATAGCCAAGACACAAAGGCACATGCCATGGAAAAGATTCTGAGAGAAGGGAAGACAAAGGTAGGGAGCAGGAAACGAGATCACAAACAACCGCAGACACGAGTGAGGCGTAAACAAGGTAACGTGTATAAAGTTGTAACTCCTGCTGAGTTTGTTCAGGGAGGAACAGGGAAACGAAGAGGAGGAGAAGGAAAGAAAGCAGAAAATAGAGGAGAACGGGAAGAAGATAAAAGAGCAGCAAACAGGGGCGAGACAAGTCTCCCGTCGCTGCGAATCCTCTCAGGTTTTATACGAAGGAGGTAATTACAGAGAGGGGGGGGGGGGGCAGAGAGACAGGTGGTGAGGAGGGAGGAAAGAGAGAGAGTGGGAGGAAAAGAAAGAGGGAGAGATATATGCAGTATATATAACTGGTTGGGTGGGAAGTGGAGAGAGAGGAAGAAGGATAGGGAGGGAGAAAAGATGGATGGAGAAGAAGAGAGAGAAAGGTGGAGGACAAAAAAAGAGGGACTGAAAGGAGGCAAGAAAGAGTGATAGAGAGACATAGAAAGTGAATGATGTGATAGAGAGAAAAAGGAAAGGATGGAGAGATCTAACTCGAGAAGAGAAGAGAAAAATAAACGTATCAATATCACAATGTGGAAATACTCCATTACAAGTAAAAGTCCTGCATTTAAAATCCTACTTGAGTAAAAGTACAGATGTACTATCTGCTAAATGTACTTTAAATATTAAAAGTAAAAGTACTCATTGTGCAAAAGACCTGTGACTGATATAATACATGACATTGTCAATCCTGAAGCAGACTAAACTACTTCTTATACAGTCAGCTAGTTTAGTCCAGGGGTTCCCAACCTCGGGGTCGGCCCCTCCCAAGGGGTTACGGCGTTACTGCCGACCTCTGTGTGACCTCTGTGTGACCTCTGTGTGACCTCTGTCTGACCTCTGTGTGACCTCTGTGTGACCTCTGTATGACCTCTGTGTAAAAACTGCTGAACAGACAAAAGGAGAGGTGTGAATGCAGCATGATAACATCTCTTAACGCCCCTCCACACTGGTGGACGACATGACAACACATACAGATACAGTCGTGTGTGTGTGTGTGTGTGTGTGTGTGTGCATGTGTGTATGCGTGTGTGTGTGTGTGTGTGTGAGACAACATTTGGAAGCTGCTTCCTGTTCCTGCCTCAGTCCTGCAGGAGGTGGCGCTGATGGACTCTGTGTTTCAGGAGGTTGTTTTTGTTTCTGTTCATCACTTGTAAATTTGACTAAATCTGAATCAGGATTCTGAACAGACATGTTGTTTATTCAGACATTTTCTCTGGTTGTCTCTCGGGCTGCATTCATCATACACACACACACACACACACACATACACGCACACACTCACTAACACACACTCACACACGCACACACACACACACGCACACACACTCATCAAAGCTCAGAAATGCTGGTTGGAACAGGCTGACCTTCTGTCCTCAGACTTCAACAGCTACCATCTGACCTACTGACAGCTACACACACACACACACACACACTCACCGCTCTGACCTTGATGAAAATAACGACGCTTTGTCTGTTTTGGTTTTCTAAATCCGACTCCTGAGCCTGTCCTCGTGCTGCGTTTGAAGCCTGTCAGATCAGCCGGCATTTTTTTTATAAGACGAACCCTTCCTCCGCCGTCCTGCAGGAGGTCACAGGGGCCCCTGGTCCCAGGCTGTGAGCCTCGGCTGCTCCTCAGGCTTATATGAGCTGAAAATGATGGCTGACGTGTGGCTCTGGACGTTTCCACAGAGACGCTGCAGGACAAAAAGGGCCACATCACTGAACGCTCTACAGGACGGGTCACTGCTGCACACTGTGTGTTTGTGGTGTTGGTGGAGATGCCTGAGGCCACCATGCAGAGACGTATGGGTCTTATGTTGTGTTCAAATACAGCAAGAAGCCTCTGTTTGTTTCACATTATTCTTTGAATTTGACCACTGCAGTGTGTTTCTAGTTGGTGTTTAATGGTTAGTAACAGCCAGCTGACAGATGTGAAGGACATTTATTGTAACAACACATCACTCACGGCTCAGTATGTTTGAAAGCTCGTACTCAGACTGTTCATCAGTAAACATTTCAGAAACTGCAGCAGTTTTACTGCAGATTTTACTGCTCATCAAACCACACATCTTTGGAAATCTGCAAATGACTGTTGCAAACCCTAGTCTTTCAGTTTACTGCATCATGTACAATTCTCATGTTCTGAATGCACCATAAGAGGAGGTGGAGGGGGAGTGGATGCTGCGTGCAGCCGTGACCGTATTGATTCCTCGTATCTGCAAACAGTATCTGTGTTTTTCCTGCGGACACTTGAGCTGCTGCAGAGAAGAACAGATACTGAGACATAGAGACAGGCAGATATACAGTATACATATATATATATATACAGTAGTAACTAGCTACTGAGATCAAGATATTACATTCAAAACATGTGATCAGCGTATAAAGTGTGATGCATTCTTATCAATGTAAACACAGTTTATGAAGTAGTTCAACTTAACTCGGCCAGCTGAAACATTAAAATGCTGTTTATGCATCAGTAATAATAATAATGATAATAATAATAATATAATATAATTCTTACAGGAGCAATTCTCACCTAATAAATACTTTAACTTTTGATATTAAGTTTAGCTTCTGATACTTGTGTAAATCTACTTAAGTAAAGTTATGAATGAAGGATATTAACTTGAAATGGAATATTTTTATGATGTGGTATTACTACTTTTACTTAAGTACACACATTCTTTAGTCAAGTAGAAGTGAAAAAGTACAGTGTTCATGGTGTTGGGAAGGCGGCACGCAATGATGCAAACTAAAAATAATTGATATTTCCCCTCAAATGCATTAAAACTAAAGTAACAAGCCTGTTTTAAATATATAAGGAGTAGAAAGTACAGATATTTGTGTTACATGTAGCGGGTAAAAGTAAAAAGTTGCACTATATTCTCTACTGTACTAAAGTAAATTACAGATATCTGAAAACTCGACTGACTGATATACATTGTATTGTGATGTAGTACAGTTTCTGTAATATAACACTGGGAAACGTCATTTTCTGGCTGATCCAGTAAAATAAAGTTAAGAGACTTCATCACACGAATCTCATTGTGCCTGAAATCAGTCCTGCTCATTGATGTGCAGTGTTGTCATGGTAATGATTCGTCTGGTTCCCAGGATACATGTTTTCATTAGATTTGTTGTCAAGAAGAAAAATATTCTTTTAAAGGAGCTTTTTTTGTTGGACGACGTGGTCATGATTCACCTCAAGATGCAGAGAAATGGATGCGTAGAATGAATCTGAACATGTGATGGATCCTGTGTTTCACCTGAGGGTTCAAAGGTCAGAGGTCACCTGAGGGCAGAACAGACTCTGCTTGTTCAGCACACTCAGCGTTTTTCCTTTACTGCTTTGTTTTTCTTTGGATTCTTTGGATAGAAGAATGTTTTCTATTTAATATTCATTCTATTTAATAAAAAGACACTTGAATAAAAATCATTTCTCAGCCTTACGTGCTGTTCCCTCCGGCTGCTTCTGCTTTCTAGTTTTAAAATCCACATCGTTCCCTGTAGTTTGAATCAACACAACAAACATGAAGGCAGCTCCCCGCCAAGCGCATGGAATTATGGGAAACAGATGATACCTGTAGTTTTGGACACACGACACAGGGATGTCTGAGGTTTGACCGCCTGCCGGTGCCCTCCAGCAACACGCCGAGTCGCCGTCAGGGAACAGTTAACTCAAACACTTCAGTGCAGAAATGAGCTCCTTCCTCACTGTAAACCGGGACGGTTTAAATGGTTTTTAATGAGTTTGGCTTCAGGACAAAAACAACTTACTGGCTAAATGGGACCAAATTAAAGAAAAATCCACCCTAAAATAGAATTCACATATGTTTAGTTTGTGTCACTGAATTTCTCAATCTGAAGAAGTGAATCTGAATGAGTCGCTCGTTAAGCAGAGAGCCGGTCAGGTCAGACGCCCAGCCGAGCCCGGCACTCGGGGGGTCACAGTATACAGAGATTTTAATGCTTCAATTTACATTTTAACCCATCGTGTACACAGGGAAATTCAGAAAGTACATCTACAGCCTTCAGGCATCAACATGGGGGTAGAGAGATGCGTGCTGGGTAAAGAAATGAGTTCCTGTTATACTTGATTAAATCTCCGGGTCATTCTCCGTTCAACAGTCCACAAGCAGGGTACGTTTTGGTCTGATGGAAACTTTTGTCATTTCATTATTTTATTATTCTGAGGCTGCAGCAGCAAATATCTTATAAAAAATTAATTGTTGCAACAGTATAATTCATTGCTTACACGTTATTACCTACACAATGATTTTTCACCCTTACCTCTATCTGTCCCAGTTAGTGTGAGATGTTGCCGATGTTCCTTTAATACAGCTTTGTTTGGATGTTGGACTGAGACAATGTTATCTTTGACATCCCTTAAAGGTATTTTATGGGATAATAGATTTCTGTTCTGTTCATTTGAAGCCATTGTACCCCGCTCTACTTTGCAGCATCATGTGGGAAATATGAATTACTTATTTGTATGCACAAGTTTTCCAAATGTGGAAGCAAAACACAGGTCCGACTCACAGGAGCTCAGTGGTTTGAATTTTAAATGTTGGATTTTATTCAAACTTTCAGAGGTGAACGCTGCAGAGATGGCTGACTTACCTGAAGGGACCCCAGCTGCTGCACACACACACACACACACACAAACACACACTCGAGGCATCAGGTGTGCTTACAGCATATGCACCAGTGACAAACACACACCTGCAGATTCACACAACAGCCTCATCTATACACACATTTAGTCACTGGCTGGACTAATTTGTGCTCTGTCTGTGTGTGTGTGTGTGTGTGTGTGTGTGTGTGTGTGTGTGTGTGTGTGTGTGCGCGTGCGTGTGCATGTGCATGTGCGTGTGTGCGTGTGTGTGTGTGTGTGTGTGTGTGGTGCAATACGGTGCTGCAGTGCATCTCCAGCAGATTACATTTCATTCTGTTGCTGCAGACTGTCCTCAGCAGAAAAACAGGAGCATTCGTCGTTTGTTCAGACACTTGAAACGACCTTCAGTGTTGTTACGTTCCCCTGACAAGCGCCCCCTTGTGGTCGTGTGAACAACGACCGCCCGCTCCCGGCAGAAGTGTGATGCTGCTCTGACTCCAGAGACCACTGTTCACATCCGGGCTCCTACCAACAGTCAGCGTTGTTTGTAACCAACACCCTAACCTTTCACAGTCACTTTATTGCTCTAAGAATTGATATTAATATCAATTTACAGTATTAATTGCAACAATAATTATTTGAAACTACAGTAAAGCTGGACTGACTGCCCCTCATGTCAGCCAGTAAAAGAGATTACTTGAGGTCATGTGAATGAAATTCGAGGCATTATGCAGCCGGTGTAGATGTTAAAAAAGAGAGTCAGTATGTAACTTTGGTTCTGTGAATTCCGCATGTACTGTTTAGGCATTTATGTCATCAGCAGTAGGCGATAATGGGGGGGGGGGGGGGGGGGGGGGGGATGGGAAATGTTAGCAAAATGACCAAACTGCCCCCCCGTCAACCTGCCTGACTCATGGATGGTGTATCTGGCTGGTTTGTGCAGGTCAGGATCTCTCCTCTCTGAAGTGTCAGTAACTGTGCTGTGTATTGATAAATCCGTGGCGCTGTCCGTGGTGCTGAAGTTGCAGACAGATTTGTAATTGCTCCTTCTTCTCTCAGTCCCGCCCTTCTGTCAGTTGCATCTTGGATCTATAATATTCTCTAAACTCTGTACTATAAATACTCAATTCTATACTATATTGTCGCCTATATATTCTATAGAGCCGCGTCACCTTCATCGACGTGTAGTCGCAGAACAGCGTGAGGATCACAGAGACTCACTGCTGCCTGTAATATTCCTGTAATACTTCTATGATCATCAGTAGCGTCTGTGCTGCTGAAAATAGACCCCCAGACCAAGCCAACCTGTGAAAAAATGTTTTAAAAAATACTTTTATTTTACTTTAAAAAGTAAAACATCCCTCTGTTAAAATGGAACAAATCCCCTCCTGGTCATCGGGGTTATCTCAGCGTGATCCTGAATACTTCAAACTGGAGGGTGGATTCTAAAAAAACATGGTTGTTTATCATCCGTGGAGCGTCTAATGAAAAGACACCACTGAGTTGGATTAGTGAAATTTAGGATGCAGTGTTTTTGGATCTTGAACTACACTAGGGACTCAGAATATCTTGACCTCTACTGTCAACACGCTGTCACCAGATTTCACATTCCTTCAGCAGACAGTTTCCCCCTGTGAATACTGTCCAGACTAACAGGAGCGCTGCTTCTGGAAGATGTGGCTGTGTAGATTTTAGCCACACTAGCAGCGGGGGGAGTCCAAGCCACTAATGGATGGACATTCATGATCCCCAGAGGATGAATTTTAGTGATCCCTTAACTTTTCCTCTAGCACCACCGTGAGGTTGATGCTTCATGTCCAATATTTTAGTTTATGACCAAAAACTTGCAAAACTAATGACATTCCCATCAGCCCCAGCTTCATTTAGTGCTAATTAACAAATGTAAGCATGTTGACATGCTGAACTAAGAAAGTGAACTTGGTAAATGTTTTATCTGCTAATCAGCAGCATGTTTGCATCGTCATTGTGAACATGTGAACATTTAGCTCAAAGCTTTGCTGTGTCTCAGTGAAGACTCACAGAGCTGCTGCTGTTCTGTGAGAACTGATCCCAGGAAAAACACTGGTGGCTTCAGGACTGTACAGTCATTTGTTACCATTAATGTACAGTGTGTGTGGGAGTGTGAGTGTGTGTGTGTGTGTGTGTGTGTGTGTGTGTGTGTGAGTGTGTGTGGGAGTGTGAGTGTGTGTGTGTGTGTGTGTGGGAGTGTGAGTGTGTGTGTGTGTGTGTGTGTGTGTGTGTGTGTGTGTTTGTGTGTGTGTGTGTGTGCGTGTGTGCGCTGCATTCAATTTAAATCCCTTTCCCTCCACTCTGCCAGGAATATTTTAGTTACGTTGCATTTTTCTCCCAAGCTGTGATTGAGTGTGTGTGTGTGTGTGTGAGTGTGTGTGTGTGTGTGCGTGTGAGTGTGGGTGTGTGTGAATGTGTGAGTGTGTGTGTGTGTGTGCGTGTGAGAGTGTGTGTGAATGTGTGAATGTGTGTGTGTGTTTTTTGTGTGTGTGTGAGTGTGTGTGCGTGTGAGTTTGTCTGTGGGTGTGTGTGTGTGTGTGTATTTGTGTGTGTGTGTGTGAATGTGTGAGTGTGTGTGTGTGTGCGTGTGAGTGTGTGTGTGAATGTGTGAGTGTGTGTGTGTGTGTGTGTGCGTGTGAATGTGTTTGTGTGTGTGTGTGTGTGTGTGAATGTGTGTGTGTGAATGTGTGTGTGTGTGTGCGTGTGTGTGTGTGTTGCATTCCTCTCCATATGCTTCTGATCCCGGCCCCTCCCACTCTGAGCTCAAATCGGTGACAGTGTGAAACCTGCGTTGTCATAGCAACACCTCACTTGACTCTTGCTCTCTCCGCTCCTCCTCCCCCCTCCTGTCCCTCCCCTCCCGTAACACGGCAACCGTCTCCAAGCAACCTCCTCTTCCCGCCCCTCTCTCTCTCTCTCTCGCTCTAATTGTCAGAGCAAAAGTTGATTATGGGAACCATGAATGAGGGAACGAAACAGAGGATGATGGAGGGAAGGAAAAAGAGAGGAAGGGAGGAGCAGGGGTGAGAGAAATCGGGAGAAAGGGAGGATATAAGAGTGGAAAGACGAGGATGAAAGATGGAGGGAGAAAGGGAGTGGGGAGAGGGAATGAAAGGAAGGAGGAGAAGATAGAAAAGGAGAAAGAAGAGAAAGAAGAGAAGGAAAGTAAAAGGGACAAGAAAAGAAAAGACAGTAGCAAAGAGGGAGAAAATAAAGTAAAGGATGAATGGAAGAGGGAGGAAAGAAGGAAAAAACAAGGGAAGGAAACAATCAAGACAGTTTGGAGGATAGAAGGAAAAGTGAGAAGGAAGGAAAGAAGGATGGAAGGGGAGAAAGAAAAAAGGGAACAATAACAATGAGGAATAAGGAGGTAGAGGAACAGATAGAGAAAAAGAAATGAGAAGAATAAAAAGAGGCAGAAAGAGGATGAAGAGAAAATGGGGAGGAAGTAAATAATGGATGTGTAGAAAGTGAGGGATAAATAAAAGGGGGAGAGCTGTTGTTTCTATTATTAAACATCTTTCATTATCTAATTTTTCCTTCATTTCTTTTCCTCCTCCCCTCCTCCTTTCTCCTTCTTCTCTTCTTTCTTTTTCTTCTTTACTCCTTTCATCCCCTTTCATCCTATTTTCCTTACTTTCTTCTCTTCTTCTCTTCCATCTCTTTATCCTCCTCTTTTTCCTCTTTTCCTTTTCTCTCTCCTCCTAATCCTCCCTCTCTCCTCCCTGGTGTTACTCTATGTTCACCTTTTCTTTCTGTCTCTCAGTACTGTCTGACTTCCTGCCGCTGGCTCTCACTGGTTCCTGCTGACGATGTAAACCTTTAACTCGCACTACGTACAAAAAAAACCTTGGTTTATTTGCATTTAACCGAAGCCACGAACCTCGACCAAAGTGCTTTCATTGTCTGAACTGAACCGCAGGCAGGACTCAGGACGGGAACCCTGGTCTCTGGGGTGTTTGTCTCCAGACTGTAATCAGGAAAAACTAAATAGTAATGTATGAACGCCATGTTGAGGAGACAGGGTTGTTCTTGGGGGAACGTGGCTGGTCTGAACATGTGGCTGCAGTCTGAACGCAGCATGTGGTTCAGTTAGAGTGAACCGACCTTGAATAACCCTAAAAAACTCTAACACTCCATGTTAACACAGTTCACCTTCCTTTAACTTCTTTTATTTCTTTCCTTCTTTTTACTCCAAAATCTGAGAACAGGAGTGGAATGATTAGACGGGGACAGATGACAGACTGAAGGAAAAAAAGAGGGCGAAAGGGAAACAAATTAAGGATGGAGAGGTGGGAGGAATGAATGGAGAGACTAAGAGTGTTAAAAAGAGAGGGAGGAGGAGGAGGGCAGCTTATGAGAAGTAATGATGAATTATAGAAGCTTGTCCGCAGGCTGAAGAGTCACTATGGAGGGAGGACAGGGGGGAGGATGGATGAATGGATGGATGGATGGATGGAGAGAAAGTAACGAGACGGAGAAAGAATGTAAAACGAAGTAGGCCGAAGCTAAATAAACAAGGGAGAAAAGAGTGAGAGTGAGCACGCAAGAGGGAAAGAGGGGAAAAGAGAGTGATGATGGACGGTCAGAGAGAAGAAGAGATACTGAAGGATGAGAGAGGAAGAGGGAGAAAGATGTGTGGGTCAATACATTCTGTCGCCGAGCAGAGCAGAAAATTATGGAATGCCCCGGCTCCTGTTGCCGTGGAAACCAAGGGGAAGCGCTTTCATGTTTCACGCTTTGTTGCCCACGGTAACTGTCCTGAGATTGAAGGATGGATAAAGAGAAAAAGAGAGAGAAAGATTAGTTCCAAGACTGGGGAGAATTGGAGATAGAAGGGAGAGAATGTAGGCTGGTGAGGCTGTGGCAACAAAGTAATAACCATCAATGATCAATAAGAGTAATATAGATTGTATGTGTGTATACAGTAATATGTGGACTCTTCACACATAAAGAGCGATGTCGTTGTTTCTAGTTAGCAGCGGGACAACATTGCTCCGTTGGTTCAGGGAGTTGGTTTCTAAATTCACAGAAAAGATTAAAAAACCAAGGACACGAAGGTGTCTACGGCCCCGGGGCGGTCGGTCCACCACTTCTGTCCAGACTGAAACATCTCGACAACTATTGGATGGATTTCCATAAAAGTTTGCACAGACATTCTTGGTCCCCTGAATCCCGAGGACTTGAACGATCCCTGAACTATCAGGATAGTCGTCATGATACAAGAAACCAAAGGTGGCTGTCACAGTCACAGTCATTATTATCATTATGGATTATGAGACAATGGGCCCCTGGGCACGGACATGTATCATTCTCAATCTCTTGTTTTTCATCTCTTTGTAGTCATTTTGTCTCTCCATGATTGTTTTGCATATCTTTTTATTCTTTTTGCTTCTTTCTGTAGTTGTTTAAGTTTCTTTCTGGTCATTTTACATCTCTTTGTGGTTCTTTGTGGTTCGTTCGGTCGTTGTTTTGTGTCTCTTTTAGTGACATTTTGCAGGTGAAGCTCAAGAGATCCTCTGACTCCTTGGGCCTCTTTGCATAAAACTGTGTAGATTCATGACTAAAAATCTGTTCTCACAAAAACAGAAGTATTCATTCACTTTCTTTTTGTCAGAATTATGAAGCCGTGCATATGCCTGCTTCAGGGCGGCATGGCTCAGGAGGGCGATCTAAGTGTCCCTGAACCCGTAACTGCTCCTGATGAGCATGAACATGCAATATTTTTAATATTTTATGTTGAAATGTGCAGTCTTTACACGCCGACACACTTTGCTATTCTGCTTATAGGTTTTTTAATTTAAATTATGCAGCACATTGAAATTGGACGCTCCCTGAGAGGAGAATTTGCCTGAATATTTGGGTCGTTTTGGCATTTCGCCCACTTTGCCTGCTGCCCTGAGGCTGCAGCCCGTCTGCACAGCGTCAACACACTCAAACCAGTCAGCTGTCACTCATCACTCTGCTGCTGTCACACTCCCCGAAGCCGGGAGGCTCCTCTCTGCAGCCAATCAGCCTCTCGCCACTGAAATAAGAATCACAACAGTCTGTTTTCTGTTTTGATAGTGTGACAGGCCATGCGATTCTCATTTCATGGCCGTTTGATGCCAGCAAACGCAACAAACAATCTCTCAGAAGTTGCGCTTTTAATGCCGTTTTCTTTAATTACCTGAAACCAATCTGTAAATCATTTTCTAACATTTGCACTTTTCATTTGTCTCAGCTGAAAGTGAGCAGGTCGCTCAGAGTGTCGCTCCTCTGCTAACGAGCAGCTGCTCAGACTGACAGTCCGACTGCGGCCAGTAAAGTAGCAGAAATGTATTCCTACACCTCACAAAGCTTTATGAAATATTAAATGTAAATGTATTCTGTGGCTATCGTCAGCTCGTGGATACGTAGTACTGCAGTCTAACATATGGTTCAGCTTCTGTCTTTTATAAATCTTTGATGGAAACATGTTAATGGGGTATTTTATGGTAAATGTTTGTACTACTGTAACATGGGAATTACTACTGTAATAAAAGATTTCCTCTTTATTGTAATATAGATATAATAATGATGAGTTAGCCTCCCACAGCTTAATAACATGTTTCCTCAAAATGATTTTTTATTGATTTTTGGGGTCAGAAATTGGTCACACAGTTGCTAGATCCCCCTTTTTTCTTTTTATCGACAGTGCTTGGTTTGAAAATGTGTTTACAGTGAATCAGGCCATCATTTTGCTTCCGTTGATCGTGGATCTTCTGCAGGCCTCACTGGAGGTTTGAGTTCCAAAATGCACACACTTGATTTCCTCTTTAGTTGTCCAAACCTTCCCTATTTAGCAACTGTCCAATCACAGTTTAGCAACCGTAACTTTACAACCTGTTTCTTCTTTTATCGCCAAAAACACAAAAGCTAAAAGTGCAAAGAATGAATCAAACAGTGTTTTTATCAGCTGCTCATGTTAGCAGGCCTGACTAACTCGTGTACCAGCCCGTGTTACCAAGCCCAAGACTTAGTATATCATTAACTTGTGCAGCTACAGGTTACGTCTGCAATGGCTCTGTCTTAGTCTTAATCTCTGTCCTGATCGGAATTTGATTTGTGGAAGTTTGTCAAACTTATCAGTGTGTGAGTTAACATGATATCAGGTATATTTAAGAGCTTTTTGCAGGTTTGTGATTGTGATAAGAACTAACTAAAAGAATCGATATCAGTTTAAGTGTAAAGCTTAAAATGAGAAGCCATTTTGTCTTCTTCAGTGTTTCTGAAAACATCAACCCATCGTTTAAAAAATCACCAAACATTTGGAGTGTGTGACATGAAGCGCTAACAGTAATGACAAGTGGACTGTCATATTTTATGCTCTAATGAAGCTGATTGTGTTTTCGGATCACAGCCAATAGGAAGCACAGATTCACATGAGGTCACGTAGAGAAAGATGGATCTGCGGATGTCCTCTGGAAATCATGTTTTATTGCTCCTAATTACCTTTTCATGTGTATAACAATTATCAGATCAATACTCTCTCTCCTGCTGGCAGTTATATCGGCTCCTGTCCTGCCAGCGAATATTATTCTAAACTGATCTGAGAGAGAGAGAGAGTGACAGACTGCTGCTCAGGCTTTGGTGATATTGTTAGTTTTGACATTCATACCAATAAATGGGATTGAACTGAGCTGGAGAGAGAGAGAGAGAGAGAGGGAGAGAGAGAGAGCAAACGAGTGGGGAAGGGGAAGTAGGACAACATTAAACAGAATGTAAATATCCAGAGAAAGAGAGAGATAATGGAGGGTGGATGAGGGAGTTAGTGCTGTTTCTATCAGTATTGATTCCTACTGAAGCTCTGGCAATACACAATAGAGCTGAGCTTCATCAATATATGGAGGGAGACAATGGGGGGGGGGGCAACACAACAAACAACAAGCTTCGATCTGCACCAACACAGTTAAACAATAATTGAGATTTAAACCTTAAATTGCTGAATCCAGTAACTCAAGTTGCCGTCGTACTTAGTTCAGTTAGATGACTTACAGATATCTTCGGTTGATACCTGAGGTCCATTAAAGGGTCACTTCACAGGTTTGGCTCAGGAGGATCAGGGTACTCATGGATTGTGGTACTCGGGCTGTAATAATGTCCTCTGTGTCTCTGGGGGATGTGGATGTTAACCAGGCGAGAAGGGTTTAAAGGCTCGTACACACCGGGCCTTAACAGCGATCCTGCAGGTTCACAGTGCGTCACGCTGTCCTTGTGTCCGGACATCTGCACTGTCGACGTGAATCAGCCGTAGCCGACTTTTTTAAGGGATTTTAGATTTCATGTAAATTTCTTACTCGATTGTCACCTTTTGTGCGGGACATCTCATCAGGGTTTAGGGACCTTAGTAAAGAGATGATGTCGACTTGCATTATGGGAAGTGTAGGCTCCAGTTTTCGTTTTATTTTGACCCCCAGAAGAGACCAAGGCCACGTTCAGAACGGCGTCAGCTCTGAAGTGGGACTGCCGACGCAGAGATGCGACAGAAACATGCAGAGTCACCGTTGTACCTACAGCTCAACGCAGCGTCATCACGAGGCGACGCACTCTGTCCGCAGGCCAGACCAGTGATCACGTGATAAATCTCCAAAGCTGTAAAATCCCATCTGGTTGTAATATAAACTACTGTTTGGTGCAACTCATGCAGCTGTTGTTCGAACCTTTTACCTAACGCGGTGCCGTTTTCAGTCTGAGTGGCTGCTAACCATCAGGATATCTCAGCTGCTGCTGCTCAGATTGGACCGTTCCTTTTTTAAATGAAAGTCTCCAACATAATGGAGGTGCAGTACTACACTAAATTGCTGTAGTTGCCATTTAAGGGTCAAATGCTCCTTTTAAAGTCACTTAGTGGATGCACATTTGTCTTTAATCGTGTCTTTTGTCCTTTATTGTTACTGGGGACCATTTTATTTGTGTATTATCATAATTGTCTGATTTTATTTGCCTCAGCCCTGAAATGTTTTAATCCTGGTTTAACCATGTAAAGCACTTTAGTTTTGAAACGTGCAGTGAACGTGAAGTCAAGTCAATTTTATTATATAATATATATTTATATAGCCCTATATCACAGATCATCTGCCTCCAGAGACACACACTCTCCATCCTCCTATCAGGAACAAACTGCCCCAAAACCCCTTGAAGGGGAAAATGGCAGAAACCTCAGGAGGGGCAACAGAGGAGGGATCTCTCTCCCAGAACACACCCACATGGACACATTCAGTTTGGACACTCAGTTAGGAAAGTTTGACAGAGTTTAGGTGAAAGAAACGGAAGAAAAGAGGAGAATACAAACACATACAGTTGCTATAAAGAGAGAGAGAGAGAGAGCGAGAGAGAGAGAGAGAGAGAGAGAGAGAGAGAGGAGGGAAGATGATGCGCTTCTGACGAAGAGCGAGGGAAGGAGAGAGGGGTGGAGAGAGGTGGACACGGAGCCGGAGAGAGAGAGGCTGAGGCAGCACTGGATGGTCGCTCGGTATCTCTCTCCCTCACCTGTCTGTCTGTCCCTCACCTGTCTCTCTCTCTCTCTCTCTCTCTCTCTCCGGCGCGCTTGTTGCAGCGGCCGCCGCGTCGATCAGCAGCAACAATGTGGTGCATCAACTGCGCGTCGGACAAAACGCCCGCGATCCTGCACAACAAGCTGCTGTACTGGTAAGAGAACAACAACAGCAGCGGAGAGGAGCTGCGTGTGAGCCGACACGACGCCGCTCCTCTGCCTCCTCCGCTCCGACTGCGTGTTTTCCGCACCGCTGCGCGCCGTTTCTGTCCTCGTCGTGTGTTTTCCGGGCAGCTGCTGGTTGTACATGTTGACGAGATGCGACAGGACAGCTGATGCTGCTCTCATCGGCGGTGACAGCGGCAGGATTACCCGACTGACTGGCGCAGTTGCCGCGGTGTTGGCGCCGTGTCCGCAGGGTTTGTGAGCGGCGCGCAGAGGACGCGGCGCGCAGAGGACGCGGCGCGCAGAGGACGCGGCGCCGCTACTGTTGACCTGGCGTTGGCGCGCGCGCACCTGCTTGTTTGTGCGCGTGCTGTGGTGTCCCCTCTGTCCCCTTGTGTCTCCTGACAGTAAATCGTGTCTCTGCTGTTCTTGTCTCAGTGTCACTGATGCAGGGGCTTAGAACTTTTGAACTGATCATTCAGGAGGAATCTGCCTCCTAACAGACTCAAACACCCCAAAATCTGATTTTTACCTCAAAGCCGTGGGTTCAAACCCTGAGTGGACATGAGTTTTTTAAGGATACCGTGGTGTTTAGAGTATAAGTAAAACTAGGGTCATTGTGTGTGATATGGGGGTTGTATTGGGGATGTTTAAGCCGACTACACCTCCAGCACAGCTTCCTTAAGCCTGCAGTAACCGGAGCTGCTGACATACAGTAAGATAATACAGGTAACAGGCCAGCATCATATTCTGTCTGTGTCCTAATTCCAAGCTCAGATATGCTTTGTTGGCATGACAGTGACAAAAGGAAACGTTGCCAGCGCTCCAGAGCCCGTGGCGATGGGAGATTATTCCGATCTGGGCTGAGCATGAGAGAAAACAGCCTTCTATCCCACTCGGGGGAGACCGTTCCCGTCTGGTTTATCAGCTGGTTTTATCCACAACCTCAGCCGGGGTCAGCGCAGCGTCCCGGGACAGACAGCAGTCAGGTGTGTGTGCCTGGGTGGTGTGTTTCCATGTCAACAGAGCCCGAGTGGGTTGGCTTGATTTTCTTTTCACATGCAGTCTGTTGCTGGGAGGACTGATTCGATTAATGAAGGGATTCGGTGGAGGTAATGCAGGTCTGCTGCACCAGAAAGAGACATAATGTGATGTTATTTCAAAAGGTGTCCCAGGGGAGGAATGTGTTTCTCAAAGCAACTAACAAATTTAATTTTGATGTTGATAATATTACTCTCATATAGAAGAATAGATTTTAGATTTGGACTGATTACCATCTGTGGAGGTTCTGCCGTAACTGCACCATGTTTGGACATTTGTGAATAATAACATTAAGAGAATTACAAGCAAACACACGCATTCTTATTGGGATCAATACATGGATAAAACACATGAAAACACAAATTTTAGAACAAATAACTTACAGTGTTACATGTATATGTGATGACATAATGAATGAATTAAATACATGAACCTCTTAAACTTTAACTTTAACTTTAAACTTTTCCATCGTTGTTGATTGTTGTGGGTCCTGAAAGCAGCTTACAGGAGCATCCAGCAACAGCTGGACTTGTGTTGGTGTCGATGAATTGTAGGAAACACTCGGTTCTGAACATCCCTCTAAAGTGGCGTTAGGATAAGTGAGCCTCAGGTGTGGGTTAAGTGAGCTGCATGTTGGCATTTTTCAGATGTGAGACACTCTTGCCTACAACCTTAAGTGCTCAAACCACAAGTGTCAATACTGGGACAGAGACTCCATTACATGGCAAAGTTCTGTATTGAAAATGTTGCTTAACTCTTCTAACTCTCCTAAATGCCTGGATACAGTTCGATTCTGAGCTTATTCTTTCAGTCAGTATCAAGTGTTATACGTCATATGATTCAGAGGAACCGGCCCTTTCTGTCTGCTGCAGTGTGAAGTCACCATCATGCATTGCATCAACGCTACGCTGGGTTTTAAAGGGTTAAATAAAGATTATAGTATATATATAAAAAAGTATAATCAGGAAAATGTAGTTAAAGTATAAAAGTACTCATTATGCAGTAAAATGTCCCTTTTGACTGTTATATTATTCTCTGACATTATTAAATTGTTAATACTGATGTATTTATGTTGAGCAGCATTTTACTGCTGAAGAGGTTTGACACCTTCACATTGTTTCTTTTGTCCAAACCTCCAAATTATTCAAATAATTAGAAGAAAATCCTCACATTAGAGAAGCTGGATCTGTGAAATATTTGTCATTTTTACATGAAAACATTACCATTATCAAAATAAAGTAAATCCAGCTGTCAGATACATACAGTAGAGTTTTCTCTGGGAAATGTAGTGGAGTAGAAGTAGAAAGTAGCATGAAAAGAAAATATCAAGTAAAGTTCAGTTAAGTACTTCAAACTTGTAAAAAGTAGAGTACTTGAGTAAATGTACTTTGAAGGTAGGGATGCAAAGTGTAGCGAGCTGGTTGAATCAGAGTTTTGAGGCGATCAAATGTCAGATGTTTGGAAAAAGGTCTGACTTCAGTCAATTATGACAAAAAATAGAGTGAGATAAACAAGAATACTCACAGATGAGACACTAGTCAACCATCATTGATCCTTGGTGGAGATCAGTGAGTGAAACTATCAGGAGCCAATCAGTCCTCCTATAACTGGGGATGGATGCAGATGTTTGCATTCGGATTTTCTCTCTCTCTGTTTCTCTCTGTCACTACAAATTCTTAGTTTAGTAACGTTGTAATATTGAATCTCAAAACTAGCCAGTGAGTTTGTGTTCTTCTCTTTTGGTTTTCAACTACTGGGATGTAAAATGTGAGAAGTGCACAGTCCCTCTTGTTATGAGGGGTTATGGGGTTAATCTGCCTCAGTAATGAGTCTGCTGTCAGCATGGACACAATCAGACGGCTGTGAAGCTGATCGCTGTTTTAACATTTTCCTCTCTGACCCGTCAGACCTCACAGGCAGACAGGCAGACAGACAGGCAGACAGACAGGCAGACAGGCAGACAGACAGGCAGACAGGCAGACAGGCAGACAGGCAGACAGACAGACAGACAGTAGTCTGTGTGTCGGACACTTTCATCCAAAAACAGAGAAGAAAAATCACAGTTTGAATCATGTGACAGTCAGAGTGTATTCACAGATATCTGCTGTTTATAGCCTTTTACTGTCAGGAGTGCTGCACAGAGCAGTGACTGTGCACTCGTTATTCCATTATCATTTTAAACACAATAGAAACTCAATACTTACCTTTTCAGATTAGAAACTCAGACTTTAGAGAAAGATAAAATAAGACAAACAAACCAGCAAAATAACAATAAAAAACATATGAACATATGAATCTGCAGCTCCTCTCCCTGTTTACTGAGCTTTACAGAGAGTTTCAGCTCATTGTTTATCTGTCCGGCCACAACTTTACTGTTTTAGTTCATTCTCACGGCTCTCATGGTGTTGTTTCGTTTTCAGAGAAAAAGCTGTAAAAAGCTGCCATACAGTACTTGCTCAGCAGCAAACAGCTGACAGACTCAGTCAGAGAGCAGCTGGTGAACATAGTGCAGCATTTAGCAGCTAAAGAGGCAGATATTTCCCTCAGGAAGAGGTGGAGACCAAACACAGAGCAAAAAGAAAGAGAATATTGGCCTCACATCCATCAGGTGACTCTAACACGAGTCCACATGAAGGATCATGTTGCTCCGTAACTGCTGAATGTGGAAGTTCAACACTTCAACTTAAAAGGTTGATGGTGTGTTAATGTTGCGTTTACTTGTTTCTGCTAAAAACAAGTGGCCAAAAAAACTATTATTGCAGGTTTAAGTAAACAAACCTTCCGAAAAATAGTACCTGATAGAAATAGAACTATTATATAAAACATTATTGATTATTTCTGAACATTATTTAAAAAACTTGATGCTTCACTCTTACAAAATGATGATCTGGGTAAAGTCAAAGGACACTTGCTGCTGTTGTTGTTCAAACTGTCAAATCATGAACATGAATTCCAGCTGTGAGTACAGATGTGTAGAGTTTTATTCCTTCCAGGACAGTGTACTTTCTAGAATCATTGCACACATTTGTATTTTCTGTTTAGACAATATAAGTGAGCCACGTCTCCATGATGCCGCTTCATTTCAGTTCTTAGAGAAGTCATCTTCTCTACAGGTGGGAATCCAACCCCCGGCCCCGGCCGCGTGGTGCTTCATTAGCTCTCTGCTCCGCCAGTGGGAGTGTTGAGGAAGAAAAGACATAAACTGAGTCATGCAGGCTGCTCGGGAAGCCTCGCTGAGGGAGTCGACTCAGCAGCATTGTTGCTTTAATCCCACAGGAGCGAGGCTGTTGCCTGGAAACCTCCGAGCTGATTCTGACCCGACTCCCCCCCCCTCCCGGTCAGGCTTTCTGGGACAGATTCAGGCTGTAAGGTGCATTAGTAACGCTGAGCGGGACGGAAGCTGCAGGCTGAAGTGTTCATTCCACACCATTATTAAAACATACTGATGATTTAGCTGTTCTCAGAGTCCCACTAGTTGGTGAGCTAAAGATGTAAATTCTGTCCTGAGGATGGCGCTGGAGGAAAAGTCATTGGGTCTTTCAAATCTAAAGGGTTCGTCCTCTGAGGAGCAGTGAATGTGATCTGCACATTTCGTGGTTTTGAATTTGGATATTTCTTGTGTATAAGTGGAAAGTTTCGCTTGATGGTGGTGCAAGGTCAGGAGGTCACCAAAACTATCATGATTCGTCCTCTGGGGAACACGCATGGCATGGCAATCTGCCTTTGAGGTGCATTAGTGCCCCCCTCTCCTGGTGTATGGATGGTTTAGTTATATTGATCATTTGTTATATTTTCTGTCGTGGAAAATGATATCGAGATAATGATCGTTATCCTTTTATCGCCCAGCCCTCTTCATTAATACCCATTAAACAAAGAAATGATAAAAGTCTTTTTTTAACCAATATGTCAAAACAGAATCATGTACAGTAGATATCTGAAGTCTTGTGTTGCTCAAACAGGAGGAAATGACAGCGCCCCTAAGGATTATGGTGGGATTTTTACTTTTGAGCTCCCTCACCGTAGTTTAGCGTTCTCCATGATCCATGGGAGCAGTTAGTGTGTTGGTCCAGTCCAGCAATAACACAGTGTAAGGAAACACTCTGCAGATACTAAAGAAGAGAGACAGAGAGAGAACGATAATGTGCCACTTCACATTATGCATTTATTACTCATTACTCCTTTCAAAAGGCCGAGCTGCGACAGCATCCAGCTCCTGGCTGTGAGCTCGGCGGTGCAAAGCTGTGGATGTGGATGTGGTTACTGCATGGACTACGGCTGCATGTGTGGTTGTAATTTTATCCTATTAACGTTAGTCAGGAAAGCACATTGTCATTGTTAAACCACATGAGGCAGATGTGACAGATGTGTTACCAAAACACAGCAGGAGTTCAGAAACACCCCTGCAAGTAGTTAATGCTACGCCCATAAAGTAAGTGTCAGCTCCTCAGCCTTTCTGGGTGGATCACATGGCAAATATACTGCGGTGTAACGGAACATTTGGTGCTCTGGTGAGTACTTGGTGCAGGAAGTTGTATGTGAGATTGAGTCATAGTAATCTACAGTGTGTGTGTTCATAGTGATGAAGAAACATTAGTGGAACAGTTTTTTAACTTTGCTATTAAGTGACGTCAGCAAACTCCCAGCCAAGTCATGATTTGGGAATTGAACCTGCTCTTGAGTCGGAGTTTAAGTAAATGTTTCCTGTGTCAATATCAAACTTGTTTCTAGTGTCTTCCTCTGATTCCCTCCCAGCAGATGAAGCTCGTGTCTCTTCATCCTCCTGCATCAAACAACCAAACAGTCTTATTATCTGCTTATTTATCGCCTTGATGGTCTGTAATGAAAAAAGAAACCCCTCAGTCTTCACTTCCAAGGCGATTCAGTTTCCCGTTTATGAAACACTTTTTGTTTTTCTCCTTGATCTCACCGGTTCCTCGATGAAGACGAGGGTAAGGGTGGAAGATTCTGATTTAATGGGTTTTCATTTCACACCTCAAGGCAGGAAAACGTCAAGAGCATTTGAAAGGAGGTGTAGCTGTTTGATACCGACTCGCACTTCACAGCACACAGTGACGTCACATCCAGGAGACGAGTGACGGCTGAAACGCTGACAGCAGAGCAACCGCTGGGTTTATGGCACTGATTTACCTTTAGTAAAGTTGTTATCAAAGCTTTGAAATAACCACCATTTTGATAAAGTGGCACCAGCTCTTACAAAATGGCTTCTGGCAACAACAAAAAAAGCAACAAAAAGAAATAAGTGGTCAGGGATTTTCGTTCGGCACACAGGTGACGGCACTATGGACCAGGACTATGGAATCTTTATTTTGGCTTTTATACTTGAGGAGGTTAATCCGGCGTCATTCTTCTGCTGCAGACCAGTGTGGAGCAGGAAATAATGCATCCACATGCCCGTGAAATCCCTAAAAGGCCAGTCAGGATCCACCAAGACTCACAAGACTCCCAGCTTTCTAGTTTCTGTCTGAAAATGTCTGGCCAAGTGTTCAGTAAAACCTTCCCCATCTCTCTCTGTCACCTTAACCCCAGACTCTGCTGACTGAGCATTGAAGTTATGATTTCTCTCCCTGAGCTCCGCGATCAAGTTCCTTTCTTTTTCTTTAATGGTCTCCCTCCTCAGTGTAAATAAAGGAGATGGACTAACCCTGGGCTGAGTGGAAATGAATTATGTGGAAGTCACTTTTCTTGCTTTCTTCATAGCATTGAGATCTGTGCAATTCATCTTGGATGCAACATCCCTTTCAATGGATAGAACAGTGAGCAATGTACCCAAATACTTCTTCATTTCTTTGTAACTTTGAAAAAAGCTGCACTCTCCCAATGTCTGAGCAGCAGCTGACGGGTGTGAAGTGTTTGTCCAAAGAAAACAGAGGGAGAAGTGCTGTAGTTGTTCATGTTGCAGTTGTATCTCAGAGTATCCCCTAACAGGTGCTGTGCCTTTGCAGATCAATATCTTCTGTTTCACACAGATACGTCAAATCAAAAAGATCCAAATATTTTGTCAGACTATTGCATTTGTGTAGAACAGGTGCTGAGAGGATCTATGACTTTAATATAGTCCATTATATAGGCTTGCTCTGGAGTCGGGGCGCACTCATCTGCGGCCTGAGACCTTAACCCAGGACGGGATAATCACACAGACTTTCAGTTTGACCTTTCTTTTCACTGGACACGACAAATGAAGCCCAGCATAAGTTAAAGCGTCCGACTCGTTGAGCGCTCCCTCAAAAAGCAGATCCTTTTCCACCAAAGCCAACTGTATAAGCAGATATAGCTTTTATCTCACCAAAACCACTAGAAATCGTCCTCTGGGGAGCATGAATATCTACAGGAGTTGTTGTACAGGTATCTGACTCTGGAGCAAAGTGTTGGATAGACAACACCCTCACTGCTGGCAGAGCTAAAACACTGTTTAAGACTGAGATATCCCATAATAATAACCATACTGAGAATAGGAGTCCCTAATAGAGACAGTAGAAGCCTGAACTCATTACTGTCCTTCGCAGATTCCGTGTTCAGTCCTTCACTCTGCTTCTCCTGTTTCCTCAGACAGGCTGAGGCATGATGCAGCAAAATGCAAACTACCCTGCGCTATACAGTATCTGTGTGTGTGTGTGTGTGTGTGTGTGTGTGTGTGTGCAGAGGCCTGTGGGTGGATGATCAGGGCTTATTATGTCTGCTCAGCTCAGATCCTATATACACACCGACCAGCTTTACTGCAGCAGGGGGAGAAACAGGCTCATATAAACAGCCTGCACTGCTCCAACTGTGGCTTGTAATGTGTGTGTGTGTGTGTGTGTGTGTGTGTGTGTGTGTGTGTGAGAGAGGGATATTAATCAGAGTTTTGTGTTCTGCAGTATTTTGTGGGCTTCAAACACCCCCAGAAGCACAGAACAACCAGAAGGTGCTCAGATGTGTGTGCGCCTGTGCGAGTAGGTTGGTGCGTGTGTGTGTTTGTGTATTTAAATGCGTTGAGAAAAATAATTGGCTGAGCAGGACGGCAACAGTCAGGCTTCCAGGGCTTGAAATTAACACCCGCCAACCCTCCAAATGCAGGTAAAATGAAGTGAGGCGGTTAACGTCGCTGCAGGACAACGTGGCTGAATCAGAGTCTAAATATTCCCACAATCTGTTCCGACAGTCTCCATAAACACTGAGCCACTGGGCTGCTTTGGTGCTGCGTCTCTGTGGCTTGCGGTGGAATCGTGCATGAAACTTCAGTTTCAGTTTAATCTTGTAGCCAGCCGTCGATGCTGATTATTGATCCGTCAAGGCAGCCAAATTAGGCAAACTATATGAGACACTTGACAGGGCAAACAAGGCTTAAGGACAGGGAGAAGAGCAGAGACAGCCATTTGGAATAAAGTACCGACATATATAAATAATACAATTTCATTTGTTTATTTATTTATTGATTAATACATAAATGTTGAGTCCATAAAATCTCAGTAGTAGTAGAGTGCTGCGCTCTGTTAGCTGAGGAATCAGCAGTCTCTGCCTGAGGGCAGTTTGTTTTCGACTGTTCCCACATCCCCTCCCTGAATCCTATTAAAAATAAAGTGTTATTATTTAACCTGTTAATTTGCAAAAACAGATAAACGCTATTCTTAATCCAAACAACCCAACAGCAGTTTAACTGATATTCCCTGCAGTGTACAGTAAAAACGTGGTTTAGGAAAATAGAGATATCTGGGGCTTTCAACCAAATATTCCCCATCCATTCACATTTTCTTCTGTTGTTTTTAAACGTGCTATATGAATAAACTTTATTGGTTTGGTTTGATTTAGACAATCTGGCAGAGAGTGAATGAAACTGGACTGGTATAAGAACTGAGGGACTAATGATGGGATGGAGTGGGCGGGGAAAATCAGGCGAGCGGCATGAGGTGATTGCAGGGCAGGTGAGGGCGGCTGGATCTGAGACGACAGGAGGTCGGAAATGCAAAATCAACGAATGTGAAGCTTGCCAACAAGACATCATCATGTAAACACAAAATCAGTCAGATGGATCCGTTATGAAATCCTCAGTTATACAGACATGAACCAACTGTAACACTGCCAAGATGTCATCTGTACTCAAACACTGTTATTCAAGAGCCCAGCGTTTCCAACATGGCCGCCTGAAGCCGTTACGTCACCTGGAAGCCCTTTAGAGAAATGACCGAGCATGATCGGCTGCAGATGGTCACTGCTGCTCAAATGTTTTCACTCCTCCTCACTTAGTATTACTAACAAACAGGTGTGAGCAGGGATATGGTATTTCTCTCTATCTGTTGGTCACATTCAGTCGAATACTTAGTGACTGAAGTTGCACATTATTCAGCTTAAATGATAAAATATGTCCACATCATGGTTCAAAATCAAAGAGCATCAGTCTTTTACTATACACTGAAACATCTTCCAGCTTTAAACTTCATTTCTCCTTTAATGTTTTGGACATTTACAATGAAATTAAAGTCACTTTAAAGTCATAAGCATGAAATTAAATCAGTCCAGCACAGATAATCATTATGTGACCTACTTTTCAGTTTGGTGTAACTGTCCAGGAACTGTACCAGGATCAGTCGGCTGAACCTTCAAACGCCGACAGGAGAATCAGGCCAAATTCAGGAACGAGAGAAAACAGAAACTGCTGTTGTTTTAATGTCTTAATGTGGGCGTTGAAATGTCGGCACATAACTGCAACAAGATTTCTCGCTTAGTTTGTAGTCCGAAACATTCGGGATTCAGGGCGAGCACTGACCTTTGAACGCATTCGGTTTCTTTTGCACATCGAATCACTGTTTTTTTTGATGCAGTGGGACCGTATTCACGTGGTGATATCGTTATTTAAATCTGTGTGTTCACTTAATTGTGAAAAGATATTTGGTTGTTTTTTCATAATATCGGCTAGTGTGAGTACATAGATGTTGAACAGAAGGGACCCGAGAATGGAGCCTTGGGGAACTCCATGTCATTGCCTCCATGTCAACTACAAAATGAAGTTCTGGCTGCTGTCTGATTAATAAGCTCTCTGCATGCCGTAGTCTGTACTATTTACACTCTGCCAAATACACTTTATTCAAGAAAGAAAAAGCCACTCTATTTAATTTCAATGTCTAAAAAGATAGAGTGGCCTGTATGGTTTTGACACAGCACTACTGTAAATAACGTAACCAATATTTTATTTGAAACAAATACAAAAGTCACTCTGTAAGTCAGTGGTGGTTGCAATGTGAATGTATGTGTGATGTTCTGAAGGCAAAACAAAAAGGGAAACCAGACCTAAACAAGGTAGATGGTGATGGTGAGAGGGAGGGAGACAGAACAGGGAAACCCGCTGTTGTAATAAACTGCATGTAACGCAGCGGGCGTTGGAGTTTGATGCTCCATGTTTTTTAAACCCCACGCTGTACGGCAGCACTGCGCCCCCGCGACACTTTTCCCGCCTGCAGACATCACATCATCAACAACGTACGAGAATCGAATGTATGACATACTTACCTCAGACATCCAGTGACTCCTCAAAACCAATAAAATGAAATGGTTCATTGGTGTATTGGTGTAGAGTACCAATTAAAGACTGTCCCTATTTCCCCCTATAATTAGTGACACAGTCCTCTCTAGAAACTGCTCTGGAAATTACAGTGACACATTCATTCATTGCTAGGTAATGATCAGGAAACTATGACCCATAAAATAAAGTGGAATCTAAAAGGTCGAATGTGATATTACAGTTCGTCAAAGTCGTCATTTAGTCATAACAAGAATAAAATATTGATTTCAGATATTGTCACGGAGCAGAACATTTACCTTTTACAGTCAGTCCTGATGAAAGGAGTTACAGGAACGGGAGCGCTTATGAAGATAATTACCTGAGAGATCTTCTGTGATCAGTCTAAATCTATTTTTTGTGGCTCGTCACTGTTAAAAACAGCTTCACATTCTCGCCTGTAATGCGACCAACTTCTCAGCTCAAGAATAGACCCGAGAATCACGCTCATCGTACGGTCTGACACTTACGTTTTAATGCATGTGATGGTGTGTGTGTGTGTGTGAAGGGCACAGGCGTACAAGCACAGGATATCAGGATGTGTGTAGTTTTAATTTAACCGGTAATTCCCTGGTGAGGTTTTTGCAGAAAAGCTCTCCAACTGGAAAACTGTTGGCAGTCTGCTGTGCTCCTGACAGAAATATGACTGAATCAGGTTTCAGGTGAAATATTTCATGTCAGAATGTGTTTTCCTAACTGTAACCATCTATTTTACACAGAACCAAATGGGAATTGGTCACGAAAGCAGTTTTTCTTTTCCACTCCTTGTTTGGCAGAATAAAATCCTTGCAAAAGTTAAAAGAGGTTCAACTTTTCATGCAAGCAACCTTGCATGAAAAGGTACATTTTTATTGAATTATTTCCCACAATAGAAATGAACATGGATGGAGTGAACCCTGGTTCCAGACCTCTGAATCGCTGCCCACATGTCAGATCTGCTCAGTGATTATGATACATCTGGTGCTGCTCTCGCTGGTGGCTGTTTGCTCCCTATTGGAGAAACAGTCAACCAATCAGAGCTTTGTAAGCAGGATTAAAAGCGCTTTCAGGCAGCGAGCAGTTAGCAGCAGCATGGGTGTTTTGTGTTTTAAACTCCCCGGCTGGCTTCATTAGATCCAACCAACAACCCCCAGTTTGCTGCCGTCCTCTCAACAACCTTAATGTCTTTATTCCTCTTTTCTTCCATCTAGTTACACCTCACCTCTCCCGCTCTCGGTCACCTGCAATATATTTTTTTTAATTATTGCGAGCAGCACAAGATTCCTGTAATTTTTTGTTTTGTATAGTGTTTTGTCCTTATAGTTTTGTTGTCTCAGGGAAGTTTGGACTTGGAAGAAGTGTGGTAATATCATGTTTGTGCAGCCAGTTGAGTGATGTGGACAACTAAAGTATATATAACTGTGCTGTTTCATACTGTCATATTGTTTCGCTGTCAAGCTGTGATTCACAATGTTGAGTGGACTCATACTGTGGTTTTTATTGCTGATATGTGTAGCAAGAAGTTTGTCTAATATTTTAATTCAGTGTTTTTAAGCTAATTTTCCTTTATTTTATTTTTTATGATCCTATGGCTGCTTTTGCATTTTCATTGGACCAGTTGCAACAACAGAGGCCACGTCGTTCGTTTTCCTACGAAACTAAAGAGCTACCGACGACATCCACGAAAATCAGCATCTGAAAAAGCCTGACGCAGCCGTACGGGTCGACTTACAGGAGAGGCAAATGTGAAACAGACATGTTTGTTTATTCGTCATGCAAAGTGCGAGCAACCCGTCCGGCAGACGGGTGTCGACGAGTCGACACAGGGGACACGGGGCTCTTGGGGAGGGGCGGTTGGGGGGTGCAGACAGGAGGAGGCTTTGGCAGCGATGATCACACGCCATACAACCTAGTTCATTTGAAGCACACCGAGGACATGTCTTCCTCTTCTAAACTCCTTTCCCATCTGTCTCCTCGTGCCTCATCATCTGTCCTCCATTTCCTCACCAGCTACCTCCCTCCTTCTCCTCCTCCTCCTCCTCACCTGCCGTCCTTCTGCCACATTCCTCAGCATTATCTCCTTCTTGTTAATCCTTATGCCTTCCCTTTATCCTTCTCCTCCACCATCTTCTTCTCTTTTTTATCCTTCTTTTCATCTCCCGTCCTTTAGCCACAACCTTCCTCCTATATTTTCTCCTCCTCCTTTTATAACCTCCTGCCATCCTCCTCTTTTTTATTCTCATCCTTGTCCCCTCTTCATTATCTCTTCAGCAGACTGTGGGCAACATCCTCTTTTTCTTTCCCTTCTCTTTCCTCCTCCTTCCTCCTGCCACACCTCTGTCCTGCTCCTTTTTCTTTGCCTCTCCTTCATCTCATCATCCTTATTTAACCTCCTGCCACACTACTCCCCATTCTCCGCCTCTTTTTCTTTCATGTTGTCCTTGCGATCCCACCGGGTTTTCGTCACATCCCTCCTCTTGTTGTTTTTTGTTTATCCTTCCTCCTTTTTTTCTCTCCTCGTTAAACCTGTTTTTCCTCATTAGTGCTTTCTGAATCTTGATCCACCTCCTCCTCCCCACTCGACCTTTCCCTCGCTCTGGCCGACGCCCCTTCGTCAGCACAAACACAAGCGTGTTTTCGGTCTCGCTGTTCTTCCTGCAGCAGGCGGCGGCGGTGTGTGCAGCCGGTGACCCGCAGTGACTCTGCTGAATGGATGGGCGGCCGTGCTGCAGGTAGCGTTTTGGCGACGGTGCAGCCTGCGACACAGGACAGAGACAGTATTTATTTATAGCAGCGCCCAGGTTCAGTCGACCAAGCAGCCAATACTACACCAACAAGTCACCGCTACAGTGCAAAGGCATGACAACATGCCTCGCTGTGGTGTTTTTGCATTTTAACTAAACTACAGATCAGTGTACAGAATAAATGAGTGTATAAACATAATGCAGATGCTTCCATACACAACTCGAGGGTTCACTGAATGGTTTGATAAGTGATGGCCTTTACATAACATTCAGTTATTACAGTGCTAGTGTGTCTCGCTACAGCAGGAAGGTTTAACGCCTCTCTTCATCTACACTGTCAACCTAATAGTTATAGTTTTAATTGCACACATATACAACAACATAAAACCAGATACAATACCGAAGGCCAGTTTTCAAACCAGAAGAGTACAGAACAGTTTACACACGCCTTGGAGGTGCAAGTCCTGCGTGTGAGACGAGCCGCTCTGACACAGTATCAGCCGTGTCCACTGCGCTCTGCGGTCTGTAAGCGTGTTTCCATCAGCCCGGGAGCTCTGATTTGACTGCCAGCTGGGTGTGACGTGGCAGCATCTGAGTGTGTTTTTTGGGGCTTTAACCAGTGTTATTGTCGGGTCGTGTGACATCGTTTGTTGTGATTGGCTCGACCAATCAAATTTGCTGAGATTAAGGGACATGTGAATGAAATGTCGGTTTATCATAAAACAACAAGTGAGGAAATATCATTTGTAAAGATTATGTTAATCCCTCCAGTAGATTTACACACACTCAGAGGATCTGTGACAAGAAGCGTTGAAGGTTCACCATGGAAAAACACCTCACTGAGACACTTAATGTTGCTTTTTCCTGTAATTTGTCACCCATATTTGTGTGTATATATATATATATATATACACACACACACACACACATATATAAATTCAAACTTTTTAATTATGTATCACTCATTTGTAGCACAGTGCTGCAGCACCGTCAGCATGCCGACTTTGGCCGTCATTCTTTAGCTGCTAGATTCTTCACGAGTGACTCTCTAACTTTGTCTGTCTGCCCTTTCATGCTGGCCAGGTAGCACACTCACCTTTTTTTAAGCTTGTTTGGCCTCCACAGGAAGTGCTGTGGTTGCCATGACCACACAGAGTGGCGAGCTCTAGAAGATGAACAGCTGCCTACCCCGATGGCCTTTCCCTTCCTCTCGTTTTTACTTCTGGCTTTTCTTTATGTTTTGTCAGGCAGCTGTGACCTCTGACTTTTGTCATCTCCACTGTTTGTTGCCGGAGATGACAGTAACATTAGAACTGAAGCAAACAGGATCTTCCTTGTTGACCTCAGCTCCCCCGGCGCTCAGCTCGCGCTCACACCGCTGCTTCGGGTGTGGAGCGGCGGTGCAGCAGGAGGCCGTTCATCAATCTGCACTCACATGATGCCACCAGTCATGTCCTGTCAGATGGTTAATCAAACATGAAAGAGCCTAATAGGGTTTTGCAAATGGTATCTGTTCTTGTTAGAAGGGCTGGTACATTACAAGAGGTCGATAGTGGTGAATAATTAACAGAGTAAAAGATGATGAATGTTCAGCTGCAGTGAATTTCCAAAGAACGCTGCACCATAAAACGCAAACCGCAGCATCTGCTGCGAGGATCGTTTCACAGCTAAACAGCGAGACTGCAGTTTAGCTTCGGTGTCGCTTGGAATGATGATCTCTAGATCAGCGGTTCACAAACTCTTTTGAACCAAGGCGCCCCTTCACAGTGATACGACCTCCCAGCGTGGGACAGGTAGCTGTCCCTCGCCTCAGAAAGCCGTAAGCGACGTCGTTTTCCCTGATTGTATTTCTTCTGATCGGCTCACCATCGTTTCAGACTGTTGAAGGCTGAAATGTATCAGCATTTCTTTCAGTTGCATTTACAGCAACAAATCTTTCCAGTTCTTGCTCCACGACAGCTGTGTACCTTAAAAACTCTGTAGGCATTAGTGAACTGTTGTCACCAGTCTTTTACTGTTTATTGCTTATTTCGCTCATTTTGAAATGTTAGAAAACATAATATAAAAATGTAGTTGATGTAAATTACTTTTTTATGCAGTGAAACATTAATAGAAAATATACAATAAAAGATGGAAAGGAATACATCTTGTGGCACCCTTAAGGCACAACATCTGCTCTGAATATTCCTAAACAATGTGCACATCTGAACATTTAAACAACTCGTTCCTCCCAGTGCAGCTCAGAATTTCTTCATGGGATTCTGTGGTTTTGCAGGTCATTTTGCAAATATTAAATTTTTCAGATTTGGACATTCACTCACTCACCTTCACAGCCATGATTCATCCTGTTTCAGAGGGAGCAGAGGGCAACGATGCTGGACCAAAGTGAGCCAGCCAAATGATTTCAGCTGCCACACAACCTCCTGAAATAGACTTCAAGCTGCTTCGCTGCACAAATCCTCCTCAGGGCGGCCTTATGGCTGTCGTTAAGATTAATGATGCCAGATATAATAGTGTTATGATATTGATTTTTTTTCCTTTTACTACGTCCTAATGAATGAATGGACATAAATGAGATCAATGTTGTGTGATAAGACAAGATGAACTTTCTGGATCCCCGAGGGGAAATTTAATTATGGTTGCAGCAAAGAATAGAGAGCAGGTAGACGGACAAAGACGGACCCGGAGTGGTACTCACAATACCAAATATAATACTTAAAAATGTGATTATAAACAAGGTTGAGGGCTTTGATGATGACTAAAAGAGACTGTATAAGAGACCAATAATGTTGCTGTAATTTATACTGAGGTAAGGTCTTCATAGTAATCCATCCCACATCTGTCGGGCTACATTTCATTTTTCAGAGTCCAGTGTCAGTTTGTGTCTGTCAAAATTAGGATTGTTTCTGTTGGATTAAAAAGTTTGGTTAAGCCTGTCTATCCTACTCAGCCCTGCGTGCAGTGAGGCGCCAGACATTCACGTCCCCAGCCGGATAAATTGTAATAAACCTCAGTTTGTCCAACACTTTGGTTTGACCAAATACCTGCAGAACTAATGACTCAGCCTCAGCTGCAGGCTGTGTTTAGTGCTAAATAGCAAGTGTTATCATGCTGCCTTGCACAGTAACTTTGCATGAGTTCAGTTTATACAGCCGAGTACATTGTCAAGCCAAAAGTTACTCCACATTTTACTCTCGTATGTGTCATTTTTTTGGTGTCAGAGGTCGCTGTAGCATTGTAATATGAGTGAAAATCCATCATTTATTTCCCCTCCAGGTCTCCTGCACATACAGACCTTCACCCTGCATCAGTCTTACGGTGTAGAAATCCATCAACGTGTCGTGTTTCTCCTGTTAATCACCTCTGCAGAGATGCTTTGTTGACACTTCTTCAGGCCTGAGTCGAAATCTTTCCCTCTGCGTGCTGATGAGAGTCGACTCAATGAAAAGCAGAGAATCTCTTTCATTAGGAGTTTTATCTGCTCTGTAAACAGAGCCGCAGATCTTGGAGGACTTCGTTCTTCATTAAGCCAACAGGCGGTAATGGTTTATTTGGTGTGTTTGTTTTCGGAGCAGCTCTGCTTTCCTCTACAACAATGAAATGTTAATGCTTTGTTTGCTGATAGTAAAACTGCAGAGGAAAAGATAACAGCTTATTACATGGAAATTAAAATGTGTGAGTTTGCACAGAGTTATTTTTGAGACCAAGAGTTTGTTCTTGACCAGTGAAGCAGCAGTTGACAAATAAATGTCAACTCAAAGTCCAATTTCTTGGCTGTTGTGGACTCTCGACCATATCCCACTATATGAGATTGTTTGGCCGGTGTGGCCCTCTGGCTTTCAGTATTGAACAGCAGGACAGTTGGTCCACAGGGAAATATCTCACAAGTGTTGGATGTAGGGCTACAAGTAACAATTAGTTTCAGTATGGATTCATCTGCCAATTATTTTCTTGATTTGTGGATTAGTTATTCAGATGTGATATAATGTGGCAAATGTAATGTAAAAATGTCAGTTTGAATAATATAAAACAGAAAAGCAGCAAATTCTCACATTGGAGAAGCTGGAACCAGAGATTGTTTGACATTTTTGCTTGAAATATTCACTTAAAAGACTAATCGATTCTCAAAATAGTTAGGGATACATTTTCTGTCAGTCGATTAATTGATTTATCGACTAACCGTTTACGCCCTAGTTGGATGGATTGCAACAAAAGTTGGTACATTACACACATTTGTGTCCCCCACAGTATGAACTGTAAGGACTTTGGTGAAGTTGTTATTTGTCCAATACTTTGGTTTATGACCAAATAAATACCTGCAAAACTAATGACCCATCAGCCTTTTTAGGGCTGATTGCTATGATGGTAAACAGGGAAAATATTACCTTCAAAACATCTGTATGTTTGCATTGTCATTGTGAGCATGTGAACATTAAACTTTATCACGATTCCCTCAGCAGACGGAGTCGCCCAGTTGTCATATATTTAGTTTTTTACATTTCTTGTAGCACTTTAAAGACTTTTGTCCATGTTGGCTTAAAAGCTGATACTGAAGGTTCATTCTTATTCTTGTAAACAGCAGTTGACAAAAACAATCTCACCACATCTGCATTTCCAACCGCATCAGCCGAGGAAGATTGTTTTGTCGACTGCTGTTTCCAAGCTGTTGGTCGACAGCTTTTTTTTTTTTATTGTTTTTTATTGTTTTCAAATGAGCTATTCTGAAGTCAGGGGGAAGTGATGACAGTGCGTGAACTGTAAATGGCCCCTCAGGCGTCCTCGCTCTGTCTTTGGTTAATTCAGGCGGTTGTAGAAATAAATCTGAGCCCGACAAAGCAACCACATTCCTGTAATTTTATAGTCTGCAACCACTTTTATTTAAAAAGCCTTTCTGCTGAATTAACGTGAGCTGTTTGACTTTGACTTTTGATTCTTGACACCCAGGGGAGCAGCAGAACGGGTACTTTCAACTCTGAGATATACAGTCCTCTGTGTAGAAACTGTGATCCAGAGGATTATAGCAGCACTGCGGGGGAAATGTAGGATGGATGGAAAAAAAAGCTTCCACGGTGTGGGAATGTAAAAGTTATCACCAGAGAAAAAGCACAAGTTACATGTGATTCATTTTAAATATAGATATACCAGTGGTGGAAGAAGTACTTGTATCTTTTACTTTAGTCAAAGTTACAATACCGCTCTGTAAAATACTCAAGATTTCACTGAAGTGAAAGTACAAAAGTATTTTTGTACAGCAAAATGTAACACATTAGCACATTTTAACTACTGTATGTAATGTTGGATAGTTTAATCTATTAACATATATAAAGTAACTCCATCTGTGAGATAAATGCAGGAGTAAAAAGTACAGTACCTGAGTTAATGTTTCCTACAGTTGCCTTTAAAAGATAACAGAGGCAGAGTGGGGTTACATGGGGTCAGGCTGGATAAGAGCCGTCTCTGAGAGGCTCTAAAAGATGCTTGTTTTTGAGGCTTGATTGACCGAATGTCCAGCAGCCACTAGTCATAATGACACGGTGGAGCGGCTGAGGCTCTGAGGCTCTCATGGATGGACGGCTAAAGGTCAGCTGAAGAGCACAAACCGATCAGACTGCATGAGACTCAGTGACACTGTTGAGTCTGACGAGCCAACAGAGAGCGGGTTGACTGGGAACTGATCGGTCCGTCACTCATGCTGATCGACTTTGTGTCTTATGATGAGTTTGTACGCTGATGTTACGAATACTTAATTATAATTGTAGATAATGTAAAATAGCACTTTTATATCAGGCCTTATATTTGATTTTCCACCAATCAGATTGTTTAAAAAAAAGCCCCAAACGCACTTTCCTCCTTAAAGGTAACGACTAAAGGTGACCTTAATTAACTTATTAACATTTTTGTCAATTCTACGGCAGCTGGACAGTAACAGGACGTTTAAGTGAGTGAATCTAACTGAAACTGTAAAAGTGGAGTATTCAACATGCAGAGGAATGTTTTTTATCTGCTCTAACAGGACTTCACTGGTCCTGGACGCTACCATACCAGAGATAAGGCTTACGTTAGAACGTCCTGCCCTTTATTGGCTCAGCAACTCCAGACAAACTAATACTTGACATAGCGTTACCTTTGTCAGACTAAGGCCTCATCATGGAAGCCCTTATATAAAATACAAAGAATGAAGAATAAATCTAACCTCAGTGTGACTTGTTATCATTGTAAACTGTGTGTGTGTGTGTGTGTGTGTGTGTGTGTGTGTGTTGAGAGCAAAAAGTTGGCAGGGTTCAGCGAGTGCTTGTGAGTTAAATAACATGCCCATATGTTTTAATTATTCTGAGCTTTATGTTGCTGTTGTTCCTCACTCAAATTTAAGGCTCCTCCTCTGTCCAGCCAATCACATCTCTGCCATATCTCATCTGACCAATCACGGCCATTTGTCTGATCTAATTAACGGCAACATTTGACTCTGCAGACAGATCTGATCTGTGGCCAATCACATTCTTTGACTCACCTAGTTTCATCACGGCCAAATTAATTTTTAGACACGAGCGTTACGCTCCGTGATTCGCCCAGATTAGATGCTGCCCAGCTTCATCACATCTGATGAGGAGAGGGAAACAAGAGGTGATGGGCTGGAACACGGGGGGGGTGGAACAAATATGAAAGGGAAAGAAAAGCTGTGAGATAAACGGGCTGTTTTATAAGCTTCAGGCAGGTACAGAATCATGAACCCGTGGTCTCTGGTGGTAGGTGTCCAGCGGTGTTTGGTGCAGCTGCAGCTCAAGGACAGGAAACAGAAGGAATCCAAGATCAGTTGATGTGTTTGTGGCCAAAATCAGTCAGGAGCAATTAAATCACATCTTTACTTCCCCTTTCAAAACAGTGTGCTGTGCCTCTGGCGCTCTGACAGTTTACTGATGGAGAGAGCGGACTGGAACAGGCTGCGAGAGACGAGCGGGAAAACCACGAGAGAATAACCACACCTGAAATTAGATCAGCTGTTTGGTTAACCTGTTCTCTCGTTATCTGCTCGGTGGAGAGCCGTCGACCTCTGCAGAGGAGGGAACATTGAATGTCTGACTCAGGGCCCAAACTCCTTTACTGGAGACTTGATTTCAGGTCAAGATAATTGATCGAAGTCGACGCTGACAGCAGCTTTGCCTGACTTTCTACATTTGGACCGGACCGTGAAGACATAGACAACTGTTGACTTGAAGTATTGAATTATATATTTAGACTTGATTGGATTGATTTTACTAGTTGGAATCAATTAAAACAGATCATTACACTCCTACAACACCGTCTGACTCACGATGGACAGTTATCGATGCAGCAGAAGTCTTTTTTATTGCACCCGTTCCTCTTCCTTGTCGAAACTTGGCACCTACATTGCCCACAATGCAGCTTGACCGCTGACAGTTCAGCTCCTCTTGAAGATGTTTCTGTCCCCGGTCACTTTGGTTCATCTGTACATTTTTTACATTTGGAGGTGCAAAGTACGGATTGGAGATTGAATGTGTTTCATCGGGTGTTTTTGTACTGCATATAACAGAAGTACTGTAAATATGTGGTGGTTGGGAGTCTTTGAGGCACATCTTGTCCCAGTCAACTGTGTCCTTAGACCATGTTGCTGTGACGAGGAGATTTGTAAGAGGCAGTTAAAAAAAGAGAGAAGAGTTTGGAGAGTTTGGAGAACGGTCCTCTTATCCAACCTTTTGAATCTCAGAGGTGTGCAGCAGATGAGTAACGGTGCACCACATGCTGTCATGGATGACCGCAGTACGAGATAAAGATCTCAGCTGAATTTGTCCACTGCTGGATTAAATCACCTCACTGCTGTTCTACTCGTGCCACACGACTCTGATGTCATGTCTGACTCATGCATCATGGTGCACGCTGACAGTGAAAATGTTTTTTTCTGCTTGAGGGAGTCACGTGAGAGTCATTCTTGTCTGCATGTCGGCCACAAAGACTTGAAGTTTTTGAGCCGGATCAGTTCAGGCTGCATCAGCTCAGGAAGCCACGGATAAATCACAGAATAAGACGGTCCGTCCACCTGTGACGAGGTCTGAGGAGAGACCCTGATGACCAACACTACACGTCCTATTTCAGGCCAGGTCTACCCAAATGAGGGAGTAATATGGGGATTGTGCAGAGATTACACAGAGAGAGAGAGAGAGAGACACTCAAAACATATGCATGCAAAAAAGAGAGAGAGGGGAGATTAAAACGGAGAGAAAACACAAGACCATCTGTAGGAGAGAACAAGGCAAAATATGAGAGAGAGAGAGAGAGAGAGAGAGAGAGAGAGAGGTGGGGATGACACACATGTAGTTGTTGCAGCTCGACGCCTCGGGCTTTGAGGCCATTTGGTGCCCGTTTGGACTACCAGCAACAGAAAACACACACACACAAACAGAAATTCACACAGCAACACATCGATACAGAAACAAACCATTCACATTCTCTCTCTCTCTCTCTGGTAAAACAAGTCCTGGATACGCTGTGCCTCACTAACACACATTTCCCAGAGTCCCTGTTGTGTCCTAATGTAGAGCGCTGCGAGCCTACGGGGCCGAGGAGCGGGGCGGTTGCTGGTTCCGATCCCTGGGACAATCTGGCCTCAGAGGCGTGAGCAGGAGATCAGTCGGATTCAGCTTGGCTGAAAAACATCCTCAGAGCCCTGAACATCAGCACAGTTCTTCAGTAAACGTTGGTCTTTGAATATATAAATCTGCTCTAATGTTGGAAAAGGATCACCGAGATCAGTTTTTGGTCTTGATTCTCCAAAATATTTCATGCCCCCCTGGAGCAGGAACATTTGTTGGTCTGTCAGTTAGAAACCAGTGAGTCTGTGAGACAGTCAGGTCAGTGAATCATCTGGTCATCTTCCTCCTCCTCCTCCTCCTCCTCCTCCTCCTCCGCCCTCGTGTACTGGTGTCAGACTGTGAGACCAGCCTCGTCTCACTGGGAGTCGCCGCCTGCTCTGTCACATTGCTGCGCCCTCACTTCCTGTTTGTCATGGCTGTTGTTCACATCCAGTGTGGAGACACCGCCTGTGTCACCGAGAGACGTGACCAGATATCAAGCTGCTGCACAGAGATGGAAGACATTGTTGTGATTTTATTTTTGTGTGTGTTTGTTTAGTAAAGTTTTAGTTTGAGTTGCATTACAGATTCAAAATTGTGACAACCTTTAATGGAGCCAGAACAGAGACTTTAGTTTTTAACTTTAAAAATCTGGCTTTAAAATCGAATCACAGACTCAAAATGGGCGAAAAAGATTCATCTTGTACTAAATAATTAATGTGATTTAATGAATTGATGTGACTTTTTTAAATCTTTTACAATGAACATACAAATGTATGTAGATTGATTTTTTTGTATTATGTTCTCCAGTTACGATTTTCAGATTTCTTCCTTAATGTCATTTTTAGTGAAAGTCATCTTTACTACTTTAATTACTGTAGTTACTATTGTACTAAATTTGTGCTTACAAATAGTGAGCACACATAGTGGGTAGATCAACTCGTATTCTGTCTCTTTGCACAAAGACGGGCAGCAGAAAAACTGCAGAACAAACGGACTAAATATTAACAGGAGGTGGTCAGGACGACTCCTCGTGCCTTGAAAATGTGGAGGTGCAAGAATATTTTAAGACCGCTGCTCTTGTGGGCAGCTGACTGACTAAGTGACTGATTGTCTTTATATTCTGGGTCTGTTCGGCCTGTTGGGCGAGTTGAGCGGCTGCAGTGGGAGGACAGAGGCAGTCTGTGTACATGTGAGTGTGTCCATGCTCGAGTGGATCACTGTGTGTTTGTACTGTTTGTGCAGAAACGGCCGGCATTGCTTTGACACTGTAACCCATATAAATCAGATAGATTTCCAATCAGTGTCTATGTGTGTGTGTGTGTGTGTGTGTGTGTGTGTGTGTGTGTGTGTGTGTGTGTGTGTGTTGTAGGATATGTGTTGCTACCAGTGTGTTGTTAGTTACCGCCCCTGGCTATGGATGCAGAATGACAAACAGAAACAGAGTGTGTGTTTAGGTGTGTGTGTGTTTTTCTGTGTGTGAGAGAAAATCTGATTTACAACTGAAAGAAGGAAAGAAAAGAAACTTAAATATGAGGAACTGCATCGAACCTGCTTAGAGTGTGTGTGTGTGTGTGTGTGTGTGTGTGTGTGTGTGTGTGTGTGTGTGTGTGTGTGTCCTCTCCTTCGGACTCATGTGGTTTCACAGGAAAAACAAGCTGCCGGGCAGAGCCAAGGTTTACATGTGAGTGTTGTCATGTTTACATGCTGCAGTGGGTTTATATGTACTGTGTGTGTTACAGAGTGTGTTTTAGTGATTGTACACATGTTTGTACAAGACTACATCACAATGAGGCAGACTGAATTCTTTTTCCATTTTTATGGCATTATTTTCCTGCTGTTTTACACGTTTAGGACACATTTAGCAGCAGAGGACAACCAGAAATATGATGTGTGTCGAGGCCTTTGATCATTAGACCACCAGGAAGCCTCCACTTTGTCCTCACTGTAATATTATACTGCCAGTTCAGAATCAGAATCAGAATCAGAATGAGATTTATTTTATAAGTAGTTTTTCACTTACAAGGAATTTTTCTTGGAATATTGTTTTTTTTAACAATAGACATAAAAAGTATAAAATATAGAAATATACAGAAATATATAGAAAGATAAGTAAGATAAGCAAGTACTGCAAGTCAAGAAGTAAGTGTAAAATGGAAAATTTACAATAAAATATGAACAAATATTATAAATAGCAAATAGAGTAAAATTAGAATAATATGTAAAATATGATATGAAAACAGCTGTACAGATTTGACCAGATGTGTAAAAGTTTCAGTGTGAAGTGCAGGAATATTGCAGTGTGCAAGATATTAATCAAAAGATGCATTAATATAACACAGTTCCTTGGCTTTCTGTCTGGCTGGTAGTTTATTCTGCTGATGATCTAAACACGCTCTCTTCTGTACTTTGTGCTCAAAGGGAGGGTTAAACAAAATTAGGAAAATGTATTGCAATGTTTTTGGCTTAGAAATTAAGTTACACAATTTCATCAGATACCATATAAACTGCTTTTTACTTCCACTGCACCATCTGGACAGAATGACAGCGTACCACACCTCGTTTCTCACTCTCTTTCTTTCTTTTTTAGTCAGAAACAGCAGTGATGTGTGAGGATGTGAGGATTTTCTCCTTTGTTTTAGGTTTGGACTGTTAGTCGTTACCTTGGGCTGTATTCTGATGTTCTACCAATGAAATGATTAATCCAAAAAATAATAGACTCATTAATGGATATGAGTCTATGGATATGAGAACAGAATCATTACTTGCAGCCCTGAGGCCAGTAGACAAAATGTGGTTAAATCACATCTAATCGTTTTGTCTTTAAGATGATTTCAGTCCACCAACTCACGTGGAATGGATTATTATGAATATGTAGAATATGTACAGCAAAAAAGAAAAGGAAAAAGGAAGCACCAAGCTCAGACCAGCAGGGAGTAGGGGGTGACGATAATAACGCCCCCTATTGGGAGCGTTGACTCGGAGCCTGCAGGTGGAGGCCGAGGTGGAGGTTCATGCTGTATGAACAGCAGCTGCACTCACGGCTGAAGTACGCAGCCATAATTAACCGGGTGTGTTTAATATGTTTCAGTGAGAGGAGGCCACAGTGGGAGCGATCCATCCCCAGTGGAAATGACGCCCTTGTATCAAGTTAAAGGGAAAGTTTTTTTGAAGTGGGGTTGCATGACCTATAGTCAGTGTATTACCTACAGTAGATGACAGTTGTTGCGCCCTGAGTTTGGAGAAGCAGGCAGCTGTACGACATGCCGACATGCAGCAGCGTACTGCTGTGGACGTGGAGCATTAGGAGCCATCTAAAGAAAAGGCCCACCTAACAAAATCAATATCAGTTTAAGTGTACCTCTTCACCTTGCCATCAGGCAGCCCTTTCCTAAAGGATTATATCGCTCTTTTCAAAGCCACCAGACTCCTTTGATAAAAACATTTTACCTTGCAGATCGAGGGAGTTGCTGGTCTGCCTCTGCGTCGATCAGTTAGATCGTGTTATTGTGTCTTTGGTGTTTTAACACGTTAGTTCAGATCCAAATTTCACACAAAAACACAAACAAACTGACTGATCGAGAAAGATGTAGACCAGCAACTCCTGTGTTCTGAAAGGTAAAATGAAGTCTGGTGGCTTTAAGCGAGCAAAGATGAAAATGATGGCTTCAGTTCCCCGTCAGACAGGGCTGTTTGACAGTAAGGTCAAGCTGTGAAAATATGCTAAATAAAGCGAATACTTAAACTGATGTTTTTAGGTGGTTAAAATACGTTCTGCTGCTGACCCCGTCCACAGCAGCACATCGCTGAGCGTCCATGTCGGTTCAGCTACCTGCTTCTACAAACTGGGGGCGTGCTGACCGCCACGTACTGTAGGTAATAAACTGACTATGGACAAGTACTTAATACAAGCCCACTTTTAAACATTTTGAACTATCCCTTTAACCGCCAGGAAGTTGACAAAAAATATCAGTAATAAACTCAAAACAGTCAAAAGTAATACATTTTACATACAAACAGGTGTTAAACACAACGTGTTCAGGTCGGGACCGAAGAAGAACAAGAACTGTGAGCAATGACAAGTTCAAAAAGTCGAATCTGGCACATGTGACGGTTTTCTGATGTCGGGGTCACCTGAAGTTTGCAGTGTGACCTCAGTGTGCTGCAGGCTGCCAGTGTGGTGCTCAGGGCAGAGCTGGGGTGAAAATCAAACACACCTCACCTCGGGTCAACCCTGCAGCTGGCTCAGCCTCAGCTGGCCAGGACAGGGGAGGAGAGGAGGGGAGGAGAGGGGAGGAGAGGAGAGGAGGGGAGGAGAGGGGAGGGGAGGAGAGGGGAGGGGAGGGGAGGGGAGGAGAGGGGAGGAGAGGGGAGGGGAGGAGAGGGGAGGAGAGGAGGGGAGGGGAGGAGAGGGGAGGGGAGGACGGGGGAGGAGAGGAGAGGAGGGGAGGGGAGGAGGGGAGGGGAGGAGAGGGGAGGGGAGGGGAGGGGAGGAGAGGGGAGGGGAGGAGAGGGGAGGAGAGGAGGGGAGGGGAGGAGAGGGGAGGAGAGGAGGGGAGGGGAGGGGAGGAGAGGGGAGGAGAGGGGGGGGAGGGGGGAGGAGGGGGGAGGAGAGGAGGGGAGGGGAGGACGGGGGAGGAGAGGGGAGAGCAGGAGAGAGCAGGAGAGGAGAGGAGAGGGGAGGGGAGGACGGGGGAGGAGAGGGGAGAGCAGGAGAGAGCAGGAGAGGGGAGGAGAGGAGAGGGGAGGAGAGGGGGAGGAGGGGGGAGGAGAGGAGGGGAGGGGAGGAGAGGGGAGGGGAGGACGGGGGAGGAGAGGGGAGAGCAGGAGAGAGCAGGAGAGGAGAGGAGAGGGGAGGACGGGGGAGGAGAGGGGAGAGCAGGAGAGAGCAGGAGAGGAGAGGAGAGGGGAGGGGAGGACGGGGGAGGAGAGGGGAGAGCAGGAGAGAGCAGGAGAGGGGAGGAGAGGAGAGGGGCGGAGAGGAGAGGGGAGGAGAGGAGAGGGGAGGAGAAGAGAGGGGAGGAGAGGGGGAGAAGGGAGGGGAGGAGAGGAGAGGGGAGGAGAGGAGAGGGGAGGAGAAGAGAGGGGAGGAGAGGGGGAGAAGGGAGGGGAGGAGAGGAGAGGGGAGGGGAGAGCAGGGGAGGGGAGGAGAGGAGAGGAGGGTGGAGGGGAGGGGAGGGGAGGACGGGGGAGGGGAGGGGAGAGCAGGAGAGGAGAGGGGAGGAGAAGGGAGGAGAGGAGAGGGGAGGAGAGGAGAAGAGAGGAGAGGAGAGGGGAGGAGAAGGGAGGAGAGGAGAGGGGCGGAGAGGGGAGGAGAGGAGAAGAGAGGAGAGGAGAGGGGAGGAGAAGGGAGGAGAGGAGAGGAGAGGAGAGGGGAGGAGAGGAGAGGGGAGGGGAGAGCAGGGGAGGGGAGGAGAGGAGGGGGGAG
>CM062201.1:26460000-26675000 GCA_031216445.1 Lateolabrax maculatus
TTATTCTGTCCCAGATGGTCTTGCTGGGTCCAGTTTAGACTCACTTGATGCAGCAGGTTAGTTTGTTCAAGGTTAGCCTGGTTTAGTCCAGTCTAGCCTGGTTTAGTCCAGTCTAGCCTGGTTTAGTCCAGAGACGGCTGGATCTAGTTTTGTTTGATGTGGACTGGTTTAGTCTGGTTTTGGGCCAGTTTGTCTGTTTGTTCCAGTTTGTCTCATCTCCTCCAGTTTGATCTGTCCTTTTTGTTGCTCCTCTTCATCCTCCTAACCTTTAGCCTCCTCTTCCTCCTCTTCACCTGTTCATCCTCAGCCCGTTACACCTTCGCCTCACTTTCCACTCTTCTTCCTTTAACTTATCCTCCTGCACTTCATCATCTCTTCTTTCAGTCCTGTCCCCCACGTTTCATTTCCTCTCATCCTAATTTGCCTTCCTTTTGTCCACTCTTCCTCCTCATCCTCCTCTTCTTCAGATAACTTTTCCATTCCTCCTCTCCTCTCATCTCCTCCATCCATCCATCCTAATTTCCTTCTGTGTGTTTCCCTTGTGGAAAAATCATATTTTCATTTGTCCTTACAGTCAAATATTTTCAGTTATTGGGGTTTTTCTCTCCTTCCTTTAAAGTTCAGTTTACTTCAGTAATGATCTGACCCCCCCCCCCCCCCCCCCCTGTCCATCTTCCTCTCTCTCAGTGTGGAGGGCGACCCTCAGTGTCCGGAGGCGCTCACTTATTCTGATTCGTCCTTCGGCCACCCGCCTCCCTTCCATCGCTATAGCAACAGCCCCCTCTCCAGCCCCTGTGACCCCTACAGCCCCGGCTCAGCCAGCGGGCCCCTGGGAGCCTCCCACACACACACACAGGTACTCACCTTGAAACACAGCAGGTCTGCTACGCTAAGTTTAAACACAGCAAAGAAGTGTTAGAGACGGGTTGAAATATGGCCGCTGAAACCACCTCGGAAGGTGTTTTTGGCAGTTACACAACAGCCTTCATTTGCATGTATTCCGGGAAAATCAAAGCTGCGATTTAATACACTTTTGTTGTTGCCACATCTAAATGTCTGTGTGTGCCAGATCACAAATTTGAATGCATTTGTGTTGGCTTTCCCGGGCTACATGCAAATAAGGGTGAGCGCATCTCCAGAAGGAGGTGGTAATGCAACTAAAGCTGTTTGGTAATGGCTAAAAGTGGAAGAAGAAGAAGAACTTTGACAGTTTAGTTTCAACAATAACAGTTTAGCCAAGTAGGAAGCAAGTTGGCATTTGTGTTTTAAATGCAGGCTACAGGACGCACTAACAGGTTACAGGTTTACCAACCAAACAAACCAAACACAGACTTCAGAGGAGGTTGTTAGATCCGACTGTGGCAGAGATGTGATTCAATAAGTCACAATAGACTCAAGGTCAGTTTGCAAAAATATATTATTGACAGGTTTTTAGAATAATTATCGTACATCAAACAAAGGGCCGAATTATAAAACACCTGCGTTAAACTGAACAAACCTTTCTTTACTTGAGTTGCGATGCCTTAAACTTGTGTGTAGTGGTTTGTAGCCGAGTAAAATAATTAACTCACTAGTGTAATTCTCCTTACCTTGATAGCCAGCGTATAATTACTAAAATATGAGGAATTCTAATTGCAAAGCAGTAATAACAGCAGTTTAACTGGTTAAACGTCCTGTCATTAGCTGGTGTTGCCTGTGTAGAGGAGCTGTTATGGAGGTCAGCATACAAGTACACCCAAGTACAATATCTATAAATATAAACTACAGTACAGAGTTTAATATGAACCCTGCAGCTCCCAACGGAGGTGTCATTAAGTACATTTAGTCAGGTAACTCCTAACTGGTGTTTTTGCTACTTTTACGTGATACTTTCTTCACCATTCACTCCATGGTGTGAATCTGAAACAGCTCAAATAGATTCAGTCAGCCTCTCCTGAATACAAATGAAAAGTGTCTAAATCGATACTGATTATCTGTCTCCCTCTCCTCCCTCAGGGCAGCTCTCCCATCTCTCCCCCCAGCCCGGCGAGCCTTGCCTGGGCTCAGCGCAGCCGACACCAGCCGGCCAGCCTGGCGCTCCGCAAGCAAGAGGAGGAGGAGAGCAAACGCTGCAAGGCTCTATCTGACAGCTATGAGCTCTCTACAGACCTCCAGGACAAGAAGGTACAGCGAGTAAACCTCCCCGAGAACATCACCGGCCTCAAACACATGTGGACAAATGGGCCGTTCCAATGAGGGCTGTTACGTTCTGAATTGAATGCGGCATTTTCAAACAAAGCAACACACACCAGCAGCGAACAATGCACCTCAAAGTCAGTTCATTCAGGTTTACAGAAACCTCTGGATCCAGGGACATTACAGATGTAAATTATAAAGTTAAAAATGTGCAGATTTGAAATAAACTCCTATTGCAACAAAAATAAATCATATTTTTTATGTGAAATGTACACAGACCACATGATACATAAAGAATAATGCATAAAACATATTATGTAAATATACAGAACATGCTAACTATATTGCATATGATATCGTATATACATTACTGTATTAGTTCCTGCTCTACCTCCTGGGTGGATATTATTACTTCTGAAGAGGCCAAAACTCCAGCAACAACTTATATTTATAGTATTATATTGATATTTTTATTCGTCCTACCACAACACTCTCTCTCGGCTCTCAACAGTTTGAGATTTCCATAGGCTTCAGTATTATCAGTAATAATATTATTACTTCTGGTTCTACGACACGACCGGCGACAGAGCCTGTTTTCTGTTCCATGATTTTCCCAAATCAAAAGGCTCTCTGTCCTCCGTTCCCTGATTGGATGCCTGTGTGTGATGGTGCCATCTGATAGGTGGAGATGCTGGAGAGAAAGTACGGGGGCCAGTTTGTGTCCCGGCGGGCGGCGAGAACGATCCAGACGGCGTTCAGGCAGTACCGCATGAACAAGAACTTCGAGAGGCTTCGCAGCTCTGCCTCCGAGAGCAGGATGACCCGCCGCATCATCCTGTCCAACATGAGGATGCAGGTACACACACGTAAACACACCGTATGTACAGCAGGTACAGACACATAAGAGAAAGAACAAATGTTGGTCTGTTCTTCTTTGGTCCAGTACTCGTTCGATGAGCGCCAGCCGCAGGGTCAGGGGTCATCAGGTCAGCAGGGGTCAGACGACGCAGGAGACATAGACGACTCCTTCTCTAAGCAGGTAAACACACGTCTGTCACCTCCTCAACATTCAACGCCGACATCAACGAAACACCACATGAGGAGATGTGTGTGTGTGTGTGTGTGTGTGTGTGTGTGTGTGTGTGTGTGTGTGTGTGTGTGTGAGGACATTACAGCATTACTGGCTGTTTTACTATAAATCATCTTAAAAAGAAAACTTGGTATTCAGGCGATACTGTCAATAAAACCCAAAGCTTCCTGCAGATTTGAGCATGAAAGTTCATTCCTCAACTTGGAAATAGTGGTTTGACGAAACAAAAGCTTTTCTTAGCTTTCAACTGCAGCTCACAATCTCAGAGGCTGAAGATAGCTCAGTTGTTTTCTAGTTTAATACTGAGGTCACATGAAGACAACCGAGCAAACTCTCACACTGTGGGGGGGGGGGACTGTGAGATGCAGCTGATAACTCCAGAAAAACACATCTTTTAATGTGAAACATTTGTGAAGTGTTGAGTTTCAGTAGCGGACAAAAGAACAGCAAAGTCGAAGGGATTGGAATTAATTAGTGAATGAGACAACATGAGTCTGTTGTACTGATGGAATTAGAGCTGTGGAAACATACATTATACTGAACTAATCAACAGGAAAACATGGAAGCAGTGTTAAGTATGCATTAATTGCAAACAATAGGAACAACAAATTAAAACAAGAGCAGCTTAGGAAACTGGGAGACGTCTTACTAAAAAATGGTAAAATATAAGAAGAGTGGTAATGAGAATAAAGGCCTGTCTCTAATGTAAGCCTGTTTTAAATAAAGGTCCATTTCTCTGTGTAGTTGTTGAGAATTTACATGTTCGTGTCCGTGTTTATGTTTTGACTTGTGTTGGGCTGCAGGTTAAGTCGTTGGCCGACTCCATGGACGACTCCCTCACATGCCAGTCTGGCCGTGAAGACTCACAGGAGGTGGGAGGAGAGGGAGAGGAGGACGACGAGGAGGATGAGGAGGAGGGAGATGAAGAAGAGGAAGAGGAGGAGGAGGAAGGGGAGGAGGATGAGGAGGAAGATGAGGATGAAGATTACAGAGAGTGCGCATGGCGCAATGCCAATCCATCCTCCCGACGCTTGGCAGGCCGGGTGGGAGGAGTGGGAGGGAGAGGAGGCGTGGGAGGAGGTGCCGCCATGCACGAGGACAGCACCGCCACCTCCTTCAGCGATGTCACCCTCTACATGGACGAGGGCTGCCTCCCCTCCTCGCCACTCTCCCGCCCGCCGTCCTCGCCGCTCTCCCGTCCCGCCTCCAGCTCCGACACAGAGTACTGGGGAGGAGGGGGAGGAGGAGGAGCAGGGGGGAGGGAGGACAGCAGAGAGACAGAGGGGGGCAGCAGCAACAGCCGGAGGAGCAGCACCCCCTGCACAGAGTGTCGAGGGGAATACAGAGGGAGGGGAGGTGGAGGAGGAGGAGGAGGAGGACACCTCCCTGTCCTGACTATCGAACCACCCAGTGACAGCTCAGTGGACATGAGTGACAGGTCAGCACGGCCAATCAGAGAGCTTCCATTGAGATCACGAATCTATTTACAGGAATAACAAAATAAAAACTCAGATACTGATGTTATTTACTTTGTGGTCAAAGGATTCTTTCTGCCAAAAAATGTTTCCAGTGGTGGAAGAAATATTCAAATTTTTTACTTAAGTAAAAATAGAAATACCACACTGTAAAAATATTACATTACTACATTCTAAATTCTACTTGAATAAATATCACCAGCAAAATGTACTAATTATGCAAAATGGTCCATTCCTGAGTGTTAAATTATGAGGGCCCCAAAGGGCCTAATAATTCATGTTGTGCTGTGAGACAAGTTACAACTTTTATCAGCCTTGTTAGTACATGATGACCTCACGTAAACTCCACCTTGAGCAAGTATAATCAGCCAACTCCAATAACTAATACCTGGGTGTGCAGGGCCTTTATTCTATAATAATATGTATAATAATGGATCATATTTTATCAGTTTATCTGAGCAGATTTTTTGAGTAACTTTAGTTGTTTAATAAATGTAGTTAATGCAGTTAAAAGTACAATCTTTTCCTCTGAAATATAGTGGAGTAGAAGTGTCAAGTTGCATAAATTATAACTAATTAAGTAAAGTACAAGTATTTCCAAATTTTACTACTTTCCATCACTGCATTTTCCAAAACATTCCATACATTTTTAGATTTATTTCCTTGGTATCAGTTTATCTCAGCTATGATAATCAGCTTACAGAGACCTGAAACTTGTGAGGTCATTCTTCACAGCGAGGAATTATTTCATAGGCCTGCTTCACTGCTATTCGCCCTCAACTAACTTAAGTCAACTCAGAAATATTACTCAGGAATCAGTTAATATGCGGATGTTGTATGTTGGAATAAGTCGGACCTCATGATGATGTTTCTTAGCATTAACATGTACATTTGTTTTAAATGTAGAATATAAGGGTAATTGTAAAAATCTCCTCTGGACAAGGTGCTTTATCTTCTCCGTGTCTGGAATTAACATTAATTAACGTTATTGTTGAACTCCTCAGGTCAGAGCGAGGCTCAATCGGACGCCTGGTGTATGAACAGGAGCCATCAGGAGTCGAGCGAGGAGGAGGAGAGAGGGAGAGGAGAGGAGGAGGAGGGGAAGGAGAAAGTGGAGAGGATGAGCGAGGAGGAGGAGGAGGAGGAGGGGGAGGAAGCAGCGAGGCCGACTCTCCGCAGGGAACGATCAAACACAAACCAAACGGCCGCTCAGTCTCCACGGCGCAGGGACAGACTCGCAGCCCCGCTAACGTCCCTTTACCGATGCCTTCAGCCCGGACCCTGCCGCCACACCCGCTCCCTCACCCACTCCAACACCCTCACCCACACCCCCACCCTCACCCGTCACCCATCCCCCACCTACCCACCATCCTCCACCACCACCCGCAGTACAGCCAGCCACACATCATGCACATGCACCACGTGCACGGCGGCAGCCCTTACATCCAGCACGCTCACCACTTCGCCCAACACCACTACCACCACCTGCACCACCAGCACCACCACCTTCCCCACGGTTACCCAGAACCCCCCTCTTCCCCGCTGCCCTCCCCTGTACCCCCACTCACACCTCTCTCACCCCTGCCGCCGCCGCTCACGCCTTCACCGCTGTCCTCCTCTTCCTCCTCTGCGCTCCAAAACATGGAGGCGCAGCAGCAGCAGCACCACGCCCACCACCCCCACCTCCACCACCACCACCTGCTCTGCTCAGACGGAGACAACGAGAGCGTCAACTCTACCACCACCAACTCCAACGACGACACGACGGTCAACAACTGCAGCTCCGGCTCCTCGTCACGTGACAGCCTGCGGGAGCCAATCGGAGGAGCCACGCTGGGGAAACAGACCTATCAGAGAGAGAGCCGCCACAGCTGGGACTCGCCCGCCTTCAACAATGACGTGGTGCAGCGGCGGCAATACCGCATCGGACTCAACCTGTTCAACAAGTAAGTGTGTGTGTCTATGAACCTAATTGTAATGAGTTAAACAAGGAATCAGCCACAACATTAAAACCACTGACAGGTGAAGCAAATAACATTGATCATCTCGTTACCATGGCACCTGTCAGGGGATGGGATATATTAGGCAGGAAAAATAGGCAAGCGTAAGGATCTGAGCGACTTCGACAAGGGCCGACCTGTGATGGCTAGACGACGGGTCAGAGCATCTCCAGGACGGTAGGTCTTGTTGTTTGTTCCCAGTATGCAGCGGTTACTACCTCCCTACCAAAAGTGGTCAAAGGAAGGACACCGAACCGGTGAACCGGTCCTGGGCGCCCAAGTGTCATCGATGCACATTGGGGACACAGGCTCCGATCCCACAGAAGAACTACTGTAGCACAAATTGGTGAAAAAGTCACTGCTGGCTGTGATAGAAAGGAGTCACAAAGAACTGGACCATGGAGTTTGGAAGAAGGTGGCCTGGTCTTATGAATCACTTTTTCTTTTAAATCATGTGGATGGCCGTGTGTGTGTGTGTGTGTGTGTGTGTGTGTGTGCGTCGTTTACCTGGGGAAGAGGTGGCACCAGGGTGCACTATGGGACTAACACAGTGGACACAGTGACCATCTTGAAAGACAAAAATATCATGTACTCTAATGCATTATAATGCATTAAATCAGCATTAGTGTCTGTAGTCCCATACAGCTAGAATGAAGAAAGTTATTGGTATTATTAATTAATAAGTTTGTATAATAGAAATAAGGTATTTTTTAATGCAAGCCAAGTTTATCTGTATCATACCTTTCAACAACAAGGCAATTCAAAGTGCTTAACATAAGATATAAAGGCATTAGGAAAAGATAGAAACAATATAAAAAGGATTTTAACAGTAAAACTAAATTAAATAGAGAATATAAAATAAATTAAAACAAAGTTAGACAAATTAAACAGTAGAATGAAAATAACAGTGCAGCTACAGTGCAAGATATGAATGAACAGTCCCAAGTTTAACTTCATAAAATGCCAACAGAAACGTTTTAATCCCTGATTTAAAAACTGAGAGTTGGAGCAGATGCTGCTGCTCCATATTTAGGACAATACTAGCATTTATAAATGTTTACTACAAATCTAACTGCAGACTGTTTTTCAGGCACCCATTCATTTTGGAACAATATGGAAATCAGCCTGCAGACACTCAGAAATGTTCCCATCCTGATTCCAGTTCTGCCCAGATCTGGTTAAGATTCTTGCCATATAATAACTTTGAAATCTTTGACCACCGTCCTTCCTGCAAAACATATATATATATATATATATATATAATTTTTATTTTTTCTTTATTGGTGCATAAACAAAACAGTAGTGACAGTGCAAATTGACCAATACCTGCCAATGAGTCCACAGCAGCTTATAGAGAAAACATCTCAAAACATAAAAATAAAAAAAAAATCTAACAACCATGCAGTGGAGAACAGCCGAAATTAAATGAAAACAAAAACAGAGGATATTTTTTAAAAAACGTGTCTTGTCTCGGCTTCAGGAAGCCGGAGAAGGGGATCCAGTACCTGATCGAGAGGGGCTTTGTGTCGGACACACCGGTGGGCATCGCCAGGTTCATCCTGGAGAGGAAAGGACTGAGCAGGCAGATGATCGGAGAATTCCTGGGCAGCCGGCAGCAGTTCAACAAGGACGTCCTGGAGTGAGTACAAAACATTCACGGGACCTGACAGTGGTGTTGTTTTGCTTGTGAAAACTGAGCTTATTGTCTGTTTAACGCTGAGGAAGCTTCTGTCCATCTGTGTGTGTCTGCAGCTGTGTTCTGGATGAGATGGATTTCTCAGGGATGGATCTAGACGATGCGCTGAGGAAGTTCCAGGCTCAGATTAAAGTTCAGGGTGAAGCTCAGCGGGTGGAGCGACTGGTGGAGGCCTTCAGGTACTAAACTGCATCACAGGTTTGAGTCTCAGAGAGGATACAGTGACGTGCCAGAGGAGTTTGTGATGTTTCCCTCCTGTCTTCTCTCTCTCTCTCTCCAGTCAGCGGTACTGTGTTTGTAACCCGGTGCTGATCCGGCAGTTCCAGAATCCAGACACCATCTTCATCCTGGCCTTCGCCATCATCCTCCTCAACACGGACATGTACAGCCCCAACGTCAAGCCGGAGAGGAAGATGAAGCTGGAGGACTTCATCAAGAACCTGCGGGGTCAGTCAGTAGATCATGTCCAGCTCTTGTAACCAGTGCAGTCGGTCTTAAATAATGCAGGTGCAGAAACAGTCCGACTTTGCTCAAAGCACATCAGGGAGGTTTAAAGGATGTTCAGTTTCCATTCATTTTCATCTTATTTAATTTATCAAATCAGGTTTTATATTAATTTGAAATCCCTCTGTTGTGTAATTAGCGTTGCAGTGAAGCAAATTTTATTTGAACTTGGGCAGTGGTGTCAAGTACAATATTATGGTACTTATACTTCACTTGAGTATTTCCATTTTATTCTACTTAATACTTCTACTCCACTACAATTCAGAAGGAAATATTGTACTTTTGACCTAACTACATGTGTTTGATAACTTCATTTACAAAAGATAATCAACTAATAAATTATGATGTGTTATTATAGATAAAGATAAGCCTTATTGATCCCTTCGTGAAATTAACAAGCTACCCAGCAGCATATATAATAAAAAAAATAATTCCCACCTTTACAAGCATTAATGCATCAATAGTTATAATTCAATAATATAATAAATCTTATTCTGAAATGGGCCCTTCTGCATAATGAGTACTTGTGCTTTCAGCATATCCATCATTATCTATACCGCTTATCAGTACTTCCGCCGCTGCAGAGAAATAAACCAGAAATGCTGTTTCTCCAAGAACACAGTCAATCAATCACACAGTCAATCAATCACACAGTCAATCCATCACACAGTTAATCCATCAGAGCTGCCTTTGACTCAGCAAGTTCTTCTCATTCAGTGTCTGCCATTAGATGATGATTGTTTGATTGATAGGTTGTGAGATGTGAGTCTATATAATCTATAGGGTAAAGAAACCACTTGAACCTAAAATGTTATTGACAGGAAGGATGTGAATAGTTTGGTACTGACTCAGGTGCATTCTGTTCGTCCTTAAGTTTTCAGTGTTTTGTTTTTTCAACACATTCTAATTTTCGATATCTGAAACTCATCCCTGACGTGTGTGTTTCCATCAGGGGTTGATAACGGTCAGGATATCCCCAGAGACTTGCTGGTGGCCATTTATGGACGGATCCAGAAATGGGAGCTGAGGACCAACGATGACCACGTGTCTCAGGTCCAGGCAGTGGAGAGGATGGTGGTCGGCAAGAAGCCTGTAAGACCCTCCGATATCTCAAACAAACAGCTACGACTCTCTTAAACTATTCTAAAAAACACATTACACAATTGCTGTGTTTTTGTGGATGGACAAAAGGGAGACATCTTGAAAACCAGAGGTGTGTGTGTGTGTTGCAGGTGCTGTCCCTGCCTCATCGCAGGTTGGTGTGCTGCTGTCAGCTGTTCGAGGTTCCTGATCCGAACAGAGCTCAGAGGAGCGGCGTCCACCAGAGAGAAGTCTTCCTGTTCAACGACCTGCTGATGGTAATCAATACACTCTGCGTGTGTGTGTACACTTAAGTGTGTAAGCATGTTTTGTACTAGAGGAGAATTTCTTTGCCATCAGTTATGGATTTAGATTTTACACAGACTCACCCTTTTGTGTATGTGAGCGTTTGTATTTCTTCAGTATTTTGGGACAACTTTGGGTACCAATTCTCACAGAGCCTGAGGATTTTGTCCCGTGGGAGATAAAGTGATTGCGTCATCAGAACACCAGTTTATCCCATAGTGCCCTGGTCCTGTTTGATGCTGCGCTCCAGAAATGTCAGAAAATCTGACTTCCTAGATGCAGATAAATGGAATCCTAAGTAGGAAACCCAAGCAGGATTTGTCAACAAGGTTTACCTGACAAGTCTGGTGTTTTACCCTGAGAAACTCATGTTTGGCTGGAAACACTGCCATGTTAATGACGCCTCCTCAGTGGAGGAGGCATTTAAGCTGCATTAATCAATACGTTTTTTTTACATTCACACTGAATCAAATATTGTGTTGTTAAAGAGGCTGTTTCGTAACTCACTTTGACTACTTACCTCATTCAAGACCAACAGTTAATCCAGAACTGCATGGCTTTTCACTGTATACGTCCTGTTTACATCACCTAAAACATCAAAATTTACAGATTTACTGAGACAACAAGGCAAGAAATTGGCAAGAACCTGTAGGCCTTACATACTGATGCCAGTGTGGCTTTCTGATCATTCATTTTTAAATATATTCAATAAGTTTTTTACACTTTCATCTAATAAACAGTGTTTTTGGGTTCTTGATAAGTATAAGTATAAGAAGCATGAACGTGGGATTTGTATTTGTATTTGTTATCCCTTAAATCCCTCGTTCTTACATCCATTCATAAACAAATACAGTAATTACTGTGTATTGGACACAAAAATCTATATGATTTCAAATTGTGTAAAGGTTTTAGTTTTTGTCTCAGAACATTCATAGTACCACTGACATGCCAAATGATGACATTTCTGAGAAGCTTTATTCATTCTGAAAATAACATAAGGTCATATGAAGGTCAGTGCAGACAACATGAACCAGGCATTGACCAGCTTCAAATGTTTATGAAGCAGGAGACTTCTTACAAAAGCTCTCTAGTCTAAATAAATTATTTAAAGCAGGTTGTGTTTGTGCTTAGAAGATGACGTGACTCTAACTGTGATTCAGCTTTAATTCATTATCAATTCATCATTTTTTATTTATTCAGTGTGACAAAAAAAAAAAACAAGCAGAGGGAAATGTCTACAGTTTACAGAGAAAGAAAAACCTCTCACCTCAAAATGAACAAAAGAAACAAATGAAGATGAAGATTAGCATAATCAAACACTCCCTCCTCCTTTGTCTCTTTTGCTGTTTCCTCTCTTCTCCTCCCCCCTCCTCCCTTTTTCTTGCCTTTCTATTCTCTTTTCTGCCTGATTTCTTCTTCTATCTCTTCAATCTTTCCTTCCTCCTCCTCCTACTCCTCCTCAGGTGACAAAGATCTTCCAGAAGAAGAAGACTTCAGTGACGTACAATTTCAGACAATCATTTCCTCTGCTGGACATGCAAGTCCACACCTTCCAGAACACCTGTAAGTACTGCTCTCTCTCTCTCTCTCTCTCTCTCTCTCTCTCTCTCTCTCTCTCTCTCTCTCTCTGTTTCTGTCTCTCTCCTTCTCCTCTCGTCCATCTGCTCCCTCCATCTGTCTCAGCCTCTCTCCATTTTATTTTTCATATTTCTATTTTGCACTTGCTCAACTGTCTATTTTTACCCCACAGTCAGCAGGCCCACTGAAAACACACACATGCAGATAATACAAACCACACACACACTCACACACACTGAGACATATGCTAGGATCAACGTATGATGTGCTTCCATCCCCCCAAAATCGTAGAAAACAGATCAGCGAGGACCCAACATGTCCTTTCTGCTTCAGGTATAGCTTCACTTCGGCACATTCTGTCAGGGTGTAAAACAAGCTTGTCTCAAGAGGAACACACCTGGAGACGAGTGCTGAGGTGTCTGGCAGCTTCACCGCAGAGAGGAAGCACGCAGAAGAAGGAATTTTGTTTGTTTGTGAGGGTGAACAAATCAGGAAGCGAGCAATTTTGAACAGGCCTTATGTAGGGAAGCTAAATGGACTGGAAAATATGAGTAGATTTAGGAAAACAGCTCACAGTCCTTCAGGAGGAAGCTACCACTAATCTGAGCTCAGATATTGTTGAGTGCATTTTGTGCAGCTGACAGTACCATGGAAGGATGCAATAGAAATGATATCTTAGGTATATAGAAGTAGCAGCAGATGCAGAGGAGCGTGGTTGGAAACCTAAGGTCCACCCAGTGGAGTCTGGCTGTAAGGCTTTTGTTGGCAAATCAGTTTTGTCTCTGTTAAGTGAACTAGGTATAAGAAGGCAGAGCCTAAAGCAGGCAGTGAAAAACAGGGTCAAAGTGGTGGACCAACATTGGCATAGAGTCCAGCAGGTGTACATATGATACCAGTGTTTGTAGTAAGGTACCTAAAATGCAGTTGGGTTCATATGGCTCAAGACCCTGCAGGAGGGTACATACAGTTCAAAAGGTCCAGTGGCAGCAGCAGGTGTGCATAAGGGTCAAGAGTTTGAAAAAGGCTTAATGTGAAACCAAACTATCTTAAGATTAAGCAAAGATCAAGGCAGTAAACCATGGTTAAGGTATGGTTTAGTTATGACAACTAAAAACACTTACTTAAGGATTGGGGAAGCTCATGGTCTCTGTTGGTCTGAGACAGGATGCAAACTCTGGTCTCCGGACTCCACATCCTTACCTTTTGTCTTGCAATGCAGATACACTACTTCCTGCATTAGATGAAAATCTTGTGTGGCAGACACAGTTTCCTCTGTATTCTAGGTCGACATGGATCCGGGGGTTGTTGGAGGGAACGTTTATGTCAAGCAGTGACAGTACAGTTGCAGTAGATGCATGTGGGTCACTAAACTTGCAGAAGGGAAGCCACCAAAGATCAGTGGTGGGTTACAAATGGATTAAGTTGCCGTACCACATGTAAGTTCCTGGACTGCAGTTACATATTCATGGGTCAAGAGTTTGGAATAGGGCTAAAATGCATCTCAGGGTTGCAGTTGTTTCTTGTTTTTTTGAGTCCATAAACTGTGAAATCAATCCTAACTAGTAGGCTGGTCAAAGCATGCAGTAGATTTTGCTCTTGAAATATGCGCCAAAAATGCATGTGGGACAAAAATTGGAGACTCTGTCCTAGTTGGAAATGTTCTCAACAATCTGTTAATAATCACTTGGCAAAATATAACACTACTTCTCTCTCCAATTACTGAAATTATACTCTGTGTGCCAGCCTTTTCTTTAAATGTAAGGCATCACCAGTCTGCAGAAGTGTAGTTAGTACTCCACTGAAAACACCAACCAAACCAAAACAGTGGAAGCATATCACAGGATTTCCTAAATATATGACTGTCAATCTGAAAACAAGGCTGCCTAGCTGCATTCCTCAAAACATGACTCATTCAACCGACACATTTTCCAATAATGATGTTAACACAATCATATACAGAGTCGTGTGCGTGTGTGTAAGTGTGTGGGTGTGTTTCCAAGCCTCTATTTCAGCAGAGAAGAATTGGCTCTCAGTTCTATGCAGCAGATTGGAGTTGGTGGCGTTTCAAATCTGCCTCAGCACCTGTGAACGGGATGCCTCACTCTGAAGAGTTCAGCTCCAAAATCACATCTCCACCATTTTCAAAAAGGCTGCATATAATGTCTCCAAACAACCCACAAAATGATGGCTGACCTGAAACTAAGTCTTAATTTTGAACCTTTTAAAGAGCAACTTAACAACCAACTGAAAATCTTGCTTTTGCTGACTTCTCACCTTGCTGCAGCGATGTAGAAGTGAACTCCAGGGTTTGTCGGTACACCTAGACATCACTGCTGGGTGTTATTGTAAGACAACTTCCAGAAATACAGACTCTTAAATCAGTTAGTCGTTAACTGCTCCCAGCCACTGGCAGCACAGAGTAAAGTTACTCTTTAACAAGCAGTGGCATACCAGAGATTCAGGCATTACACACTTTAAACTTCCTACTATTAGATAGTTTGGAATAAGATACATTTTGCATCTTTAGAGCTGGGGTGGGTAACTTTGGTGAAACCAGCAAAAGTAAGTTAGATTTTGAAAGTATCCAACCAGGTCTTATTCACATCTAAGAAACACCGAACATCATCATAATGAACGGAAACAACCAACATGGTTATTGCATGTTGGTACTGGGAAATGTTATTGAAAATTGAGTTTGAAGCAGTAACTTATTGCTGCGGTAACATTAGATGTCAGGTGGGCAGGTACATAGGTTTACAGGCAGGAAGGCCATCCAATCATTTCACTCTGTGGCAGGCCTACAATAAGCCCGTCCAATCATTTCAGTGAAATGATATCAGATTTTTGTCTTTTTTTGTGTCAGATCATATGGTGTGTTGAGAGCTGTCAATATATAAAGAGAATTTCAACAAATATAACCAAAAATCCTTCTAAAATAAATACCGACCCTGCCTTTAAGGGGAGACAAGAAGGGGGAACTGTATGTTAAGGTATTAAAAAAAAATTATAATAATTTCGGTTGATGGAATCAGTCCCGTTTTAAAATCTTGCACCCAGATTCATGTGCTGTGTCGGCCATTTCAGTTTCAGCTCTACTCAGCTCTGTTGCACTGCATCATATTACATTGCATCACATTACATTAGGCCAACATTATTCAGCTGTTAGTGAGTTATTTGTGGGACCTGCAGTGTCGTCTCAGAGCTCCCAGTGGTCAGTGTGCACTGAGGCTGCAGCGGTGGTTGTTTAGTTGTTGTTGTTGTTGTTGTTGTTGTTGTTGCTGTTGACAGTTCTGGTTCTCCAGTTGGAGCTAAATGGGACTTGGCAGCCTGTGGTGATGACTGTGACCAGGACAGATTGTCCCATATGATTCATCAGCACAATCTTACATCGACTGCTGGTGTGTTCGTGTGTGTTTGTGTGTTTGTATGTGTGTGTGTGTGTTTGTGTGTGTGTTTGTGTGTGTGTGTGTGTGTGTGTGTGGGTGGGTGCGCTTTATGTATCTGTGTGTATGCGTGTATCATGTGGGTGGAAGGTAAGAAGGTGTGTGTGTGTGTGTGTACGTGTGTGTGAACAGGCTGCTCGTCTTTAAAGGTTCTTAAAACCTTTTTCTCATCAGGTTCTTACACTCAGTGGTCCGGGGTCAGGGTCCTACATCAACACACGATCTTCTGCCAATGAAAACAGTTTTGGTTATTTCACTCGAGAGATTTCTGTATTTCTGTTTCTGTCTGAGCTCTGTTCACTGGTTTGAAGAGGTCGGCTGTGACACCCACACAGTCCTGATGAAGCAGATTAGCTGAGATTTTAGCCACGCTCACGCATGGCACCGTCGGTCATCCAGCACTTCAGCTCGGACGAAAATATCTCAACTATTGGATGGGTTGCCCAGAGATTTGGGAAAGACATTTATGGTCCCCAGAGGAGGAATCCTACTGACTCTGGTGACGTTTCCTCTAGCACCACTTTGAGGTTGACATGTGGTTTATGACCAAATACATGAAAACTAATGACTTTCAAAATCTGATGTATGATACTGATGTTTAAAATCACCGAAACTTATTCTTTGCTGTCAAAAAAAATCAAGATGTTATCTGTCTTTGGCCAACAGTAACAAGCGAGTCATTGCAGCTCTTCACAGCGAGGTCAGAGGCGTTTGGCTCAGAGGTCTGTAACGTGTGTGTGTGTGTGTGTGTGTGTGTGTGTGTGTGTGTGTGTGTGTCTCACCCAGACTACCCTCACGGTATCAGACTGACGTCGGCGAACCCGGGAGGAGAGAGGAAGGTGCTGATCGTCTTCACGGCTCCGAGCCAGCAGGACCGAGCGCGCTTCACCTCCGACCTCCGAGAGAGCATCGCAGAGGTCCAGGACATGGAGAAGTACAGGGTGGAGTGTAAGTGGTCGTAATACAGCTGTAGTAGTCAGTAGTTCCAGTAGTTACGGAGCAGAAGCAGCTGTGGTACAGTCAGTAGAAGCAGTAGCGTTACTGTAATAGTAACCTTGGCAGTAACAGAATATTCTAGCACTGGTAGTTATTGCATTAGTAGTAGTATGATTGGTAACAGCAGTAGTGGGGTAAACAATATAAATGGGGTGGAATTACCTGTACTATAACGCCCACATGGTAGATTCAGTATAGTGTTAAGAAATGTTGTTTTTATCACTTGATATTTTCAGTAACTGCTCCTTTCTGTTTTTCACAATCACTGTTGAGCTGCTGTCAATGTTTCAAATTAGAAACATCCCTCCCCCCCCCCCCCCCTTTTCTCCATCCCTCCAGCCGAGCTCGAGAAGCAGAAAGGTGTGATGCGTCCCGGCGTGTTGTCGGGCGGAGGACCAGGAGGCGGGGGGGCGCCGGGTGCCAGCACCGGCGGCGGCCCCGTGAAGGGCGAGGTGGTGAACGGCACTCTGGGAAGGCCGAGCCTCGACGACACGTACGCCTCGGTGGACGGACTCAAACGCACGGCCCTCAGCTCCTCGCTCAGAGACCTCTCAGAAACAGGTGAGGACACATGCTGGTCATTCAGGACAGATGGAGTAATACAAGTACATGTGAGCCCTTCACAGTGTTTTTCCCTGTTAAATACAAGAATACATGTTTTTTATGATCTCCTGAGACATGACTGAGAATCTGTAAATGGGATATTTTATTTTCTGTTTACTGCTGCAGTTTTTTATTATGACTCACTGACTCAGAGCAAACCTACATCTGTGGTCTTATGCAACTGATGAAATAGTGATGAAATCGAAAATGGTAATAAAATACAATAAGATGGCAGTCTAATGTATTGCTGTGATGCTCTGTCTCCACCTACTGGACAGCTTCTAGGAATACAACAAAAATATAAAAGTGATTTTATTGTGGAAACTGTACTTAATGGATTAGTGGTGTTTCATTGCACTGACATCCTATCAATATTGGTGGACATCATGTTTATAAATCAATAACAGGATTAGTCCCATATTGTGTTACTTCAGATTTTTGGCCAATCATGGATCTTTTTTCCAAGAGTATGCAACTTAAACCAAGTAAAAGTCCTAAATTCAAAATTCTACTTCAGTTAAAGTACAGAAGTAATATTTGCTAAACGCACTTAAAGTATCAAAGGATCTCGTATTCATTATGCAGGAGAAAAGCCCCGTTAGAGTTACAATATTATGTAAAATATTACTGATGCTCAAACATCGAACATGTAAGCAGAATTTTTAATGTCGTAGCCGGTTGAGGTGGAGCTTTGGAATTTCATAATTTGTTTTTGTAAATCTTAATTTGCAGGTAACTAATAACTAAATCTTTCAAACTAATGAAGTGGGATAAAAAGTGTAATATTTCAGTTTTTACGTACAGTACTTGAGTAAATTTAATATTTGTAACATTCCACCACTGATAATGCTTAAAAAAATAGTTCAACATTTAAGGAAATATGCATCTCGTGTCTGTGTGTTCAGTACAGAGCTGGAGTCTGGAAGTTGTTAGCCTAGCTTAGCATAAAGACTGGAAGCAGGGGGAAACAACTAGCGTGGCTCTGTCTGAAGATCACTGATTAACATGTTATATCATGTTTGTTTCATCCGTACACAAACACAACTTTAAAAACACCAATCTGTGGTTTTAGGGTTTACGAGTTACGAGCTGGAATTATTTCTTGGTGAACAGATTTTAACCCTGCCTCATTCTGATTGGGTAACAGGGAAGCGAGGTCGTAGGAACAGTGTTGGTTCATTGGACAGTACCATTGAAGTAAGTTTGGTGGGGCGGGGCTGAAAGCATGATGTGACCTCCCAGCATGCCTCCACAGCATATCCCGCCCACTTTTGACTGCATGTTTGTCTGATTCATAAGAGCTGAATGTGTTTGTGAAAATCTTCATCTAAATGTGATGTTTCATCAGTGTGGAGGCTGAAACGTGTTTGAGAACCATTATTCCAGCTTTGGATGTTCAAATCAGTCTAGTTTTCACCTTTATTGGACAGTTTGACAGTAGATACAGAGAGCAACAAAGGTCATGCCAGGTGGAATCAGGTTGCAGTTTAATGGTATGTGTTGGACGCCCACATTCATGTCTACTTCACTCATTCGTCTTCTCCTTTCCTGCATGTCTGTGCTGAAATGTTTGACTCATTCACAACAAATCTCATACACTGTTCAATGCAAACATGAAGTTTAAGATTAACTTTGGTTAATCTTTCAGGCAGCCATTGATTCCAGTTCAGTTCAGATTCTTCCTTGTTGATTTGTTCAAAGACTCCAAAAAACATTCCACTAATGCACAAAATTAAATTAAGAAAATAAATTTGGTAAGTTTTGCATTAAAAGACTAATATTCTACAGCCATGATAGCAGCTTTGTGCAGCTGTACTTGTGATGAGTGACAATGATCTGATCTCTGATTAACAGTAAAAACAAAGTACAGCCGAGGCTGATGGGAAGGTTCTGCAGGTCATAAACCAAAGTATTGGACAAATTCAACATTTGCCCTGACGATGGAACATCAACATGAATGTCTGAACCAAATTTGATAGCAATCCCCCGTATGGCCTCGCCACTGACGCCAAAGATTCAGTGAATAAACCAACAAGAAAGAGTTTTTAAATTGTCCCTGCTCTTAATCACATGAACATTATGTGATGACAACGTTGCTGCAACACTGCAGCAAATCTTTTCTTTGTCTCGTGTCTGAAAGGTAATATTGATGTCACTCTTCTTCTTCTCCTCCCTCCTCCTCCTCCTCTCAGGGTTCCATTATTAGCAGCCCTCGGCCTCACCAGCAGCGCCCCCTGCCTGCTGGAGGTCTATCCTACAGCCCCATGATGGTCCCTTCGTCTCCAGCAGCTTACCGGCCGCACCGCCCTACTCAGAGCCCCGGTACAGGGGTGGGGGGTGGGCCGGGGCTCTGTCACAACCAGGGGGGGATCACCACCTCCCCACTCGTGAGCGGGGGAGGGGTTGGGGGCGCAGGAGGGATGGCGGGTGGGGGAGGTCCGACTGGCGGCGGCCTGCTGGGGAATTTCTTCGGCAGCCGCAGAGGCAAGGTTCCTGGTCCCCTGACGATGACGTCGCCGACTCCGCAGGGTCCACCGAGTCCCCTGATGATATCATCACCCCCCCACTACCCCGCCCCCGCGCCTCCCATCCCCCACCCATCCTCCCCTTCCCCATGCCCCTCCCCATCGCCCAACCTCGGCCAGTCGGACTCGGGAGGACTTGGAGGGGGAGGAGGTGTGGGAGGGGGACCGTCCAAGCTCCAGGCATTGCACGCCCAGTATTGCCACGGCAACAGTGGAGGAGGAGGAGTCAATGTCACTGGGCACCAGCAGCAGCAGACGCCCCCCCCACCCTACCACCACCATCACCGCTACCACATGCAGAGCGTCCCGCAGCACCACGCCCTGTCGCACAGGTTCTCTGCGCCCCGGCGGCAGGGCCCGCCTGTCTGCGCTCCCTCTCATACCCAGCAGCATCAGAGGATGCAACATGGCGCCGCCCAGCACCCACGCTACAACATGAGTTCAGGCTTCATCACGCCCCCACCGCTGTCCCCGCACTCCCCCATCACGCCTACTACCCCACACGGACTCTACCACTCGCACCCCGTGGCGGGACGACCGGTTGGAGGTGGGAAGCTCCCGCTGACCATCTCGCACTCGCAGCCCCACCCCCACGCTCACACACACTCTCACAACCACGCCGCGCACACACACTCCCCGCTCAGCCCCTCCCCCTCCGCCTCCCCCTCCACCCACTTCATCTTTTCCACCCCACCACCCCAGACGCCCTCGGCACGCCTCGTCACCCAGACGCCTCCGCAGCCCTACGGGCCCCAGTACCCGCCCCTCTCCGCCATCCCACCTCCCCCTCCCCACTCCCCCTTACCTCCCCCATCGGCCGGCCCGCTCTCCCTGCACCCAGGGGCAGGGGGAGGGCAAGGGGGAGGCCCCAAATCGAAACCCGTCAGCCGGATCAGCACGGTGGTGTGAGGAGGCAGAAGCCGAGAGCGGTGGTCCGCCACCCCGCAGTGAGCCACCGGGGGGCGGTAGTGAGAGGGAGCAGGAGAGGGAGGAGGAAAGGAGGGGGGCAAATGCAAGTGTATCAAAATGGCCGCCTAGTGAGGCGGAGAGCACTGAGAGCGGGGAAGAGGAAATTACTCAGTCTGTGTTATTTTCACATCCACTTCCCCCGCAGGTAGAAAGACTCTCACATACTGAAATAGGTTTGTTGGGCAACTTGTACCCTGTCGGGGCATAATTTTTGTGGGAAAACCTGCCCAAGAACGTAGATCACACAAAGCTGAAGAAAAACTCCTACATAGTCCTGCCGTCTTAGTGAAAATCTCTCATCTTCCCTTCGTAGTGCCCTTCAGAGTTGGCCTGGGCCTCAAGAGGACATGTGTAGTTCTTCATTGACAGAGGAAGTGTCGTATTGTGAGTCACAGTGAGAGTTGCTGTAGTGGACAATTGGTTCAGGGACCAGATGTGAAGGGACAGTGCCTGAGAATTTAACACCAGGGTTAGTGCTCGATGCTAACACTGTGTGCGATGTTGGTTGATGGGACACTTCAGGTTTTTAGGAAACCTGGGAACGCGACGAGTCCTTTTACTATATTCCAAAAATCACGCTAGTCTTGCACCACTTTGTTTTTCACACAAAAAGCACTTGTACCATTGTTGACATTTTACAAGCCATGTGGTGTTACTGACAAGCAGAAGTGGTCGGCATTAATATGGTGCAGTTTCTGTGTCTTAGACAGGCATGCATGACCTGTGCAATAGCTACTGAGTGTCAGTGTGTCTATGGTTGAAATCCTATATGCAGGGGGGGGGGGGGGTTGTTGTAATTTAAAGCCCAAATCCAGCATTATTTGACCATAAAAAGTGCATTAGTAAAGGTTAACGAAGACTTTACTTTCTACATGGACAATAAACTTTTTTAAAACTTTAAATAAGCCATCATAATAACAAAAACTACAGGTGTCTTTTTACCTTTGTGTTTTGCAAAAATGACTAAAAGCCTTTAGTGTTTGTGGATTACAGGGTCTCAGCAGGGGGCGCTACATTGTTGTTTTGGATTGGGACTTTAAAACGGGGATGGTTGACATTTGACATTATAATTTTCCCAATAATTTATTCTTGTGAAGGGGGATTTATTTGAAACCAAACCAGTGAATGCTCCCCTGCAATTCCGACCATATTTGAAGGTAGAAGGTCTGAATTTGTCAGAAAATATAATATATGTAAACTGTATTTCATGCTCCATATTGTATGTGACCCCCTATGTTGCCAGGGAGGGAGATTATGCTGAAAGGTGCCAAACAGGGTGCAGTCTGGGAAACAGAGTCTTTTGTCCCACTGGCTTGTCTGCCTTTAAAGAAGCCGGGGAGTACAGTACCAAAATAAAGTCATGAAAGAGTTATTTCAGGTTACAAGATGTTCTTATAACCCTGTCGTTTCTCAACAGGTATATATTACTGGAAATGTTAACTGCGCTGGGTGGGAAATTAAAATAAAAATGTTCATCTTCCAAACAAAAATTCCTTAACCACTTAATGTAATGGTGGTTAGCTGACACCCTCTATACTTAGACCCTTGATTCATGTAACAAAAAAGTCCACTAAGTCCCTTTTCCAGAATGGACAGATATGCAATAGATGTTGTACATTCACAAGAGCATTTGTGTCAAGGTGGGGCAATGTCACATCAAAATGTACAGAAAACAAAACTCCTTCAAAATCACAGCTCAACAATCAATTTCTTATTATTTTCAAATTAAAATAACTAATGATTTTGTGGTTCTCAGATTTATTAATTTTCCCAATATAAAAGATTAATATCAAAACTTCACCAAAATAAATACTACATATAAACACTAGTTGTTGGCTCAAGATCAGAAGATGTTAAGTTGTAATGTTGACTCTGGCTCCCCAACATCTTAAGCCTTTGGAAACACACGAATATGTATACATGTCTGCTTGCAAAAGCATTTCCAGCCTTATTTCAAACAGACATTTACTGGTGTTTAGATGGTGGAAAATAATTTCCCACCCAGTCCAAACGGTGTTATTCTCTGAATAGGGTGTGAAATCTTCAAAAAGATTCTGGTGACCTTGAGGGTGTACAAAGTTTAGTCCGCTACTTGTGTTGCAAAATGGAGACTAAGGTGCCTTCAGACGGAGGGATGGTACAATATAAAATGATCACAAGAAATAAGAAAAAACACCTCGGAATATAAACACAATTCAGCATCTAAAACAGTAAGATATTGATTGATTGTATCTATTCAGAATAACAAATATTAAGCCATTTACTGCATTTTTAAAATCTGGCTGAAGGACTGAGCCCTTCGTCTCCCTCGACATTCAACAAAGACACAAAGGAACCTGAAAACTGGACCTAATTTCATCTTGAAGGACTTGCTAACATCTCACAGGGCTGGAGTGCAGAATATGGTTTGAAATATTCTTGAACAAACTCATTTTTACACATTATTTTTGCACTTTGAGTTAAACCTACAGTACCAGTATCTTTCTTTCCATTTGATCGAGATCACCGGATGTCAGGGCAGGAAGCCCACGATGGCTGGTAGAAAGTTCTTCGACCATTTGAACTGTTTTACCAGCCATTTGTACTTTTGGACTAGAAAATAAACCTCTCAGTGCTGGTTGCTTTCCTGTCAAAGTGGCTGGTTTAGTCAGCCTCATATAAATACTTACCAGCGTTTAACTGGTGGATGATGCGAAATTCCTCTCATGTTCTGAATGCAAACATTATTGACTCATTTTTAGTTTCCCTGTGATTACGTGAATGCGCCGACTGTAGATATTAACTGTACAGTGTGTTCTCTTTTCAATGGGGCCAACAGCATCGATCTGTAACTAAGGTTCAGAATTGCTTGAATTAACAAAATGTATGCTCTAAAAACCAAACGTTTATCAGGGTTCTTCAGGCTATTTGAGCAATGTAGGGTTCCATGGTAGAAAACTAAAACATTACAAATCCCTTAAATGTTTTTTCGTAGAAGCCTTTTGTGTTCAAGATATGTGGAAACACCGTCATGGATTATAATCAGTCGACGGAGTTCCTCAGGGAACCATCATGGGTCCCCTATGGTTTTCAATCTGAAGAACCCCTTTGAGTTTTTAGAGTGTGCTTCTGATATTATTATCAATATTGTTGTGTGACAAGCTTCTACTAACATAACGTACTCCTTGGGCTGTTTTGTATTTTTAGCATTTTTAATTTTGTTATGTGCTTACGAGTGTGAGATGATTTATTTTCTTCCTTTTCTGATTTGGGCATCTTATGGAAGTACTCAAACCTTTTTAATTTTTAATATGTCTACAACGAAACCAAGAATTTTCTGTGACTAACATACAACTAATATGTTCTAATATTTTTTAATACAGACTGTGATAATTACTTTCACTCACCCCTGCATGCATGTGCAAACGCACACACCCTTGTTCACCTCTGAATCATCACGAAGCCTCTCTCCAACCTTTTAACGGAAACAAGCAACACTTCTGCGACCAAACAACCTTTAAAAATCATACAAATAAATATATGATGACTTGCTAGGAGTTCTGGACCTTTGGGTCCCAATTGTGTACCTACAATCACCTACGGAATTACTTACAGTAACACCATGTCTAAATCCAGACTAAAACAATTTACTAAACATAGTCCAAATAACAAAACTAAGTTCTCGAGGAGCACTGGATCAAACCTACCTCGTAAGGGATTACACGACATTTCAACCTGTTCCGCTGCGTGCCCGAGCTGAATCAAGCACATCCTCACTAAAGTTCCCATTTTAAAGCCCCATACCCATGCTTTTGCATGCTGTAGCCTATCAACTACAAATCGTATGTACTTTACATTACTGCCAACCATTTTTCAAAATCCCCCTCAGTTTTTAGATTTGTTTCCTTCCTTCAGGCAGGCTTTGGTTTCAGTGTCAATCTCTGCAGAGACTGGACTCTTGCTGCAGGTAGATAATCCATCACTGTCAACATTTATTCGGGGTCCAAGCACCAACAGTGTTGGATATGTATTGTTTTCGCTGGGTTTATTCTTATTATTATCAATCGGCCCTTTGGCCCGGCTGGAGCAGATCCTTCTACAGTGTTTCACTCTGGGAGGATGTCTGACGCTGGCAAAGAGTACAAACGAAGGCATATTCAGCCGTGATCTGAACCTCCAGGTAAGTCGTTCTGCCTTCAGCTACGAATTGCGTGGGATGCTTGGACCCCACTATACCCACTATTGCTGGTCTAGTTAACCATTATTTTTTGTCAGTGTCAATTCTTAAGGAAGTAATGAAAGTTTTAAAAACTCTGACATTTGAGATTTGACAGTCCGTCGCAAAAAAGAAAAAAACTCTCTTTTCTCTTTACCATGCCCATGTTTGATTATTTTATTCATTCTGGGGTTGATTTGCTGAAAACAAAACTCATCAATGCAATGCTTGCAGCAACCAACTATTGATTCTCAAATGTAATGATTAACTTAAAGGTAATTTTCGCCATGCGATGGATTAGGTATCTGCCGCAGGATGTCTCTGCGAGTGTATTTTCATTGAAAAAAACTAAAATCAATGGCTGCCTGGAAGATAAGAATTCAATCTAAAATGCACTGTTTGGTGAGAAGTGATGTACAGTATATGCAGTTTAAGAACATGCAAAAACCCAGGTATGGTCCTTTAAATGCTCAATTTAAATATGTTTTTTTTCTGCCCGGGTCTGCTCTCCACTATCGGTTTGCATGTGGTATTTATTACAGTATCTGCACTGAATGAAACTGTATTATAAACATGAATGTACATAACCATCGTTATATGAAAAATAACAATGCGAGTACTCACTTTGCTCCGCAGCGGGCACTTTGTCTCTGGCTGGTTTACACCAGGAGTGGAAGCTCTGATTTTTAACGCCAGTAGAAACAGATCTGGTCTGACTTGCTCCAGGCAAAACATAAAACATTTTAAAAAATGAAAGTGCATCAGATCTGGTTCAAATAAAGTTAAAAATGTTAGATTCTTCTGTTCCTGTGTAAAGGCAGTCTGTGTTGTGTGTATCTCTACAAGGGCGATGGACCGGGGGTCTAAGTTGTACGTAACAACACCATGGACCGCTTTATGGAGAAAAAAACATTTTTTGTTTATACTGTAGAGCAAAGAGAGACTGCAATAGTCCTTGTAAAATTGTATGAGTACAGTGTCAAATATGTGTCAACAGAGACAACATTATTTTAAAAATTATGTATGGGAAATTTTAGCTGTGTATATAAATATATATTACTTGTACTTTGTTTTTGAAATTGCAGAGATATGGAAAAAGTGGAAATATTTATTGCTCTAAAGATATAAAAAATCTGTTCATGTTGATGGAAAGACGTGTCCTGTTTTGTTTGGGTGATTGTACACATCACACACACACACACACACACACACACACACACACACACACAGTGAGAAGTGGTTTAGCTTAGCTTAGCATAAAGACTGGAAGCAGGGGGAAACAGCTAGCCCGACTCTGTCCAAAATTCAAAAATACACTGCTAGAGCTCACAAATTAAGATGTTGTATCTTTTTTTTTTTTTTTTTATTCGTATACAAACAGCAATGTAAAAAGTTTATGTGAGTTATGTGCTGGACATATTCCAGTGCACCCATCGGCCTGGGACTTCTGCACATCAAAAGTAAAGTCCTCCTGCTGCAGTAAAGAGTTCCTGTCAGTGTTTCATTATCTCTGATGTTTCTGGATTAATATTCCTACTGCATTCATGTTTTAGGTTGAGCTCATTTTAACTTCTTTATATCCTGTTGGCTAGTTTAATCTGCAGCAATGCATCATGGTCTGTAAGATCATCACGTGTTTGTAGCGTCGCCGTCCTGTGAGAACCTCTTATCTCTAAAAAGTCATCAGAAAAACAGCCTGTTTTCATCTCTGTGATGACGCTTTTTCCTGCTGATCCCAGAGAGTTTGAAACAGTTTATTTAGCTTCAGAAGGAGAATTTTCTCAGCACATAAAGGAACTCTTCATCCTTCACTTCATCACAAACATTCACCATCAACACATGTGGAGATGGGATTAGGGTTTTCACTGGATAGGAAGGGGATGAAGAACTGAAATCTGTAAAGTAACCACAGCTGTCAGACAAATGTAGTGGTATAAAAAGTACAATAATTACCTCTGAGATGATGAATAAGAGAAAGATGCATAGAATGGAAATATCCAAGTAAAGTACCTCAAGTTTGTACTTAAGTACTTGAGAAAATGTACTTAGTTACATTCCTGAAATTAAAATTCAAGAACTGTGACAAATGTCTATACCAGCTCATAGCAACTCATAATGTAAACTAGACACACAGCAGGTGTAACTAAAATTCTGCAAGACATCCTGGATTTTCATGCAGAAAGGAAGTTGTCTGCACATGCAAGGTGTATTACTTTATAAAAATATAAAAGTAAATAAAAATATAAACGACTTACAATACATCAAAAATCTAAATAGTTGCAAATAACATGCCACGAAAGCACAGTATTCAATAAATGTCACTGAACAGAAACAATGATTAATGGAGGAAAGTTCCCTCCTCCTATAAATCACCTTTTGGCTGGCGAGTGATGCAGGAAAAAGCAACCCTGGTCTCCCCAGTACTCAGTGAAATAAGTTTTTATGTTTACTTTTCCTGAAGTAATGACAAACCAAATCTCCTTACAGATAACAATAAAATCTGCTGTATTTTTGAAATTCTGTGGAACCCATGGAGCACATGAACCTTTTTAAAAATACTAATTTAAAACCTTTAACAAGCTCTGAATTTGAAAGGTGAGATTTGATAACAGCCGATTTGATGTAATATGACTTTTTGTACCAACACTGCTGCACTTTTGTTACCTTTTTATCAATTTATTTCTCATTTATTCATTGTCTTTTTTATTCTTATTTTATGACAAAGCATATAAGGTTGTTTTTTTTTTTTTAATGAGCTTTATTTTGTTAAATTATATTTTTATCTCTATCACGTGTTCGGCGCTTCCGCCTCAACCGGAAGTGCGTCTTCTTCTGTGGTTTTAAACCGCGGAGCGTGTTTGTTCTGTTGCTAAATCACAAAGTTCATAAATGTGGTGAGTTAACGTTTGTTTTACACGTTGAATTTATACGTTTATTAATACTGTCAGCGACTCGTCAACGTCCGTAAACCAGCGCGGTTTCTCACTGAAACAACGGTCGGTGGAAACAGTTACGAAGCTAATTAGCCAGTTAGCTCCGTCCGGCGAAACGGGGGCTAATGCTACATTAGCTGGGGGTTGAATGGAGGCGGGTCAGGAGCCAGGTGAGGTGTCAGGTGTCAGGAGCAGGTGTCAGGAGCAGGTGGGCTTAGCCGCAGCTCGTCCCGGTGAAGGTAAGGCTGGGAGCTTCGGTTGTGTCCGGTTGCGGTGCTCCGGGTCGCGGTTGGCCGCTCCTCCGGCCTCCTGCTGTCTGCAGCAGGTCGCTTCGGTTGTTGGAGGTTAACGTGTCACTCAGTCAACAGTCAGCACAGCTGCATAAACATATAACTATCTCCTGTCACCTGTCTTTCAGGAGAGCAAAGTTTTATTTGTAAAAGTGTTAAATTTAAGTCGCAAAAAGGCATTTAAACGAGAAGTTAGTGCTCTTTCACACACGTCTGTTGTCCAGGTGAGTGGACCTGAACACACCTCACATCATTGTACAGTGTGTATTCAATCACTCTACTTTCAGTAGGACCTTTTATTATATTCTACTTTAGTGCTCGTATATATAATGTGACTTTTTAAAATGTGTTTTGGTTGTTTTTGTGATTTATGTGACCTGGCTGCTGTAAGGCGTTGTTTCATTAATGATTAATAAACTGCTCAAACTCTCATCGCTCCAGTCACAGAGCTGCGATAAATAACTACTTGCCGACCTTTAAAAAACCCACAAGGTCGCAGCTCACAACACTCACAGCTGCTCTGAGGGGATGTTTATTGGTTTTTAAGATGAATAATAGAAGGAGAATAAACTTTGTTGTCCCAGAGGAGAAGTGTGTCCCGGGTGCAGTGCTGCATTCTGTTGCTTCACATAAAAACATCACAGAAACATGAGAAGCTTTTGACAACATGGTAGACATGTGCTTCACTTAAAAAGTAACCAGGAAATAACATGTCTGTGCTCATTTTGCACGACACACTTTGCACACACAAAAACACTTTCTTTTTAGTATCACATGACCTGTGGAAACAAAGCCAGGAGCAGGACTGAGAAAACACTAAAGTACTTCTGTAAACTTCACAGTACTGTTTTGAGTTTTGCAGATTTAATATCAACATATTGTTAAATGCTTGTCTGAGGTGTAAAAGTCTCTCTGGATAAAAAAACAAACAAATGGAAACAGACAATAGTGAATAACTGAAGATGCACATGAATCATGTGACTTAAAGCAAAGAGCGGAAAATATCAGATCTGTGGAGTGATGAGGAGGCTTTAACCTTCCTCACATCAACACATGAAACTAACAGACATGTCTGATTTCCATCATGTTTGCATGAATGTAATGTTAGTTGTAATTTCCCTTTATTGACCACTGAACTTAACCTGAGGCCTGTTATGTTGTTGTAAAGAAGCAGTTTGCCCCTCAGTGAACACGTGAGCCGGGTCTTTCAGCCGTAAAGAGCTGAAAACATTACAGTCATTTATATTAATCTGTAGGGTGCCATGTCCATCCTGCCCTAATCATTGCAATTTGAATATTTTCCATTTTTTGGCACTTAGGGATGAAACTTGTTGTTTTCGTCTTTCAGAGCGTCTCCCGTCTGTGTTTCGGTTGGCTGGTTGAACAGAGAGCGATGGCCGGTCCAGAGCTCCTGCTGGACTCCAGCATTCGGATGTGGGTGGTCCTGCCCATCGTCTTCATCACCTTCTTCGTCGGGATCATCCGTCACTACGTCACCCAGCTGCTCCACAGTGACAAAAAGGTGGACCTGGAGCAGGTTTCTGACAGGTGAGACAAGGCCCACGCTGCTTCCTGTGTGGACGCGGCCGGTGTTTCTGATTGGCTGGCGGGCTGGACTAACCTGAGGTTGTGTTGGTGTTTGTGTTCAGCCAGGTGCTCCTGCGCAGCCGCATCCTCAGAGAGAATGGAAAGTACATTCCCCGACAGGTGAGCTCACACACTCGCTGGGGATCAAAGTTTGGGAACATAAATAACTTTTTATTCACTGTGAGTTCAGACCAAGTCCAGTTTGAGTTACAGATACAAGAGTTTAAAGGTTTATTAAACACCTCACAGAAGGTTAAAAAACTTTTAAAAACTTCCTAACAGTAAAAACCTGCCGTCAACGTTACCTGTGTAACATCATGTACACAAGGCAAACACAGGGCTGAAGGATGACGTTGCATTGCAGCAAAAAGGTTGATATATGAAGATGATCTAGGAAGATATGTGAAGAATTTAAACCTCTCATTGTCCTGTAGCCGGGACAGACTGTGATTTTAAACAGTTTCTCTATTGAAATCTATTGTATTAATGTTGTGTGTGGTGGCATCCACTCTCTTTGTTAATGTGTCTGTATTAACTCACACGGTTACTGGTAGTTTAGTTGAGTTGTGTAGGTGCAGAGTAGCTGAAAATAAACCTGACGTGTCTCTGTCTCTGTTGTGTGTAAACATGTTTTCACTCTTGTAGTCTTTCGCCATGAGGAAACATTACTTCAACAACGCAGAGACCGGCTTCTTCAAGAAGGTCAAGAGGAAGGTCGTCCCCAAGAACCCCATGACAGGTGTGTGTGTGTGTGTGTGTGTGTGTGTGTGTGTGTGTGTGTGTGTGGATAAAATGAATCCAGTTTATTCTGATCGATATAAGTCACTCCTCATTATGAAATTGTGATATTTACGCCAACAGACCTAAATGATTTCTCAATAACAGGCATGTTCTAAAATCATATTCACGTCAACAATAAGATGCAAAGTTGCAGATTTGGGTTTAAGGACAACAGTTAATTTAAAGCAGCTTCAAGAAACCAAATAATCCAGACTGGTGTCCAGTCATCAACATTATAGTCTGGATAACTCAGTCATCCACGTCCAGAGAGCAGGAACCAGGTTTACATGTCATTGTGCCTGTGAAAGTGGACCTGGATGATGTGATACTGATGGAGAGAGACATCCATCCTGATTGATTTGTACAGAGGGGATGTGTTGCTTTTGTGGTAGAGAAATTCTTATGATTTAGGTTCTTTCTTCAGCTTGTCTCCTCTCTGAGCTCCTCTCACAGCACGTCAGAAACAAGGTTCTCAAGGAAAACTGTTGAATCACACTTTATAATTATTATAGATCTGAATGAGGTGGTACGATTATTGTGTTGTTTCACATCAGTGTTTGTCATTAGTGTTGAATCTTGACTGCAGCATTCAACATTCAGTTGTGTGTGTGTGTGTGTGTGTGTGTGTGTGTGTGTGTGTGTGTTGCAGACACCAGCATGTTGACAGACATGATGAAGGGGAACCTGACCAACGTCCTGCCCATGATTGTGATTGGTGGATGGATCAACTGGGCTTTCTCTGGATTCGTCATAAGTGAGTTCTTCAGCTGTCGGTCTTTAAGCCATCATACACTGTTTGTGTAACAGTGAATGTGGAAACAAAGCTTTCTGAATCACTGTGAAGTAACTGTGGTGAAAATGGTTCACTGTTTCAGAGCATTTGATAAAGTCTAAACGTGACATCTGCTGGTAAATGCTGGTATTAAATCTGAGACCAGGTGGTTTTACTGCTTTGGTGGTTGTTCTGTTGTTCAGTAACGCTGGTATAATCAGAACATTTTGGTCACTGACGTGCTTGTTGTTGTCGTGCAGCCAAGGTGCCATTCCCTCTGACTCTGAGGTTCAAGCCGATGTTGCAGAGAGGGATAGACCTGCTGTCACTGGACGCCTCCTGGTAAAAACCAGCACTGGAAACACCAGACTGCTTCACCAGACCATGAACACAACACAAGACACACACACACATCACACAACATACTGACTCCATTTATCATAGAGCCGGGCCATCTGCAGTGTTTCTATAGAAGGAAAAAACATCAAAAACACAGATGTGCTGTTTGTCACTGATGGAAAATAAATGAAATCATCTTATAACCAAATGACATATAATTACTTAGACAACCAATCACGTTTTGAAAAAGAACATTTTTAATAAAAACTTCTGCAGCAAACCTGAGTTAAAAGACACTTTGATGCTTATCTGAATAAACAGACAGAATGTCTGAGTTTATTTAATGTTGGACACTGTGGTGTCCTCGATGTGCAGGGTGAGCTCGGCGTCCTGGTACTTCCTGAATGTGTTCGGACTGAGGAGCATGTACAGCCTCATACTGGGACAGGACAATGGTGAGTTTTTGGTCTTTGACTTCTGTTTTTGTTTCACATTTTTGGATATGTAGAAAATACAGAATTGCTTTGCATTATGTGTGACATTTTAGAGCCTCATTCACAAACCGTTCATACGTATAGATCTGATCTGAATGTGTGTGAACAAACAAAGAACTTATGTTGGATTCCTCACAGATTTGTACATAAGATTATTTTACAGACAGAAGAAGCAAACATTCATGAATGAAGCCTGTTGTTTGTTCAGGAAGCTTTTTGTGGAGCAGATTTGTGATTTGACTCACAGAAAAGTGAGCTTGTCTCTCATTTGTTGGACATATTTAATCAACCTTCAGGAATATCACTTTTTTAATTGTAAGAGAAACTCAAATAAAGAAAAGTGTGACAGAATGAGTCAGTTGAAGAGCAGCTGTCATGGTGTAGAAGAGGTCCAGTGTGTTGTAGCGGTTTGTTTTCCATCCTTCAGACGTGAAAGTTGCTCCTTTTCTCTTCATTGACTTTAAATTGGCGTTGACTCGTAGCTGCCGACCAGTCGCGGGTCATGCAGGACCAGATGACGGGCGCTGCCATGGCAATGCCCCCCGACCCCAACAAGGCTTTTAAGGTGAGACGCTAACAATGTTTTAATTTGTCAGATCACAGATTAAATGTGAGATACAGAATGTTTCCAGGTCCTGGACTAAATATAAAGTTAAGATCAGTTTGGAGACGGACAGGATCAGAACCTGCGTCTGTACAGATACACTGACGACTCACATCCGTGTGTGTGTGTGTGTGTGTGTGTGTGTCTCAGAGTGAGTGGGAGGCGCTGGAGATCGTGGAACACAAGTGGGCGTTGGAGAACGTGGAGGAGGAGCTGATGTCCAGAGACCTGAACTTTGGAACCTTGTTCAGCCAGGACCTGAAGCCCACCATGTTCTAGAGCGAGGACCCGCGAGCTGTGAAGGATTCTAGAACTCTGTCTGTACAACAGGATCCGAGGATTCTAGAACGCGGAGCGGGCACGCTCTATGATAGTTCTGAAAGTTCTGGAACACGAAATACACAGATTCTAAAGTTAGATAAATGAAGCGTCTCCATTCACTTTCTGCCTTTTATACGAGCCTCCAAATTCTAAGCGTGTAACAGTCCTGCACCGCGTAGTGCCTTCACAGGTGGAAACAAGGGAACCAAACTTATCACAAGGTTTGGAACACGTTTTGTTATAGCCCATAATATGTTATGGACCATAAGTACTAAATATCCTCCAAAGCAATACTTCAACCTTCCTCCCGAGTGTCAGATGTGTAGATTGCAAAAGGATTTAGTGTCTGAAATTTCAGCTGATAATAATAATTTGATGTGATAAATGTTTTTATTAACATAACACAAAAACATGTTGCCAAAAAAAGTAAGTGTACCTTGAGTTAATATTCTCAGTGTTTGTGTATTCGGTGTTCCACAAGACAGATTCTCAGACAGAACAGACGAGTTCTAGAGCTCCAAATGTTCCACAACTCTGGGTGGTTTCAGTGAACCAGCAGGTTCTGCACCAGGTCCTGGTGTCCCAGCAGGCCAATCCTCTCAGGGAGACGTTTCTCTGGGGCGCGGTGCAGAAATCACACTAAAGACGACTGGGACGTTTTGGGAGGACAAAACGGGCCAGAGGAGCATTTTAAATGAGGACAGGCGTTCATGTCTCCATCCTGCAGGACGGACATTTTGCATGTACTTTTCTACACTGTGGTCATCCAGCTGAGGCTGCTATCCGAGCAACTTGAAGTGAGTGCAACAGTTAAATAAAAGGTGCCATCACAACTAACTGGATCTGTTTTGTCTGTATTGTACAGCAGCTCTTCGTATCCACCTCTGTTGTCCCATGAAACCCGGTAAGCAGACTGTTAGTGGTGTTGGGAATTACTGCATGTCCAAGCTGGAAGGAAACAGACTTTAACTTTCGGGCGTACTTCACGTGAAGCGTATTCTTTCTTGGTAACACTGTAACAAGGGTACAAATCATATACTACAGTAATGCTTAACTTATGATGATTCATGGCTATTTGTATTTAATTTTCTTTTAATCAGAGGCTGAGCAAATGCAGCATTCTGAAATTAATCTTATGTAAGAGGAATCCAGCTGATTTTGTCGCATATCAATGAATGTGTGAACTAATCATAGTCATGATACATCCATGCATTAAATCACAAGTCATGCATTAGTTTAGCACCACTGAAATGATTTGTACACGTCATTATAAAGTGTTACTCCTTTTGAAAGTCCAGATTTGTAAAATCCATAAGTGGAATCTGGCTCAACAGGACGCTGCACTACTACGTAACATTAACGCCGTATTTCTACCGTTCGACACCTCCTGTAAGTGTGGACAGCGAACAGCCCAACGCGTTCAGTGTAAAAAGATGTTCGAGAGAAAAACAAGACACTTCAGCTGCAGTTAGACACGTAATTTGAGTGTGCAGCCAAAATATCTGTTCCGACTCAAAGGTGACAGAACATTTGAAAGCAACAAAAACAAAAAAGTCAACTGTGTCATCTTGATAATAATCATCCTTTTATTCATATCAAAAGATTGAAAGTACAATAAAATATTTTCATCTGATATTTGACAGGGAAGACCAAAGAAAGAAATCAGCCCAAGCTTTCCCTCCTGCTCGACCCGGGAATGGTGATAATAATAATAATAATAATACATTTCTTACAATACAAAAATACTGTACACAGAGCCGCTTTAGAATGAGTGAGCGCTCGCTCTGACCGCAAAGAGAAAACTTCGCCTGCGTCCGTCTCTCTGCACAGACCAACATCAAACCGCTCACCTGTCAAATATGTTTACGCCTGAATACAAATTCAATCTATAAATATGAAAAATAAGCATCTCAATGTCCTGCACCAGTCGATCGAAATCATTCAGAGAACAAACACCTGTAGTCATGTGACTGCTGAAATTATTCCATTAAAAAAATAAATAGCAGAAGAAAACAACCAAAATATACAAAGAATCATTTCTTATCCCTGGAGGCTTTGTTCAGTATTAAATTATCTGTTTCTCTGCTACAAACACACTCCTGATTACCCATAATCCCCTTCGGGCTGCTCCGCTTTAACAGGTTTCTATTTAAACTGTCACAACTAATCTGCTTTCATTTATAAAGAAGAAAAAGTTCTTTCTTCTCCCTGCAGACAGTTCATTTATAGCAAGTAAACTATTGAACAGAACTATCATTTTTAATATTTGATAATTTTTTATTTGTAAAATTAGATGTTTCAACAGCTGGATTTTTCCTTTTTAGTTAAGTGTTGAATGAATCCACATTAAATATGTGCCACCTAAAGGCTTTTACCGTGTTTAATTATAATCTTTAGATTTAAATGATGCAGTTTATAAAAATACAAAGATTATTAATTAAAGACTATTTTCTTATTCTGTCTTTAAATGGTGGATTAATAACAGAATTTTAATATGTAATTGTAAAAATAATTTTAAAAAGTCCTCAGTGAGACGTGCACACAGCGTGCCGCCTACTGCTGAAGTCCAACCCACAGGGCAGCAACAGCAGCTCTGATTGGCCGGATTACTGCCAACACAGCAGCTGCTTGGTTACATTCATTTCTAAGCAGCACGCTGCTTTAGAGGAAAGTCGACGCTAAGTGGAAACATAAATGTCAGTCAAAAAATTGTGAGATGGACGATAAACGGAATAAAAGTTTAATTAAAAGCTTCACAATTAATGATTCCATTTTAAAATTAGGTTATCAATTAATTTAAAGATAGAATAAGGATATAAAATTGACTCGCAAGTTGAATGTATTTCCTTTACTTACTTTAATGCATCATTTATATGTTAATAAATCCTGTTAGAATTAAACACTGTAAAAAGTCTGTGATCCTTCAGGCTTCACAGTCAAACACCTACTGAGTTCTGATGGAACAATAAAGAGCGGAGGAAAGGATCCCTGCAGCAGTCAGTCCAGACTGCATTTCTGTCTTCAGCGTCTAGTTTAGACTCAGATCATCGATCTAAAACTGAACTCTGGGTGCATCCAACTACCTGAGTATCAACGATATCTGCCCAAAACTCAACAGACCTGCAAACGCCGACGTTTAGAGGAGAAAATACGAGCCAAGGAGGTCTGAGATGGAGCCTGCAGACGTGCTTTTGTTGTTTTCAGTAACGGGGGGAAATTAAGTAATCAAAAAAATGTGTTGTTGGACAATAAGAAAAAAAACAAAATCTAAATTTACATAAAGAGGCGAGGAGGCCCGTCGTTCTGATGAAGAAAAACAAATTACCGTAAAGTAGAATTTAACTAAATCGCGGGGGCTAATTTAGTCCGTTTCCATGGTCACGTAGGAGGTGGCGCCCGGCTCCGCGTCGTCGTCTTTGCAGGAAGTGATGTCATTGGCGGGCTGGGTGGAGGAGGCGGGACTTGTGCTGGGGGCGGGCAGAGTGGGCTTTCTGATCTTGTCTTGTCGATGGTAGAACAGGACGTAGGCAGCGTTGGTCTGAAGACGACAGAACAACTTTAGAGTCATATTCAGATGAGACGGGAATCGTTATGGTTACGTTTGGCTGCTCAGGAACGCAGAAATATTGGCGTGTAAATAGAAATCCATAATTTATGAATATTGTCACTGTTGTTTGTCTTGCTTCTAAGTTTCAAACTGCAGCTTACAGAAAATGTAAACAGGAAGTGTTTTATACGTCTACATTTCTTTACAATTTGGTGAAATTTCGCCAAGAAAAGTCATCAGTAATCACTGATAAGAAGTGTCTTTTTTCATTTAAAATCAGCATGTTTTTATATAAATGTGTAGATTTGTGTGTGTGAGTGAGATACTGACCACGATCTGGTCCTCTCTGGCGTAGGTCACCTTGCTGTCATCAAAGTAATACCACTGACCGTTGTCCTTGTTGCACGCATAGCTGGTGTCTGCAGGAACACACACACACACACACACACACACACACACACACACACACAAACATGACTGCACATGGTAGTGAAAGTAAACCTAAAAAGGAATCATGAAACGTTACCTCAGCTGACAAATCGGCTAAAAATCTGAAAAAATAAATCAAAGGGACATACAATGTCCGTCTCTGAGTCCTCCGTAGTGATTGGACACAGCGATGAGGTCATAGCGGCTCGGAGGTTCTCCATTGGACAAACTCTTCCTCAGGAGGCAGCCGGAGAAGTCCAGCTCTCTGCAACAGCAACAACATACAAACAGTTTCAGACTGTGTGAGCCTGCTGTGTGTGTACTTGTACAACTATCTTTGTGAGAACCGGTTGTCCCAGACCATGGGAGTGAGGACATTTTGTCCGGTCCTCCCACCTTCAACGGCTGTTTGAGGGTTCAGACTTGGTTTTAAGGTGAGGGTTGGGGTTGGGGTCAGGCATTTAGTTTTGATGGTGAAGGTTAGGGGCCAGGGAATGCACTATGTCAATGAATGTCCTCACAAGTACAAACGTGTGTGTGTGTGTGTGTGTGTGTGTGTGTGTGTGTGTGTGTGTGTGTGTGTGTGTGTGCACCTGAGGGGGAAGTCCACGATGCTGTCCAGCTTCTCTCTGGTGAACTTTGTGTAGGAGAACCTCTTCAAGTGGATGATGAGGACCTCCGGCAGAGACCAGAGGTCCAGCTTCTTCGTGGCCAGCTGGTGCTTCTTACACACCGGACAGTACCTGAGAACACACACATCATCGTACACCTTCCTCTTCATCACCAGGAGTGTGTGAGTGTGTGAGAGAGTGTGTGTGTGTGTGTGTTACCATGGGTTCTCCTCCTCCAGTGTTTCCACGGTGGTGAACAGCTCGATGCACTCCTGCAGCTGCACCGTGGTCTGCTGCTGAGGAACCTCCATACTGGCATGTTTCACATATTTCTACAGAGGACAGACGGAACCGTGAGGGACACGCAGAACAGACGTTTCACACACTGGAACCGATAAAGGTCACGAGAGGACACAGTTAAACATGTTTCCTCTCACAAAGTGAGAATCTGAATCATTTATCAGACAGAACAAGAGTTGCGCTCATTTACTTTACTCATTCTGGTTTCACAGACATAAGTTTAAATACTCGTGAAACCACAGACCAGAGCCCAGATATGATCAATAAGCTGTGAAACATTTAAAATAGTCCAATCACTACATCACCTGAACACTTTAATAACCACATCAAAATGTTTGTAAAAAATGAATCTCCTGATTTCTTTTTTAACCAGAATATTTTACATTATAAGGTACTTTGTGGTAATTCACCATATACACATATATTTTAAAATGTTTCCCCCTTAGTGGGTTAAACTGGTCCTGTGTCTAAAATGTCCAGTATCAGTAACAAACACTGTATATATCTTGTTATACAACCATAATATAAATTATATATACACACAATATAATATATATTTTAAGCACACACAGTAGGATCTAAGTAAACGTTCACACTGACCTCGGCCTCGTTTTCATTATAGAATCTCTTCTTCATTTCAGGGTCCCAGTCGATGGCCACGTAAGACTGAGCTGCAGAGACACAACTGTGGTTAGAGCGTTCGGTTCAACAGAGAATCTGTATAAAAAGGATTTATTTTAACACAGCACACGTAATGTGTCCTGCAGACTCATTTCACTTCGTCTCACATTGAACCCATTATCATTCTGCTATAGGGGAAAAAACACTGGTTTGGTTGTATTTCTTTAAACCAATTAGAATCGTCTCAGGCGGCGCTAAGCCCAGGATGCACGTATCTCACACACATACACATATTTGTCCTTTTCTTTTATTTTAAATGGATTTTCTCCTGTGCAAATGGAAATGTTTGTGTATCTCATCATGTAGATTGAGCATCTTTCAATAATATAATTTTAGTTTCAACTCAGGGACGATAAATGAAAAAGTGGGAACCAGATTGCAGAAGAAATGTAAATGCTGCCATAGAAAATGTAAAGATGGCCTTGTGTGTGTGTGTGTGTGTGTGTGTGCGTGCGTGTGTGTGTGTGTGTGTGTGTGTGTGTGTGTGTGTGTGTGCGTGCGTGCGTGCGTGTGTGTGTGTGTGTGTGTGTGTTCAGACTCACAGCTGAAGGACACGGCGCTCCCCCCCTCCCCCGTCCCTCGCTCAGTCGTCCCGTTGGAGTTGACCGCCTGGATGGTGAACAGACTCTTCCTCCTCTTACGACACGCCCTCCTCTTGGCTGGCTGCTCATTGGCTGGTGGGCTCGGAGAACACGCCTCCTCCTGCTTGGCTTCTTCCTTTTCTTCTTCTGCGGTCGCGCAGGGCTGCTGCGGTCGCTCCACCGGTGGTTCGGAGCCGGTGTCAGGGGTCCCGCTCGGGTGTCTGCAGGGTTCAACGCCATCGGAGGCGTCGGAGCCGTGGGGGGGCTCGGCCTGGTGTTGGGACCCATTATTGGTCTCAGTGTCGCCGTGGTCTGGGGGGGGCCGTGTGTGGTTGAGATCCGAGTGGGACTCGTCTGATTGGCTGTTTGCAGATGCATCGCCGCAGGAGGATTCAGTCTGGGAGGGCCCGGCTTTCTCCTCCTCCTGCTGCTCCTCCTCCTGCTGCTGCTGCTGCTGCTGCTGCTGCTGCTGCTGCTGCTCCTCCTGCTGCTGCTCCTCCTGCTCCTGCTGCTGCTCCTCCTCCTGCTGCTGCTGCTGCTGCTGCTGCTGCTGCTGCTCCTCATCTGAGAAAAAAACATGTCAAAGTTCAATATCAGAAAATAGTGAAAAAGGAAACAATCTTCAAACAGACAAAAAAACAAAGATATTCAGTTGGAGCATAAAAACAGAAGCTGGGATTGTTTGTTTGTTGTAATGTTTGACGTCAGTACTTCTCCTCCAAGCAGGCTGAGCCTCAGCTAATTATTAATAACATTATCGATTATTGTATTAGTAGTTTGGTGAAAAATGTTTCTCAAAACTCAAAGAAACCAGAAAATATTCACATCTGAGAAGCTGAAATCAGAGAACTTGGACACTTTTTCTTTAAAAAAACAAATCTATTGTCTTAACAGTTAGCGATTACTTGAATAGTTGCCAACTAATCGATTAATGGCCTAATCGCTGCTGCTCTAATGTGACACTGATGACACAATAACAAAAAATAGAGTCAGACAGTTTCAGTCGCTGCTGTCTGTGATCTCTGATCATCGCTACAGGAATAAACATTATTATTATTATTAAAAGTTATACCGTCACTGATGCCGTTGGTTTGGGTCTTGTACACCTCTTCTTCATCATCATCTTCCTCCTCTTCCTCCAACTCCTCGGAGGGGTCGGGAGGTCGCACGTAGCGCCTGCACACACACACACACACACACACACATCAGTACTTTTACAAATTTCAGCTTTTTAGTAATGAAAGGAAGTATTAGTTTTCTGTAAGCTATAAAAGTGTGTGTGTGTGTGTGTGTGTGCGCGCTCACGCCAGCCTCTGCAGGAACAGGTTGTAGAGCGCGTCCCGGCTGCAGCTGCTGGGCGGCACGCTGAGCAGCAGCGGGTGTCCGAACAGCGTCGTCCCGTACGAGCTGCTGCCGGAGCCGTAGTCTCTGTAGTTGGAGCGCTCCCTCAGGTAGAGAGCCAGCAGCACCTGCTCCTCCCGCTGCTGCTCCTCCAGCACGCTCAGCTCGTACCTGAACGCAGCACGAAAAGGAACGCAGCGGTGAACGTCGACCTCAGCATGGTGCAGCCCGTCTGACTGCGCTACACTAACAGGTAAAAGACAAAGTCGGGGTTTCTTACACAAAGATGTCGTCTCGGTCCAGGATGCAGCTCAGAGATTCGTCGGCGTTGTAGATCTTATAGAAGCGATGGTTGAACACATCAGCTACCACCATCTGAAACACACACACACACGTTTAACATCAAAACCTCCGCTGATCCTCCACATTTTATTTAGATATTCTCGTTTTCTCCTAAAACTACAAATCTTTTCTATACATTCACAAATTTTAATTTTTCGCAGGTTAACAGAACCACAACAAACTGCTGTTTAACAGTCTGATGGGTTTATTTATTAAACACACACACACACACACACACACACACACTGACCTGTGAGGGGGGTACGGTGGTCATCTCTGACAGCGCACAGCAGAGGTCGGACACTTTTCCTGCTTTAGGAACCACAACACGATGCTGCAGACAAACACACACAGGAAAACATTTTATATTACCTTCATGTTGCTGCGCATGAGTCGGATATTCTTCATTTCCCCGACACGTTAGAATCGTGCTGTTATTTTAGATTTGGCAGTTACCTGCGCAGGTTTGGCGTAGGGGTCCAGAGAGACGAAGAAGACCTCCATGACGCGCTCCTTGCTAACAGGAAGTGGGACGCTCAGGTAGCAGAAGGGGTCAAAAGTCACAGAGACCTTGTGGCACTCGGGACAGACGAGCGTGGACTTGAAGAGGCCGTGAAACGTGTCGACGATCACCGAGTCGTTCCGCCGGCGGTGGTTACGCCACGCCTCCTCGGCCACTTCCTGTGGGACAGAAAGGAGGAATGAGAATCGTAAAACCTTTGATGCTATAATAAAAACTGAACACATCATGCAGCGAGCCGAGCGGCGGCGCGGCTCACCTGGTCTGGTCGTCCGTCGGCATCCCGTAGCTCGATGTACTCTTTGTTCTTGACTCTGTTCAGGTCTTCGTGCAGTCCGTCCAGCAGGAAGGACAGAAGCTCCTGGCTGTCGTGTTGCTGGTAGCCAAGAAACTGAGACGCAAAGTGACCCACCTTCGTCTGCGCGCACACACACACACACACACACACACACACACACACACACACACACAGAAATTAGGACGTGCAGCTACATACAGGCAGGGTAATGCATCAAAGTGATCGTCACAGTTTCATAGTAGCTGAAGTTTCTGTCATTATTAACGGATGTTGATAGCCTTTTTAAAATGTATCCAGAGTGGATAAATCTATAAACGCCAGCCTCAGCTGGTTGTAGGTTGTAGCTTTAGGGAAACGAGGACACAAACCTGGTCGGACGCTGTGTGGCTGCATGACTGCAGTACTCTAAAAGCTGGGCTCTATGTTTACATATTTTAGTGTTTAAATGACTAATAGGTACAATAAGGTTTGGAATTGGTCCAGTAGATCACTTCAGCAGCTAGAAGTTGCAACGTAATCCTTGAAGACAACTTCACCTGTCAGAGTACGTCCAGTAAAAGTGTTTGTTAACGATTACGATCATTGTTTAACCAGAAACAGACGTTAAATCGCTCTCTTCACAGCCACTAGACTCCATGGTCATTTTACCTGGCAGAACACGTTGCTGCCTCGATTATTATCTGTAAAAACAAGGATTACGTTGGAGCTATTGCAGCCTGTTTCGCGGCTGCCGCTTATTGTACCTCTTAGACATTTAGACACCAAAATATTTAAACATAGGACCCAGGTTTAAAAATAACGCAGTCATCCTTTAGATGACTCCTCTAACCCACGCTGTGTTCACTCAAATGATGAAACTCTAGCTGACGAGGCGGGTGTTTGTTGCCCTTTAGAATCAAGCTCTTTGTTAATTTCCTTGTTATGCGTCGAGGCCGGATAAAGCTTTGTCAGCAGGGTTTTGTAGTTTTGGTTTTGGTTCTAGAAGTAGCTTTTACCCACCAGAAGACCAGTAAGTGACTGAAAGGAGCCTTTCTGACGCTGCTCAGCTCTCTGGATCTCTGAGTCAGGAGTCTCTGTGGTTTGGAGTTTAGTTTCACTTCTGTTCCTGTTCTGAGTTTCATCTCACAGACGGCAGCTGCTTCACTGATCTCTGATCTGTTCTGTCTTCTGTGATACCAGCTTACAGAAGTGTCGCTAGTCTTTGAGTTGGCTTCAAAATAACATTTCTTTCATTCTTTCTTTCTCAATAACATTGATCCACGTTTGGACCACTACCCCTCTGTGTGAGATCAGTCAGTCATCAGTTGAACAGTTTGGTACCTTGAAGACTCGCGGCACCACGGAGTAATGTCTGCCGGACCACATCTGTTTGATGACGTCGGCGTAGGCCTCGGCGATCTCTCCCTTCATACCCAGAGGGTTGGTGAAGTTCAGCTCCTCCAGGTAGGAGCTCTGCAGGAAGTACTCAGTCAGAGGAGGAGTGTTGCTCAGACACTGTGGACAGAGGAGGAGGAGACGGGAGGAGTTAGGACGGACAAGAGGAGTATACATGGGCACGAGGGAGCGAAGACATTGTGAATGTTTACTTAAGGTTTTAAATAGATGTTAATAAAAGTGGTTTTGAAGGAAACTGAAACATGGGCAGACAGGCTTGGTGTGGAAATCTGAGCAGCAACACTGACACCAAGCAGGTGTTAATTATGCACCGAGCAGCTTCATGGTGCCATGTAACCTTGAAGACTTGAAATCCCATCAGAGGACTTCAAAGATGCATTAATGTCAGAGAGGAAATAAACCCTCTGCTGCTTTTAAACTGGCTTTATGTGGAGAGCAGCAACTCGTCAAGTTAACGTGCTTTTCATCTGCTCAGTGTTTTAAAGTCTCATTGACTGAGTGATGAGACGAGACGAGGGTTAAAGCTGCCTTCACAGCATTATGCACGTGCTTTGTGTCTTTTTAGCTACTTTTTGTGAGTACTTGAAAAGTGTTATTTTGTTATCTTTAATGCAATATTGTGTTTTAATGGTGCAAATGGAGAAATTTAAAGTCTATTTCAGGTCTGTCTAATCATCTACAGGGCATTTCATAATTGGGAAATAGGATCGCAAAAAGATTGTGATGAAATAGATGGTGATGGTTTGGACCTGCTGAGTTTCTGTCAACACAAAGTACTGTAGTAGTTTTCAGAGCCACAGTAATGCTATGACACAGCAAAATGTAATTACTGTGAGACAATAATTAGATTCAGGGAGGAATGTGGTCTAACTTGACTCAGCATGTCCTGCAGCAGGTCTACAATTGTCATAATGAACCAGAACAAACGGCAGGACGTCCACCTCGAGAAAGAGTCTTGTTTGCTTTAATTGACAGTAAAACGACATCAAACCTTCCCTTCAGGGTTTGTGTGTGTGTGTGTGTGTCAGACCTGTAGAGCAGAGTTCATGAAGCAGGTGTTGCCCAGGTTGGTGAGGCCGCAGACTCCCGGCTGTCCCCGGTACGAGTCCTGCTCCTCCACAGAGTTCCTCCTGAGAAACCAGACTCAGATCAGACCAGACTGCGTGTGTTGATGCCTTTATTTAGTCTTTAACGAGTAGATGACCTTACTGATGATTTATCAGGTAAGCAGTACATTAGTCTTCAAAGATCAAAGTTGAGGTCTCAAACTCCAGGGCCGGGGACCAGAACCAGACCACAAGACCATCTCATGCGGCCAACATCATCTTTGGGATATATTGATAAATCTGACCTTTAAATTATTAGAATTTCTTTCTTTTAATTTCCCCTGACTTTTAAAAGTTATTCTTTTAGTTTCTAGCAAATGCTACAAAATGAAAGCACAAAAATTTACTTTTTATTTCATAATTAACAGATCAAGTTGAACCCAACTTGTCAACAGAAACACTAGATAGGACCAATGCTGGTTTTTGAGGCTGATACAGAGTTTCCTACAGTGTTTTATGCTAAAACCAATTTAATGGAGGAAACCTTTGATACAGACACCTGAGAGTTCAGAACATATATCAACCGTTATTCCTTTTTGACAAGACAAACATTGAAGTAAACTGATGCAGACTAATCCAACAGTCCTGTAATAAATCATGAAGGTTATCCAACCACAAGCTACGTCCTCCAACGCCTCTTTAAAAAATCATAAGGAGGATTTATTGCGGGACTGCTGTATTAGACTGCATTAGTGAGGTGGAGGGTTTGTAGAGAGTGGGACATTAAACAGTTCATTAATAAACTCCTCAGTTCTTCCTGGTTGACAAATCATGTTAGGGGGGCGTTTCTTGTTACTTATTCTCTGACATATATAGTGTATGAGATCATTTTCAGTTAAACATGAAACCAGAGAGAGGGAAAGAGAGGGAGGGTTTCAGAGAAAACAAAACTGAAAGCAAAGAGAAGACAGTGAAGGACAATGAGACAGGTGGAGCCAGAAAACTCCCCAGACAGGAGGAGAGGAAGGGAAGGAAAACAGAAGGAGGGACAGAAAAAGAAAGAAAGAAAGAAAGAAAGAAAGAAAGAGCAACAGGTAAAAAGAAAAATATATCAGACAGAAAAAGGAAGCATTGAAGACCAAAGACAGACAGAGAGTTTGTTCTTACATGATCTGAGGCCTGGAGCTCGGCCAGGTGCCGTCGGCATTCCTCGTCTCCATAATCACCGTCTGTAACACACACACACACACACACACACAGAGGCATGTTCCAGCTTATCTCTGAGGTGGACCATTTGTTATTTTAAAAGAAAGTTGGTGCCATGAGGAAGTTGGAGACTGTAGTGTGTGCTGAGTCACGGGAACACTCGTGTGGAAAGAATCTACCTGATTACAACCTGACTGAATCTACAGATCCAGTGACATCATATGTGTGTGTGTGTGTGTGTGTGTGTGTGTGTGTGTGTTTGTGGGCATGATGCTAAAACAGCGTCGGCAAGTTTGGTCCTCACCATCCCTAAGCTCAGACAGGCGTCCAACACGCTCATGTGGACGTTCCTGAGGCGCTCGCAGCTGCTGTCCGAACTCTTCATCCACAGACGACACTCTGAGCCCGGCGGCACCGAGAAGGCCTCGCACATCGCACTCTGGATCGACTCTGCACGCACACACACACACACACACGCACACACACACACACGCACACACACACACATGCACACACACACACGCACACACACACACACACACACACACACGCACACACACACACACACACACACACACACGACGCAGAATTTTTTTTATTTCAAATCAAAAAGCAGAAAGTAGAACCAGAACTTTGGTGTTAACTCTGATAAAAAAAATTAAAAAATAAAGAGATTTAAATTAAATTAACTTCTCCTTATTTTCAAAAAATTATTATTTCCATCATAAATTATGTCAAGACATCAATTAATAGTTTTTCTGAAATAAAACGAGAGTTAACTTTTCTGAAGGCAGGCCGTCATTACAGACGGTCTCCAACAGGAATAAACGTTACGCCTCGGATTGACTGACATGATTTTGTGTAATGAGCCTCTAGAACACAAACTTTACTGGGTCTGTTTTTCGTGGTTTGGAAACCAGATGAGGAAGGAAAGACAGGGAATCTTAAAGCTCCAGCATACAATGATATTTTAGACAAACAAACTTTGTGTCAACAGTTTGTGTTGGTCTCTGTCCTGTTCCATCATGACAGTGCCTCCGGGCACAAAGCCAGCTCCATAAAGAAACTGTTCTCCCAGGTTGGTGTGGAAGAACTCAGCTGGTCTGCACAAAGATGTTGTGAGGACTGGCCAAACGGTCCTCACATGCCCAAAATGTCCCCACTGTTGGTCAAAAACTTTGGTCCTCCCTATGTAGCAAGTACAAGTAGCACACACACAAAATCGAACTCACGTATGCTGTCGGCGCGGCTGAACTGTGCGTTGATGACGTTCTCCATGTTGCTATGGAGACAGAGGAAGATCTCAACGGGGTAAACCTCCACCTTCAGAGTGCTGGGCAGGTCCACCACCTGACATACACACAAACACACACACAAACAGAGTTAAACTGGACTACAAAATCCAAACGACGCCACCAATAGCTGTTTGGCTTACATGTCTGGCGTGTGGCGATGCTACCTTGCGTTCTAGCGGTGGCTGACCGTCCACCATGCCGTACCAGGTCAGCAGCTTGTGCCAGGCCTCAGCCGGCACTAACATAAAGTCTTCATTCTCCACCAGACGCTCCTTCAGGTGGTACGAGTCCAGATCTGAAAACAGGAGATGCGTCACTCATTACTTATGTGCAATGTTTTAAACCTGAAGCTGCAGAAATTGGTCGAATTCATTGTGTTTTTTGTTTTTGAAATAGAATTTAGAAGAGTACAGGACATTAAAACAGGAATGTTTTAGGAAGAGGAATGTCGTCTGAGGTGTCTCAGATCATAAACCCGTATTTCCTTCGCAGTGATTGGATAAAACTTTGGTTTTTGGGGAGATGATGACGTCATGAGGCAGAACGAGGCGTTCACTGACCCTCAAACAGCTCAGTGTTGTCAATCTGACCAGGGAAGGACGACGAGTTCTGGTCTCCGGTTTCCACAAACTCCTTCCATTGCTCATACCAACGACGCTCCACCACGTACCTGCAAACACACACACACAATATTAATACACACATTTTAATACACTGATTAACACCAGAAAAATAACTATACTGAAGTATGAATTTGTTCTCATTAAAGGTTTGTTTACATCAGTAATGTCAGTAAACACAGTAGGTAAACAGGCTGATGTTTCCATTCGTGATCAAACACAGAAATTGCTTATTTTTCATCTATAAGTCTACTTTTTCACATTAATATAATGTTTTTCACCCAGCTGGTAATCCTATTGAACTAAAAATACAACAATATTGTCAGCAGCGACTGAAATTATCCTGCTTCAAGACTGTAAAATATTATACATATTTACTTCCTATTTCCTTTAAAAAAACACCATATTAATAGCATAGCATGGGACTAGATGCAGCATTACAGTTAACTGACATCAGACATGTCGAACTATTGGATCATCAAATCTGCATTAATGACTTTCTTTCTAAAACTTTGCTTGTGTGTAAATATTGTTCTATGGCAGCAGAATGCAATAGTCACATTATATAAATGAGGTTTTGACTGTTTCCTCTTTTCTGTATCATTTTAAATTAAATATCTCTGTTTTTGGACTGTTGGCTGCACAATACAAGATGTGTGTCTCTGGGGAAATTCAACATGTTATGGACAAAAACAACAAACCAAATATGACATCCTTATATTAAGTAGTCAGAGTTTTACTGACAACACCTGCACTAACTAAGGCAGACTCGATGGCAGATGTGAAACTAAAACTAAACTCAGCTCAAACCACATCACACAGACAGGAAACTCTCCGGCCGCAGGAGCTAACAACCCATCAATTGTTTTAGTGATGTAATGATGAATACATAAAATGATATACTGTTAGCCCTTTGTGGTTAATGTTGATAGAACCAATGAGCGGGACTGATTTATGTTCATGTTGGATTTTTATGTTTTATGATTTTTAAGTTCTATGAATAAAAACAGACATCCAACTAAAAATGCTGAACAAAGATCAGCAAATATAAACATTTAACCATAATGCACTTTTTCTCTACTTGTACTTCTACTTTTCTTATTTCTCTACGTTTATTGTTACCACCAATACACCACAGCAAAATCTGTCTATGTGAAAACTTATTTGGCAATAAACCGGATTCTGATTCAGATTCAAATAGGTGAAAATGTCAGAAAAAAATCTAAAAGTTCCAAGTTACAATTTCCAAACGCCAATTGTGACATGGAGAAACTGTTTTGTCAGACAAAAGCCTAAAACCCAGACATATTCTGTTAACTACCACAAAAGATAAAGAAAAGCCGCAAGTCTCTCAGAAGTTGGAACAGGAAATGTTAAGTAATTTTACTTGGAACATCTTCCAAGTTTTTCACGATCGACTGATCAGGACAAATCATTTCAGCTTTGGTCTGTACGGCCCACTCCTAAATGTCAGTGTTACACCAGTCCAAACATGTGATCACAACACGCCCGACACCTCTTCATCGAGTCAGCGCAGAAACTGCTTTATGTAAGACTCTTCACACGTCGAGAGCTCTGCACCCCTCAGTTCATTTACACGAGTCCACGGTGAACACTTAGCTCACAAGAGGTCACAAGCACTTTTCTGGGCTGCAGAAACTACAGCAAAGTGAGTGCAGGATGATCCAGAATCACACCCTAACTTTTAAACAACAACAAAAAACAAACACATGCAAAGCTGTTTTCTTGGCAACTCGGCGCCGGACTCGCCCTTCTTCTTACTCTAAGCGCTAAAACACAAGCAGAGACACCCACATTCAGTCCAGTGATCAAAGCTGAATGTATGAACCTGTCCAACTCTTGATGTCACCAAACAACCACCACACTGGTTTGGTTTTCATTTTCATTATCACATTTCACAGACACAGTTTTGCTTTACTTCCATTAAAGTCTGAGTCTTCACTTGGACTTGATCCTTTAAAGACCTCTTTCCTCTGTTATGCTTTTAAGTCCCATTATTCTTTTATTACAGTTTGACAGATAACCACTTTGCTTCCTCCCACCTTATAAAAAATAAAATGCTTTTAGTGCGACTAGCGATCTTTGCATCGGTCCATCTTGTTGTCTCTCTGTGTTTGGTTTCCTGTAGCTGCATATGTAGATCAGATCAGGTCGAACTGTCAGGCAGTTATCACACTGAACGCCCATAAAGTAAATTTACTGACCTGTTTAGGGTTCCTGGCCCACTCTGTGATTTATAAAAGTGTTGACAGTAAACAGAAAATAAGATCAAGTGAAGGAAAGACACTGCTTGGTGCCAGAGACTGTATAAAGCTGCCCAGTCACGGTACTCAGTGAGGTTTGTTTTTCAGCAGGAAGTTAATCTAATTTAGGCAAAAACAGCACCAGGTTTAAAGTCTTGATCCACCTCATGGTTTGACCTTATCTTTCACTAACAAATATTGTCCTTTTGAGTTGAGACTGAATGGAAAAACTAGGAGCCTACCTCTGCTTTATTTTTTTGTAAATGATTTAGTGTCATTTAGGCAAAGTTCTTGTACGGTTGTTCCACCTCAGCTTGTGTCTGTCATGTAATCATTGTTTTGCAGTTAAGTAACGAGATTTGCTGCTTGCCGCTTTAAGAAAATAGTGCAACAATTTGGGAAACATTTGCCATATTTGGAATATTATAGTTGCAAGTACACAGAAGAGTCTTTGAAGGTGTACAAAAGTCTTAAACACACAGGTAAGTGTTACAATATTAGAGCTGGACCGTTAATTGGCTGATATATCGGCTGATATTAGATATTACATGTATCAATATGGGTGTGTATGTCAGCCAATAACAAAAAATGTTACCTGGGTTTGAGGTAATTTAGAAACGTTACAGTTTGTCCATCAGAGAGCGCTTCTGCATTTTGTGAAGTCCTGCTTAGTGTGGTCACCATTTAAAAAATAACAAATCTAGTGTTGTTTACGTTTGAAAAACGTACAGCCAGACGATAAATTGTTATTGGATTTTTTGAAATGCCCATCATTTATCTGTGAGAAAACCCTGACTTTATCTGTGACGATTAGCTGATCGATCAACTTGTGGACTGAATGAACAACAGTTGTGACAGTCGGTTAATTGCTTAAGTCAATTATTAATCAGAAACTCCAAACATTTCCTGATTCCAGCTTCCCAATGTAAGAATTTGGGTTTGTTTCTGTTTTATATCTGTGTGAATATAATTTCTTTGGATTTAGACTGTTTTTCAGATAAGCTAAAGATATCTTGGCCTCTGGGAAATTGTAATTTAGCATTTTTCACTATTTTCTGACGTTTAATGGACCAAACACTACTCAATAAAGAAAATGAGGAATACATTGATTGAAATGGGAGCGTTGGTTAGTTGCAAACAGCTCTACTACACTGCAATCATTACTGTAAAACGTGAAACGATGATTATGTAAAGAGGAATAAACTGGGACTAAATCAAGTAAAAAACCAAAAGCGGAAGTTTCCGGGGCGACCCTGAACGCGTCGTTACAGCTGGTTGACAGGCTAGCTTCAGCGTTAGCCGCGACGGCTAACGGACAGTCCAACGTCTGCCCGGTGAGCGCGAGCCACGGCGGCGGCGGCGGCTCACACCCAACACCGAGCCGGTAAACCGTCCCGGTAAACCGTCCCGACAGACCGGCACCGACACGGCGGCGGCTCGACGCTGCCGGTAAACCCGTTAGTGTCCGTTAGGTAACGTTAGCCGTGTGATGCTAAGAGTTAGCTCTGTCACTGTGTGTGTGTGTGTGTGTGAGTGTGAGTGTGTGTGTGTGTGTGAGTGTGAGTGTGAGTGTGTGTGTGTGTGTGTGTGTGTGTGTGTGTGTGTGTGTGTGTGGAGCGGAGCGGCGGGCGGACTCTCACCAACTGTCCCCAGCGCGAAGCTCACACTCCCGCAGCAGAGACTCGATCTCCCGCCGCTGGGTCTCCAGGCCCGGAGGCTCCGCCACGGAACAGCGGCTGTTGGCCGTCATGGTGCCGATCAATCACTCATAAATGTCGGAACCGCTGGAAATATTGGACCGAGGCAGGAAACGAAAGGCAGAAGTCAACCGCCGCATTGATCAACCGATAAACGGGGAAGCTGCACGGAGCTGTGTTTGCGGAAGTAGGAAGTGGTTCACACTCGGACGATGACGACTTCCGGGCGGCCACAAATTTATAATAATTATTAATAATTATTGATTAACGAGCCTAGACTAACAGTCCACTTTTACAATGAAGTGGATCATATATAAATATTTACATTAAAACAGATGTAAGAAATTAAAAAAACTTTTTAAAAACGATTTACACCATCAGTAACATCCGCTATCAGCACGATTAAAACACTGTCAACATGTAAATGGGTAATATTTCTTTCATGTAAAGTTGTTTATATCTATTTAAAATACATGTGCATTTAAACACTGAATAAACTGCTGAGGAAGATCTTCTGATACGATCAAAAGCTCCAGAAGAGCTACCGAACTGACCACATTGTTTTGTCAGCTACTAATGGCAAGGACAAAAATTATATAATCTCAGATTTTCAAGTATTCATCTAAAATTTAAAGCTGCTATAATCTTTTCTTTATATTAACAGAGGCTCAGATTACAGACTATGTATAACATGAAATGTGTTGCTGGAAGTGATAAACACACATTATTGGGTCTTTCAGCTCTTTGTTTTGGATTTTGGACATTTCCTGTCTGGTTCAGTCTTCTTCATTAAACAAGCTCTGATAAACCCACCGTATACCACCTACAGACACAGAGACGAGCTGGTGAACATCATGGAGCATTTAGCGGCTTAAGAGCCAGATATTTCCCTCAGGAGTTGGTGGAGACCAAAAACAGAGCTAAAAGAGAGAGAGACTGGACTCATCAGGATGATCGTGTTGCTCCCTAACTGCTGGATGTGGGAGTATGCAAGCTTCCTAACATGCTCATCATATCAACTTTATAAGATGATAATATGTCAGTGTTGTGTTTACAAAAACAAATAAGTTTTTTCACTTAAATTCCATTAGCTACATTAATCATTGACATTCTGAATAACTGAACAATTTGTAATTTTAAATATATTGTGTATTATACAAATTATGTGTTTATGATGATTGCTTCTTTTATCCCAAACTGTTGCGGGTGTAAATATCGCGAGACTTTAGCGCGTCGTTCTCGGCGAATCAGCGTCATCGCCGTCATCACGCTCGGCCAATCAGGAGTCAGTTTACTATCGCGTGGCTGTCAGGGAGGGAAACGGAGCTGCGCAGTTCGCGGGCTGACAGAAACACTCACCATGGACGTGGAGATGATGGAGGCTGAAAGCGAGAAGAAGCCGACGGAGGGCGGAGAGAAGGCGGACACAGAGGCCGGAGAGGCCTCGGCCAAAAGCTCCGGCGGCGCCTACGAGCTGCCGTGGGTGGAGAAGTACCGGCCGCTGAAACTGGACGAGATCGTGGGGAACGAGGAGACGGTGAGCCGGCTGGAGGTGTTCGCCAGGGAGGGAAACGTCCCCAACATCATCATCGCAGGTCAGTCTGGACCGCTGCATGGGGATCTGGGGGGTCCGGGAACAGAACCAGTGCATGGGGATCTGGGGGGTCCGGGAACAGGACCAGATCTGGGGGGTCCAGGAACAGGACCAGATCTGGGGGGTCCAGGAACAGGACCAGATCTGGGGGGTTCAGGAACAGGACCGCTGCATGGGGATCTGGGGGGTCCGGGAACAGAACCAGATCTGGGGGGTTCAGGAACAGGACCGCTGCATGGGGATCTGGGGGGTCCGGGAACAGAACCAGATCTGGGGGGTCCAGGAACAGGACCAGATCTGGGGGGTCCAGGAACAGGACCAGATCTGGGGGGTCCAGGAACAGGACCGCTGCATGGGGATCTGGGGGGTCCGGGAACAGAACCAGATCTGGGGGGTCCAGGAACAGAACCAGATCTGGGGGGTCCAGGAACAGGACCGCTGCATGGGGATCTGGGGGGGTCCAGGAACAGGACCAGATCTGGGGGGGTCCAGGAACAGGACCAGATCTGGGGGGTCCAGGAACAGGACCGCTGCATGGGGATCTGGGGGGGTCCAGGAACAGGACCAGTGCATGGGGATCTGGGGGGGTCCAGGAACAGGAACAGGACCGCTGCATGGGGATCTGGGGGGGTCCAGGAACAGGACCAGTGCATGGGGATCTGGGGGGGTCCAGGAACAGGACCAGTGCATGGGGATCTGGGGGGTCCAGGAACAGGACCGCTGCATGGGGATCTGGGGGGTCATTTAGTCCATGAGGAGGTGACCTGAGAAAGGAAAATGGACACAGATCCTTTGTTGCACTCAGATTTAACTTTTCAGTTACTTACATCATTTAAAAACAAACACAATGAGGAGACATTGAATATAACAAAGTATAATATCTATATATATCTTTATATAGATATATATATATATATATAATAATGTAAACAGTATGTAAGCCAAACTGTGAATAGGCAGAAAGTGCAACATAGATGTATTAACTGTATTAGCAGCTATGGAAGGACATTCAAAACCTAAATAAATCCCTTCCTAATCACTGAGATAGTCAAATGTCAGAACAGTCCACTGTGTTTTATTCCTCCCTGACATTTGCATCCAGTAACATAATAATAACATCAAATATCCCCTGCAGCCGCTCAGTGGACTGCATTTATATGGTGCTTTTATCTAAAGCACTTTACGTTTAATTTCCATCCACCAAGTTGGGAAACACTGGTGTGGTTTACTTTAAAAGTAAGAAACTAGCACCAGATCTGAATATTTACACATCACATCACAGCTTATTGTAAAGCTTCTGTTAGGAACACGTAAACCTGCAAACCGTGTGTTTATCAGTGAGAAAAAGAATGATGTCTGCCTGTTGTGATCCAGGTCCTCCGGGCACCGGAAAGACCACCAGCATCTTGTGTTTGGCCCGAGCTCTGCTGGGAGCCTCCATGAAAGACGCCGTGCTGGAGCTCAACGCTTCAAACGACAGGTGAGACTCCTGCCGGGCAGCGAAGACAACTCGCTCCGACTCGCGCTGGCTGCAGTTAATGTTTGCGTTTTACGTGACTGTTGCTGTCGTGTCTGCAGGGGAATCGACGTGGTGAGGAACAAGATCAAGATGTTTGCTCAGCAGAAAGTCACTTTGCCAAAAGGACGACACAAGATCATCATCCTGGACGAAGCAGACAGGTGAGACGGCAGGAGGTCAGCGGCCCCCCAACCTGGGCGTCGGGTCCCGGGGCAAATCTGAGGGCTCACCAGATTATTAAAGGGACAAATTACACAAATTAAGTTGATTTAGCTTTTTTCTTTGGTTTTTCACCTTTTCTCACATCTAAAAGTGAAATTATCTGTGGAAGATTGATGGAACTGCTCACAACACAAGACTGTGAACTTATTTAACTCCATTTTTCTTTTTTGCCACCCTTTGCAGTGATTTCATTGTTTTACTTATTTAACCTTCATTTAACGAGAAAGTCTCTTAAAGAGACAGCATCTGTTTTACAAAGGAGACCTGGTCAAACTGGCACCGTAGTTATTACCGTAGTATTTAAATATAGCACATTAACATTGGACCTGAGAGCTTGACTATTTAAAACGTGTTTTAAATGCCGGATCTGAAGTCACATCAGTGTTTCAAAGTTTGTCTTCTTTTTATCTTTCTTTTTTCCTTCTTTTTATAAGGAAAATGCAGTTTCTGAGTGGAGATTATCTGTTGTAAAGTTCTGATCTGGGAATAGAAGAAAGTGTTTTACAGAGGTTTACACCCGTTAACGTCTCCATCCTCCGTCCAGCATGACAGACGGAGCTCAGCAGGCGCTCAGGAGGATCATGGAGATCTACTCAAAGACGACACGCTTCGCCCTCGCCTGCAACGCGTCCGATAAGATCATCGAGCCGATCCAGTCGCGCTGCGCGGTGCTGCGTTACTCCAAGCTGACCGACGGGCAGATCCTGGCCCGGCTGCAGGAGGTGGTGGAGAAGGAGCGCCTGTCCGTGTCCGACGACGGACTGGAGGCTGTCATCTTCACCGCCCAGGGAGACATGAGACAGGTGAGGCAGGGAGTCGAGTCCGCTGCACTGCTCAGAAGGATCCTGGTGGTTTTCAGCTGACTTCCTGTTTGTGTTTTGTCTCCAGGCGTTGAACAACCTGCAGTCCACCAACTCCGGCTTCGGCTACATCAACAGCGAGAACGTCTTCAAAGTGTGCGACGAGCCTCACCCTCTGCTGGTGAAAGGCATGCTGGGACACTGTGTGAACGGGGACATCGATGAGGCCTACAAGGTGGTGGAGCAGCTGTGGGCGCTGGGCTACTCTCCAGACGACATCATCGGAAACATCTTCAGGGTCTGCAAGACTTTCCAGATGGCCGAGTACCTCAAACTGGAGTTCATCAAGGTGAGAAAATTCATTTATGAAGCGAAAGCAACAAGAATTCTCTAGTTCCAGCTCCTCACACGTGTGGATTTTATGTTTTTCTCTGTTTTATGATGGTGAACGGATTATTTGGGGGTTTTGGTGGGGTCGGTCGGACAAAATAAGACGTTTCATACGTGTCTGGAAAATAGCGACAAGCATTTTTCACCGTTTCCTAACATGTTAAAGACATAATTATTTAAAAAATGATTAGATTATGATTCATTTGAATTCTATACATTTTATTCAACATCAAATGCAGTGAAGCAAAAGGGGTAAATATCAAGAAAAACCTCAACTAGACACTTTAACAAACCTTAACCGGTCTACGGTCGGCTTTAAAGACCTTCACGTCACAGCACAACCTTGAAGGAATAGTTCAGTATTTTGGAGGTACGGGGTGGACGGACACACTGCTGTATGTCAAGAAATAGTCCCTGCATGTCACTCCCCCTAAACCCACAAACCTGTTTTTACATTTCTGTTTGTGTACAGATTAAACAAACAAGATACATGTGAATCAGTGAGCTTTATACTTGTTTTTAGGTCTAGTTTTGAACTTTGGACAGACCTGGACGCTCAGCGGGGGTAACGATGAGTCCTAACTCCAGCTCCTGGCGAACACACAAACATGAGATGATTTCAGATCTCCTCGTTTCACTCTGACACAAAGAGAATTAGTCCCAACATGGTGACCTGCTCCTTTAACCTGGTACAGATACCAGTTTCATACTTGCTCTGACAGTGAAACCTCACCTGGTTTTGTGCTTGCAGGAGATCGGTTACACCCACATGAGGGTGGCCGAAGGCGTCAACTCCCTGCTGCAGATGGCCGGTCTGCTGGGTCGACTCTGCAGCAAGACAGCGCCCCCTGCTGCCAGCTGAACCCCCACCCCAATGACCTTAAACCTGCTGCTGCCTCCTGTTTGAAGAACCCCGCATGTGTTGAATGCTGGAGCTGCTGTACGTGACAGTGAACGCACCGTCAGTAGCGCAGAACTGATGGTTTTGATCCGATCCTCAGCGTGTTCTCTGGGTTCACTTGTTTCAGCATCACAGCAGACATTTTGTGTCCGTCTGTGGAAGCGAAATAACGTTAAAAAATAAACAATAATTCACCTTTTCATTGATTAGTCATGTTTTGTTATGTTTTGTAGAGCAACGGTCTGTCTTCAGGGTTTGAAGGATGTTGATCAAGACCAATGACTTAGCAACCAATTCATTTCACCCATCACTGACCTTTCGTTCTTCCCCTTTCTACTGGACGTATTTTCTTACAAAACACCAACAGACGCAGACAATCACCAGCTTTAATATATAATAATATAAGCAGACAGCTCTGCCTTCTTAACAATGTTTAAATATTTTGCATGCAGGACTTGAGTGTTTTTACATGAAGTATTACTATTTTTACTGAAGTAAATGATTTGAATACTTCTTCCACCACTGCAGAATAATGGGGTCAAACCACATTTTTGGATAACGAGCTTTATTTCATTACAAACCTTCATGGAACAACAAACCTCAGAGTAACAGAACAGCTACCAACGCTTCAGTACAAATATCCAAAGTAATAGTTGTAATAAATATTAAGAACAGTAAGAGACAGTTAGTATATCAGGAATGAAAGAACTAAATATTTGACTTTGTACAGTTTGTGGGTCGACCCTGTTAGTTCAGACAACAATCACTCAGTTTTTATTACAGAGAAACGTTTCACTGCTTCTACATGACGGCTGCTAACAAACACCAGGATGTGTTATTTCCTGCTCTGGGAGCTGTTCTTCAGTCCTCCAGCAGGGGGAAGCAACATGTCACCGTCTTCTCACATTTAAAGTGCAATTTATCAAATCAACGTCACTGAAGGCAAACAAGACCAGGACAGAACTTTCAGTCCAGAGAAACAAGACTGCAACAACACAACGGGAAGGTATTCAGTTCTTAACTTCTATATTATTTTCATGTGGAGGGGATCTCTGAGTGGCAGAGAGTTAAGTCTACAGCTGAACAACATCTCAGGTACTCACGAGACTGAAACCACTGTACAGTTCGCATGCCAAAACTCCACAACGAGCATGCTGAGCAGGGCGGCTTCTGTGACTACATCATGTACAGTGACAGAAAAGGAACACATGAGGTGACAGAAAACAATTCACCTTAAAAATCAATCCTTCACCCTCCGGAGCCTAAAATACCAGACAGAAACCTGCACATTCCTCCACAGAAAAACTACAACTAGCAGCGGTCGTCCACGTTTAAACATGAGCTCATGAAATCAAATTGTACTTCCACACAGTTCCACAGTAATGTTTGTGTCATCGTATCCAGAGTTACCGACTAAAAGGAAACACTAAAGAGATGAAGATATTTTGGTGTTAAATCAGTTACTCATAAATAACAGATCTGCTGTCAGACATTCCCGGATAGGAGCACTGATACTAAAAACTATTTTCGTGCCTCTATTTGTGGTGAAATATCCCCTTAAAGTGTAATTTTATAGGTAGGAAACAAAAGAGTTCATCATTTCAGAAACAAGTCTCATAGTAACCGACACCACCGGCAACAACAGCCAAAACAAAATAAGAGTAATTATAATAAGAGCAAGAATAAAAAGAGGGGATCAGATCCAAACTAAAGGAAGAGAAATTATCAATCTAGTCTACTGAAGAAATACAACACAACGGTATATAAATATAAACCAACTGAACTCCATGTACAGTTACATCTACAGCATCACCACGGCAACCGCAGGGCTCCAGGGAGGAGGGAGTGAAAGTACGAGCCTCTCAGCTTCCTAAGGAGTACAGGATAATAGAGCCAACATGGCCGCCGCCGACACCACACTGATGATGACTGCGGCAGGTGTAAAGATATTTAAAGGAGTCCTGACAACCGTCGCCTCTACTTTACAAGATGTTAGATGGGACCTGTTTCAGTTCTTTGGGAATAACGTCTACAACTACAACGTGGAACTGTTCGGCCGCGTCCTACACAGAGAAAAGGTCCGAGTGCACACAGCTTCTGAGGAGAGGGAGAGGAAGAGGAAGAGGAAAGAGAGAAAACAGCAGGAACGGTCCTACGCAGTCATTTCAATGGTGTGTGCTGCTGATGAGTTTGCGTCCTCTGGCAGTGTGTTGGTGGCACTGCGGCTCCGGACGCCGTCCGTGGAGCCGACGCTGGAGGCCGAGTGAGTCCTGGAGCGGACCAGCCGGGTCATACCAGCTGTGGGCACTGGGGAGGGGGGGTGACAGAGGCATGATGACATGTTAGTAACAGAGGGCGTCAGTGTGCCTTTCGTGTGTGTGGTCCTGTGACAGCAGGTCATTCGCAGACATCACTGTCCGACCAGCGAGCGCTGATTTGAATCTTCCACGCTGTGACCGAGCAGCCGGATTCAAATCTGATGACGGTGAGTCTGAGGCTCCGTTCACACTGGAGCTCCAGATATTCCAGATTTTCTGTTCAGTGAGTCACGTTTTTAAAGTCCGACCAGGACCAGAAGAGCAGAAAGCTGCAACAAAACGTGAATCTGAGGCATAAAATCTGAATTATGATGTAACGCACAATGATGAGAAAGCAACAAACTGAGAAGTGACACTTTGGGCCTTTTCCACTACAGAAACTAAAATAACTGAACACGTAGCCAATATTTTGGGTTCTGCTTTTGTTTTGATTACTGCTTTCAGTTATTCTTTCAGCATTGCTGCTGTTCTTTGGCTTATATGAAAATAAATTCAATATCTTTGAGTTCTGGACTTTTGGTCAAACAAAACAAGCAAATTGAAGTTCAGAACTTTATAAATAAAATTAACCTACTAATTAAACTAATTAATTGAGAAAATACTGTTACTGTACACTCCCGTAGTGGAGAAGGACTTTCTGTTTGACCAATGACAGATATCTCATTATTGTTTGTCTTCTCACAGCTTTCGGTTCATGTAGTTGTGGATGTGAGTTTTGTCCTTCAGTAGACGTCAGATATGAGCAGCAGCTGAGAATCGAGCCTGCGTGTCTGCAGTGTGAACGGAGCTGAAGTGTGTTAGCATGCAGCGCAGCCTGCTGGTCACTTTCACTGCGGGGGGGGGGGGTGATCAGTGTGATCAGCTGATCGACAGCATGCCGACACACACACACACACACACACACACACACACACACACACACACACACACACACAAGACAGACCAACATGGGGAAGGAGTCACAAGAGAAACAAAAGCAAAGAAACTGAGATAGAAATGGAGAGAGGCGAGGAGGTGGAGGGGGTGGAGGGGGTGGAGGAGGTGGAGGGGGTTTAAGATTCTGGTTGAGATCCTGATACCTGATTGGCTGCTCAGGTGGTTTAAGACAACATGAGGGACTGGAGGAAACGAAGACAAAGAGAGAGAGAAAGAACAAGAGCAGAGAAGAAGGCGGACAGATTGAGAAATAACTGTAGTTGTAATAAGAGGCACACACACACACACACACACCAAGCATGTGTAACTGCCTCATACACTGCTGTGTAACAGACGACACTGCACTCTGCTACTTACAGTTAGTGAGGCAGGCTGTAGACACACACACACACACACACTAAACTAAATATAGGTAATAGGACTCAGACGGTCTTAACACTTTCTACACTTCAGTTTTGGTTATGAATGGTTGACGTTCTTGTGCACCAACATGCACATTATTGATGTTTTTTTTGGCTCTTTTTTTGCAAATTACACCACCTGGATTCTGTTTGTGATTAGAGATCAAACACAATTTCATATAACAGTACACAAAAAGTTAAAAAGTACCTGAATTAAAAACCTGCAATAATAATTTTCTGGCCTCTTGTTCTCAGCGGAAACAACATCGACAGACACTGTCGGCGTTTCTGATGGATGTGAGTCCGATATTCTCTCTCTTCTAGCTCTGTGTTTGTTCTCCACCTCCTCCTGAGGGATATATCTGGCTCTTTAGCTGCTAAACGCTGAACTATGTTCACCAGCTGCTCTCTGACTGAGTCTGTCTGCTGTTTGTACAGTGAACACTGGGTTTCTCGGAGCATTTCTGCTTAAAACAGCTGCCCGCTGCGGCAATTCAGACAAAATTCAGAATGGTTAGGACATAAAACAGGATGGCAGAAACATGAGAGAAACAAACACCAACAGGAAGTTCAGTGATCTGTGAGTTCCAGTCACATGTACAGAAACATTAGAAGATACTCACTGTAGCCCATCCCCTGGACAAAATACTTGAAGGCCTCTGCTAGTTTTCCAGGCTGAGGAAAGACAAACACACACTTCAGTTTGACTGATAAAACTGATCGGCGATGAGACAAACACGATGTCTGACCAACAGATTTCTTTGCTTTTCACCAGTGTGTTTCCGAGAACGCCGTGCTGGCCCGCTGAGCATTTGCATAAAGTTGAGGTCAAGGCTACTTTATACCATAAGTGATTGAGACTCACCTGCACCACCTGAGGAAGTCCTCCACAGTCTGCCATCTAGTGGAAAGACAATTAACTTATTTTCAGTTTAAGTTCGACCATCTACCAAAATTCAAAACGCAACATACTACACATAAACACAATATCACTCCCACATTCATGATAATAAACTTTACTCTCTCTAAGACTTGTTTTCTTAACAAGGTCACAAAGTGATTCACAGACAACAGCAGGTGAACCGCACAGATAAAAACAACACAGGGATCATAAAACATCAGGGGACAAAATGAAGTTAAAGAAACTGTAAAGTGGCAAATTGTATTAAGAACTCGTCAACGCTCTCCTATAAAAGAAAGTTTTATGAAGGGATTTATACGCCAGGCAGTTACAAGCTGGGATCTATGATAACCAGCACCAGAGAGACAGGCAGACAGACAGGCAGAGAGACAGGCAGACAGACAGGCAGAGAGAGAGACAGACAGACAGGCAGACAGGCAGGCAGACAGACAGACAGACAGACAGACAGACAGGCAGACAGGCAGACAGAGAGACAGACAGAAAGACAGGCAGAGAGACAGGCAAACAGACAGGCAGAGAGACAGACAGACAGACAGACAGACAGACAGACAGACAGACAGACAGACAGGCAGACAGGCAGGCAGAGAGACAGACAGACAGACAGACAGACAGGTACCTTGAGCAGGGTGGTCTTGGTTGGGTTCAGTCTGGAGTTACACTCCACCTGCAGGGCAGCACACACACACACACACACACACACACACACACACACTCTCCATATTTACAACAATGTGAAGTCATGTACTGGCTATTGTCATGGAAACAGGGCAGACACTCACCACGACATCAACAGCAGGCGACGTATCTCCAACCACCAGCAGAGCAGGACACCTGAGACACACACACACACACACACACACACACACACAGACGTCAGTCAGACACGATGAAAAAGGTGTGTCAGAAATTGAACATTTATAATTGTTAGATAAATCAAAGGACAGAACAAATGATACCTGAGTGTGGTGACTGTGTTTTCATTCAGACCAGGGACCGGCCGCTCCATCTGCAACTCAGTACGACTAACACACACACACACACACACACACACACACACACACACACACAATACAGGTACAGACTTAGTCCTCCAGGCACCTGCTGAGTCACGCCGCAGAGCGGAGACTATGAGAAACATTATTGAGATTTTTCTCTGACGTCACAAAGCTTATTTGTTGTAGCATCATGTTAACAGCAGCAGCAGGAATAACAGCAACAGTACATGATGTTGCACTTTTAGTGTAACGGTCTGAAGTTCTGCTTAAGTTGTCATGTTTGGTTTCCTGTTTCTGCATGTGACCAACATGCGTGAGTGTTTCTACCTGTCATAGCTGTTGTAGAACATGACCAAGTTATCCAGCGGAATATCCTGAGAGACGTGGAGTCTGTACGTCTGGATGATCTCCTTATTCTCTGTTAACTCGTCCTGCGCGCACACACACACACACACACACACACACACACACACACACACACACACACACACACACACACAGTAAACAGTTCAGTGGAGATTGTTCTTATAAAGTTATGGTGATCGTAAACAAGCAGCGTCTCTGTTTGTCCTCACAGGGCTGAAGTGGTGTCCCATTATGGTGTCGACCAGGTTGCTCGTCCAGCCGCTCAGCTGGAGGAAACAAAAACATCACATTTTAATATTTAATTTCAGTTTGTACAACAACAACAGCTGTCAAGGCTTATTCTTCAGCTGACAGTTCAACTGCTTCAACTGACACTTGAACTGCTATGACTTACATACTGACGGGCATTTCAACTTTCTTCTTTCATCTATTACACTTTAACTGAAAATTGAACTGCTTTTAGTGCTTTCAAGTGACTTAGACATCAACTAAGGTCCCGTGATGACAACTGAACCAATTCTATAACATCTGTACGAACTCCGTTTGCTGATCATGGCTAAAAGATCCAGTTGGAAAAACTTTCAAACCACTGTTATCAAGGTCAAGAATCTCTCTGATATTTAATTTACAGTAATTTGATAATCAACAAAACTGGAATTTTGTTTAAATCATAAAAATCCCTTAAATATATATTTTAAACTGTGTAGTACAGATTTGTGTGTGTGTGTGTGTGTGTGGTAAAGAAAGACCTTAGAGGCAGCCCAGTCCATCCAGCCCTTGGCACAGGGATCAATGTTGATCAGAACCAAACCCTCCACCAGACTGGGCTCATGAAGCTGAAACACAACAGCAAGCATCATCATCATCATCATCACTCTTGTCAACATCAGCAGCCCAGCAGCAGGAGGAAGTGAACTCCTCCACACTTTAAATTATCTTCTTAGTTTGTGGATAAACTCACAACCAGTTTGGAGAGGATGTAGGCTCCGGCTCCAACACCGATACCAATCACACTCTTCACCCTGAAGACAACACACACACACACACACACACACACACACACACACACACACACACACACACACACACAGACACATCAGAGTAAACTAACCAAATGTTCCTACTAAAATACCCATCATCCATTGCAAAGAAGACAGCAGACTTACTGAAGCTGTGTCAGGACAGACGGCAGCATCTCAGCCAGCTCATCCATGGTGGGGTACTGGTACCTGCACACACAATCCATCTAAACTTAATACCCAGTTACGTAAATGTTTTGTGTAGCTGCCTGTAGAACATCATCAGCATGTTCAGGCACTCACTTAATCTTATTATCAAAGTTAAGATTTAAAATAACATGACACCAGGAACAAAACAGGCAATGCATTGCCTCATGGAGATCTTTGTTTACTTGTTGATCCGCGGTACTGAAAATATTCATTCATTAATTTTGCAGAGTCCTTGTCACTGAGTCCTTATTTACTCCCTGAGGTTTTTATTTTCATTCCTCACTGTGTGTTGTTTCTGAAATACAACTTATTCTGTTGCAGATACACAACAGGTGTTCAACAGTCACATCTCTGTCTTGGAGAACAACAACAAATCAGATCGTAACCCAGGGAAAACAATGGCGTGAGCATGTGTTACCCAGTGGAAAATAGTGCAGGACTTGTGTACATGTGTTTATACCCAACAGAGGATGGTGTGTGTGTGTGTGTGTTACCCGGTGGGGAATACAGGAGCGTTCTCCTGCTGTCCTGGGGCATCAACATGCAGAACTGAGAAATGCTGTGTCACTTCCTGCATGTCCTCGTAGTTAAACAGGCTGTTAAAACAAGACTTATCTACACGCACGCACGCACACACACACACACACACAAATACACACACACACACACACACACAAATACAAATACAAATATACACACACACACACACACACACACACACACACACATTGATGCGTTAAGTCCACGTTTCTTATATTTTCTGTCTGTACTGTACAATGACTGTGAATGTGTGTGTGCATGTTTACTCACGGTTGAGTCCGATGTCATGGTAGGTGAGGATTGTGGGTCGGTTACCCTTGGCAACTCCCCTCATGGTGACGTGCAGCACGCCGTGGGCCGTCTCCACATCGTGCTCCTGAACAACATGGAAGACAACAAATACACCATCCTGTCAACAACAACAACAAACAGCACAGCAGGAGCCTTGAGGGTGAACTCATTAATGTTTTATGTGTCATGCTGTAAAGTTAATAACACTCAGCTATGTGAACATACACACGGGGCATGTACCAATCCCAACTTCCACTTTAACACGAGTAAAGAAGGTAAAATATTATTCCGATATCACAGAGAGATGCTGTATGTTGCCCAGGTTGAAACTGTGGACTGTAAAACTGATTTATTTGGTCAGAAATCATCAGCCGAGTGGAAAGAAGATGCTTTATCACCTTCATGCTTGTTTTGTATATTCAACCAACAAGCAGTTGAATGTGCTTGAGAAGTCGTCGAGATTTTGGGACAAGCAGCCTGGCCACCAATCAGAGGCAGGCAGACAGGCAGATGAATGGCTTCAAATGGGCCGAGGTGTTGTGTAGTAATCTCATTAACTAACCCTGTTGACACCCGATAGATTCTATTTAAAGACCTTAAGCTTCCCCACATGAATGTGCACACACACCGTTTGTCACTGCACTGCATTACCTGGGAATGTTTGAATTGATTTTTAATGAATTGGGTGAGTTTTAAATTGCAGAGCGTGAGATCCATTTGTGAGTGATGTGCTAACGATTCCCAAACCAGGACTTCATCTTTTGTTGAGGTTTGCTCATTGAAGGAGATGAGCTGTGGAAAGCTGGAACTGCTGACGCCAAATGTTACTGTTACCTCACAGACTTAAACAAAGGACGTCTGTTTTGTTCTTGTGCTCTGTTGATCTTTGGTTTAAATTTCTCTTTCGTAAAACATCTTTTAATTGGTGCAAACTGACAAAATTTGAATCTGACTTTTAACCAAATGTACCTCTATTTTCTCATTCTGCCTTTTGTCTTTCTCTGGGAAATGAAACACATGTACTTTAATGAACTGTGTTGTAAATAAAAGTTGACTGCTTGTTGTCATACAACTGAAACAGAATACAAACACGTGAGCAAGTAAAACAAGTTAACCAACTGTATGCAGGTAAACAGGATGAGCAGGTTAACTAGCTAACTGCCTAAGAGGCTGACTCCTGTAAACTAGCAGCTGGAAAAGCATGACTCAGGAGAGCCGACTAATGAACGGCTGACTGGCTAACTCACCACCCCAACTCCTAAAGAACAGGAGATCTGGTGCAAGTCCAGAGAGTCAGACATCCTGACAGAGGAGGAGATTTAGAGAGGAGGAGAAACAACAGAATGATTCATAAACAGAGAGCAGGAGAGAGAAAATACCAAAGAGATGACAGAGACAAAGAGATCAGCCGAGCTGTTGAAGGAGGACAGAGATAGTGGAGGACGTGTGATTGGATCAAAAGGAATAATCTCTGTCATTGGCCGAGAGCAGTGAGGTCTTAAGGTCTAAACAGCCAACCACTTGTTGCCTTTCTTCCATCCTTCACTGGTTTATTATCCTGCCTTCTTTCCTCGTCTCCTCTGCTCTCATACTCCTGTTCTTCATCTTCCTCCTCAGCTCATTCCATCCCGCAGGGAAATCAAATTTCAAAACCAATTACAAAAAATCATAAAGTGTGAACAGTCAGCAAATTACAGCTGAGTCACTTGAGACGCTAAGGCTTTTTAATTAAACATGTTTCTCCCTTGTTGTTCAGACAGCTTCATGTGGAAAAGTTAGTGTGGTGATAACTTACAGTACTGAATGATTCTCCATGTTTAGAGTAGACAGACACAGAGGCAGACTGACAAAAGGCCAAAGGACATCTGTAGCTCAGAGCTGGAAAACCTTCATTTAATGTCTCTTTATACTGTGATGATGCAAATTCGTCAAGTCTTCTTTATCGTCAAATAGTTTTTGAACATTTAAAAGGTTGAGTTTAATAAAATAGAAAGCTGAAATGTTTTGAATTAAAAAGTAATGTTGCACTGCAAAAGGAACTTTTTGGGCAGCCTGCTGAGAAAAACAAGATGTTTATTTTTTCCTTTTCAAGGCTGTGGACATGTAGTCTTCCCTGAAATGGACTCAGCTCCTGAATGAGCTGCTGTTGTGCGGCTGACTGTCAGATAAAGATGGGTTATGTGGTTTTAATAGAATTCAGAGGATGTTCTGGAGGAGCAGACAGAGAGGCAGAGCTGTGCTCTACTTCTAAATAACTGTCCGATCAGAAGCATTGATGCAAACTGACCTGCTGTACTGACGTCAGACCGATGAGTGCTGCTGATCAATATCTGTGAGTGGAGCTGATGGTTATCCAACTAAGTTGTTATTTGTTTTCCAGCCTTCGCTGCTCTCATTATTTACCAAGAAGAAAACATGCAATGTGATGATCAATCATCATTATCTCTGAAAAATACTCAAATACTACAAGTAAAAAATGTAGAATATATACGCCTCTGAAAGGAGTGAAGTAGAAGTATCAAGTACGATCTAGTCCTAGATGACGGTGTATGTGGCTTCTGCAGATTAACGTTATCAGACCTCTTCGACTCTTCTGGAGTCCTTTTTAACTCTTCCAGGTATTTTAGCTTTCAGCCTTGTGTTCTGCTGTTGTACATAGTTAGAGGTCAACATGTTGCACTGTGGTTAAAATCATGATATGACAAACTTTTTTTTAATCATATTAAGATTCATACTGGTTATTATCACAAATCAAATGATGTGGCACACCTCTACTATTAGTTTTTTTATTATTACTAATATATGTTTCCTTTTCCAATTTTGAAATGTTTTACTCCAACTCCTTTTGAATTCAGATTACAGCACAACATAATGTCAAAGAAGAAGAAGGTCTGTTGATTGTGTGAAGGTCGGATGTGTTGGTGCTGAACTCACCTGACAGTCAAAGTCCTGGAGATTTCTCCCATTCTGAAGAGACAGAGATACATTATTTAAACATTATTGTTATGAAATTAGTTTATCCAGCTTTCAATTAACATTTTATTTGAATATTTTTCTATTCATGCATTATGAAATCTATTGAAAAACAACCATTATACTTGAAAATGTAGGTATATCTGTTCAAATAAAGTTTGTTAAATCAGATTTGTCTCTGAGCAGGTGCGTGCAGACCAGGACCCCAGCTAACCCCCGCCCCCTCACCTGTCCTGTCAGGAGTGGTTTGATCTCGGTCAGCTGGACGTCGTGAAGCTCCTCCATCATAGGGCCGCTTTACTGCCAATCAACCGGAAAAGAAACGCCTTCCAGACAGGCAGACGGATTAAAAAAGACACACAAACAGATACAGAGTTAGACAGAGTCCGTTAGGTAACAGCTATTCAAATGTCACATGTTAGTATCTGTCTACCTGTCTGGGATTTTGGTTCTGCTAATGTGATAACAGTTTGCATGTTGTCTCTTTCTGGTCTTAAAGGCAACTTCAGTCCACTGTCATACAGGATGCATTCAGGGACAGTACTGCATGTACGTAAATTTGTCCAGTACACAATCACTGTATTCACGCACATGAAAACAAACAAAGTAGACTTAAAAGACACTTGGGGCCACGGTTACACGTGTCGACAGTTGTATTGATTAAAATAAAAGTTGTGAAACAAATCCTGTGTGGACGGGGTGCAGGTATAGCTATTCCAACACAGAGGTAGGATTTAGGTTGGTTACAGGACTCGATTCTGCTGCTCAGGATATCCAGTAATTCTGACCAATGAGAGAAATAAAGACATCTGATAAAAATGTTTACATGTAAGTAAATTCAGCTGCACTGAAGTCACTTTAAATTTAGACCTTTAAAGACTTTGCGGTATCTGAAAACACCCTGGTCACACTAGTAGGGTCGCAGCGGTTTACTGGTTTCATGGTATACCACAGTGTGAAAAGAAAAAGTTAACCGATACCATGTACATTTGCTTATGTGTGGTATTGAATTCTACCGTATTGTTATTAAAAATAAATACAAAATGCAACCAGACAGAAAAACTCACCGGCGCTAATTCAAGTGTGTCAGGACATAATATTTTGTGTTTGTTCAACCAAAAAAAAAAAAAACTTCTGTTTTCATTCCTTGAAGGGTCACTGTTACTGATAATAATAATTGTGTAATATCGTAACCGTGAAACCTTGATATTTTCTGAAATGGAAAGGCAGTCAAAAAATTATATCTGCTTGCATCACCCAGCTCTGCCATCTGTCTATCTGTCGCTCTCCTCGGGTGTCTACCTGTGAGGTCTGTCAAACTGTGGCATCCAACTGTGTGAATGTAATGGAAACAGCCAGTGATCTCTCATTGGCAGGAGGCCACCCAGCTGTGTGTGTGTGTGTGTGTGTGTGTGTGAGTGTGTGTGTGTGTGTGTGAGTGTGTGTGAGTGTGAGTGTGTGTGTGGGCAGACAGGTTGGGTAACAGTGTTTCAGCAGAGTGGTTTGGATGGATGTTGAGCTTCCTGTGGGCTATCTGGCTCTGACCCAAACAGATAACTAACTAACCAACTTGTTGGCTGTGAAGCAACAGTCAGATCCGAACAGAGACTGTGAGATGTGCCTTTGGAATAGTTAAAATCCAACATTAAATTGTACAAAATTGTATTCCAATAATCATAAATTGTATTTTTGCTGTTGCCATCTATCACTGAATATTACTGAAGACGCTAAATTGAGCAGTGTGTTAAATTCAGTGAGTCCAGACAGCCAGAAACCAAACTAATGTGTGTTTTTGACATATTTAGGGATATAACGCTAACATGGAACAAAGAAAAACCTGGTTATTCACATCTTCTCATATTATCCAGGGTTATGGTGGTGCAGATGTGTTTTTTTACTGCCATTTTAAACCAAATAAACTGTCTCAACAGTGGAGCATGAACTGCCTGCCTTTACTACCCCAGTTTCTTACCTTTGAGCAGAAAAAAGACAACTAAATGTCAGACTTTTATTTCAGCATTCATTCATTCAGGATCATGTTGTACTACACACCTGGAGCTGAGGATGCACCTGCCAACAAGGCAGACAATCATCAGACACCTGGATCAGGTGTTTACATGCCACAGGACGCTGGTTTCTGACCGCTTCAGCTACCATACTGAGCTTTTAGTCTAAACAAGGATTATCCGGGTTTCCAAAACGGGGATATGGTGTCGGACACAAACACACCTGCGGGCAGATGATCAGAAACCTGGATGGTGTTGTGATCATCAACAGGGAGCTAAACACCATGTTTCAGTTAAACCTCACATCCTGAATGTGATCAAGATACCGATGTGCACGTACACGCACTCGTTGTGATGCATAATAACAATTAACCTAATTATAGATTAACAGAAACATCCACAGTGATCGATAGTTGAAGTTCTGCACAGATCTGAGGTTGGGTTTCATGCTGAACTGAGTGTACCGATGCACTTGGCTCTGCTGTCCGCCCACACACTCACACACACACACACACTGCACACTCACACACTACACACACACACACACACACACACACACACACACACACACACAGGAGCTAACGTTAAACTGTCTAATTAATGAGCCCGGATGCTAATGTTAGCTCCAGACAGACAGCTCGGGCTTAGCAACCGTTACTACGGGACACACACACACACACACACACACACACACACTACACCACACACAAACAGACACACTACACACACACACTACACACACACACACACACAGACACACACACACTACAGACACACACACACACACACACACACTACATACACACGCACACACACACAAACACACACTACATACACACGCACGCACACACACACACACTACACCACACACAAACAGACACACTACACACACACACTACACACACACACACACACACAGACACACACACACTACAGACACACACACACACACACACACTACATACACACGCACACACACACAAACACACACTACATACACACGCACGCACACGCACACACACACACACACACACCTGTAACCAGATACACCGTCGCCATAGCAGATCACCTCTTCGAGGCGACACGGACCGTGTTTTCCGAAGCTTGCCTCACCTGCTAGTTACCGTTAACTCGCCCGGTGGTGATCTCACCGGCTGGACGGCCGTTAGTCGGTTAGTGGCCGTTAGTCGGTTAGTGGCCGTTAGTCGGTTAGTGGCCGTTAGTCGGTTAGTGGCCGTTAGCGTTACCACGGACACCGCTCCGACCGTTACCCGCCGTTAGCTACTCACCGTCGGCCGTTAGATCCAGAAGCTCCGTCGGTTTCCGGTTTAATTCCTCTAACCAGTTGACCAGTTGATCAGTTAACCAGTTGACCAGTTAACCAGTTGACCAGCTGTCTCGGTGGCTGCGCTCGTTACCTGGTAACCGGCGGAGCGGAGTGAGCGCGAGCCTCCTCTACACGGTGAGCGGCACGCGGACGCTCAGGGGCGGAGCTACGTCACCGTAAACAACAGGTCACGAGGTCACCAACAGGTGTCACTCTGGGTCCACGTGACAGGCCGCAGGTGGAGCAGGTGAGTCTTGTCAGATCTGCTCAGCTGCATCAGTTCTGCTTCATGTTGGATCTGTTTATATCGCTCTACACTGTCAACAGCCATAACATCATACAACGTCGGCATGTTTTCAGGAATATGACGTTATATAAATCAGGCTGTGAATGAAATCTGAAGCTGTAAAACCTTCAGAATATAGACAGGAATAAAACTGAGGAGTTAATGTAAGAGCTGCTGAAGTGGAGATGAGGATGAGAAAAAACTCTTTGAGAAAACTGCCTTTAAGTGCAAAGTAGAGGTACTTTACTGAAGTATTTCTATTTTATGTAACTGTCTCCTCCACCACATCTCAGAGTAAATATTGTACTTTTTACTCCTCTACACCTGTCTGACAGCTGATGTTACTGTTACAGATTACAGTTTCCCTCCCCTTCCTGTCCAGTGAAAACCAGTCAAATAATAATCCAGAAGTACTTTTACTTTAGGTACTTTAAGTACATTTGGCTGATAATACTTTCATACTTTTACTTAAGTAAGGTTTTGGATGTATCATGGAAAGTAGTTTTGTGTGAAACTATAAAACAGGATTATTGTCTGAAGTTATTGCCACACTCCATCACCTTTTTGTAATTAACCTGTTGACTTTATGAAATGATATTACCTGCCATGTCACAACCTGTCAGTATCCAGGGGTGTAGCTAAGAATCTGGACCCCTGAATATATCGATCCTAAATAACATAAAGTTTATTAATCCATTTGCTTGGTTGATGGGTTTGTGTGCACTGTTAATTATTTAACTAATTGACCATCTGAGCTCCTTTAACTGTTGAACCTTATCACCTTCTTCCCTCTGTTAACTAACACAAACACAATATTGAGCATTAATATTAGTTAATTTTGTGTATTTGATCGTCTGTGCTTCCCGGTCTGAGCCACCATATGAGGAGGCATCTTGCACTTTTCTCAAACATTGCCAACACGCTTTTTAATGCAGTTGAGTTTAGTTTTATTTTGTCTTTTATTCAAATGTGCTGGACCTCTGGCCGGAGCCTAAAGAAAGAATCATTGTGTTAACAAGAGATTTGCATTCAGCAGTAGTGGCCGACGTGGTTATGCAAAGGTTATACAAACAACTAGTAGTTGTTAGTTTGTAGTTTCCACAGTAATGTAGGCGTGATGGAAAGTTAACTTGTGATAAAGCCAGATGGGAGTTTTTTGTTTTGTTTTCTGGCAGAAGAGAAAAGAAACAGTCAGCAACACTGGCAGCGTTTCACATTAAAAACAAATCAGTGGTACCTCGAACCACATGACAGATCCAGGAATAGATACAAACTGCAGTTTCTAAACAAGTTAAACACTCTTGCAGTTTAACAGCAGCTGAATATCTGTGAGGTAACCAGTCGTTTAATCTGGAAAATACAGGCACACAGAGGGAAATGAGCACAGAGGAGCTGGACTAGCAGCTACAACTGTATTGATCCTCTGATTTTCCTCCTCGCCATCATCAGGTCGACATGTTTGTGTGTCAGCCTCAGCTTAAACATTACCAGCTGGTTAGCATTTACTTACCACAGCCACACTACTGTACATACTTACCTGCATGTATATATGCTTTTACTTACACATCCATATTTAAACTGTATCTGTATACTGTATACCCGATCTGCAGTGTATTTACTGTATTATCATTCCCCCAGCTGTGTATTTTATATATTCTATATATAATATCTCATTATTGCCATTATTTGTTCTGATACCTGCACTGTATGTTTTTGTTCATACTGCATATCTCTTAACATATCTACTCATATCTACCCTTTACTGTTTATTCTATACATATGCACATTATTCTGTACTTTACTGCTGTTTTCACTCCTGGTTAGATGCTGAGCTGCATTTTATTGCACTTGTACACTGTGCAATGACAATAAATATCATCTGATGTAGCTCAAAGCAGTGCTGTCTGAGTTCAGCCTCACAGAGCAGCAGCGTGGCTGCAGAGGTGGAGTGATTAACAAGTGAGTATTAAAGGAGGTCACCAGTGATTAAAGATGTCTGCATCAATGTTCATCTTCATCCATCTAATATTTGTTGAGATATTTAACTCTGGATCAAAGTCAGACTGATGGACTGACCAACACTTACAGCCACAGAGGCTAAAATCCATATCTAGGCTTTTGTTCAATGGACTGTACAGCAGGGGGAAGGGTTACTGTAACACACACAAACACACACACACACAGGGACATAAGGGAGTGTCCTCGTGGTCTGTGGACAAACAGTGAGACCATCTGGCCCATCGGACCTGCATACAGTACAACACAAATACTGTGTACAGTAAAGAAACATGCAACCAAACACTAACGTATCCATGAAAACAGCCTCGTGTGTGGCTGGACGGTGTGAGGATTCATCAGCCGACACGGTGAAGTGTCACCTGATATCAGTGACACAAAATTGTTCATATATGGCTTTAACACAAAGAACCTTTTCCTTCATTTACATTTTTAGTTTTACAAAGGAGGAAATGAAAAAGGAGAGAATTCAAACAAACTGTTTATGCATCAGTGATGTTGTGCATTTAGTTTTGAATGCTGCTGTTTATTATACATTTGTCTTAATGTTAAGGAATCCCATGGAAACGTTTTGAATGAGACGTTACTCAAACAGAAAGAACAGTCAAACTGCTTCAGTTTAACTTCCTGCACAATCAGCTGTATGTATATTCATGATCCTCTGTGATCTGTGCAGGGCGGCACTGCCTGCTGTCGTATCAGCATCAATCTGATCTATGGAGTGATTTATATTCTAAATGTATAATGAAACAGATGCATGAAGTTTGAGTCGAACAGCTCTTCTTTAACTTGGCTTTATTTAAACAAACCTACCAGATGAAAATAGGAACTGAAGCTAAAACAATGAAACATGGCTTTACATGTCAGGTTTGGGGTGTTTATCATGACATGTAGAAAATTTACCATTTTAATCAAAGTTAGAATTACATCATTCCTACTTTAAACAAAGTATGAAAGTAAAAAAGAAAACTTTGTCTTTTGACTTTGAAGCTTTATGTGTGTGAACTTGTCCTCGTCAGCTCAGACAACAACAGGAAATGTATCTTTATGTTTGCGTTCGGGCAGATAGTCAGCCTGGGGGTGAACTCAGACCCGACTTGTCGAGGTACGCCTGAACGCACCATTGGGAGCTGAAGTGAACTGGTCATCAAACTGGAAACAAATAAAGTTTCACAATAATTGAAGAGAAGCGACATAAGCTTTGCTGTCTTCTACCAAACTCTGTGAGGAAAACCAACCAATCTTTCTATCAAAATAAATCTACAGCTTTATACAGTCACTTTCTTATTCAAGTGTATAAAATGTTCACTTTGACATATTTACATTTAGAAGGTTTATATGTTAATTTGACTGAAAAGAATTTTAAAAGTGCCCACTGGCTTCAATATGAAATACTAACAATGCTTAGAGGCTCCAGCAGTACTCTCCATCTGTAATGGATTATTTCTATATACAGAGGTGAACATATTCAGTTCTTTAGAACGACCTGCTGGTTAAAATACAGAACTCACACATACGACAACTTATCACGAGCCCGCTCTGTCTGCTGAAGAAGCTCAGGGAGACGCGGCGGGAATGTTACATATACTGTTCCCAAAGGTCAACAAGTGACTTCCACGCTCAATAATATACAGTTTACTTTGTAAAGTCAGAAAGAAATTAGAAGCCCTGATATAAATTTAGAAAAACTACAAGAATTCACCTAAAACCTGATAAACAAATATCAAAAAAGAGAAAAAGGCAGAATAAACGGAGGCTTAACGGAGCTTTTTACCTTGATGAAATAACCTGAAAGCTGAGACCCATAACATCTTGTATGAATCAGTTATACATCCATCTGTGTGGTTGCTTAGTGTGAACATCTGCACTGTCGGATTCAAATAAATGCAACATTTTACCCCAACTGTGCCACCTGACGCCTCTCTGCTGAAGATGTCTGCAAAGTTATGGATTTCAGCTTGTATGTTTTCATTCCATGTCCTCGTGACCCATCAGTCACACCAGCATTTAACAGGAAGCTTTGCGGCAAAATTCATTAATTTCAAAACAATCACGATTAAAGGATTTTCAAATGTTTTTACACCAAGTTCAACTTTTTTCATAGACAAACAAATTTGCGCTTTTATCTCTGAGTGTAAACTGCTCCACGCAGACCTGGTTTACACACAGTCAGGAGACAAATACGTCTTTTAAAGACTCACAAATGAATTTTGCTGCAACTCTTTCTGCAGTGACCAGACCATAAAACCCTCTGAAAATGTTTTTTTTTCCTTCAAAACGGATTATTACTGTTTATACTAACTTTAGTACAATTACAAAATCTCTGCCTTGAGAAATGTCTAACTTAAAAAAGCATCAGTGTGGAGATCTTTTAACTAAATCCTCTTCAAAGATCAATGGCAATCCTTTACGTCGGCCGGTACACTGACGGTGGACGGCTGCTGGAAGAGGATGTTTGGTAACATTCAGTCCAAACTGTAAACCGTCTGATGCTAATGTGAACAACACGCTGTGTGTCAGACAAACTTTACTGTGGGTGACAGCAACTGATCAACAAACCAAATCCAAATCAATCTTCAGTAATCAGACCGGTCATCACCACATGGCGTCCTGCTGGAGGTGCGTCGGGAAATGTTCTGGCACCTTTTGAAAAAGACTAATGTCATCATCCCCTTCGTGTTGCAGTGCACCTCCTCTCCACCAGAGGTGCGCCGCCCCGTGACTGAGTGGAAACAAACCACAGTTTTCCCTCCGGACTCAGAGTGTGGCGCCCTGCGACTCGCCCTCCACAAGTCTGTCTAGTCCTGTGCTGCCCCCCCCACCGGTCTGTCTGTTTGCTCCTTCTGGCTAGCAGTAACTAGCAGGGTCAAAGGTCAGGGGGGGAGTCACAATTTAGGGAGTGAAATGTGTCAGCGCCAGACCGACAGGCGTCTCACAGTGCACAGGTCACGCAGCAGCCGTCTGATTCGCTGTTTGAGCTGCGGGAGGCGGGACAAAGGGTCGGGAGGCTCAAGCTCGCCCGAGTGGTCCAACCAGGACTCCAATACTGGGGAGAGAGACGTAGGGGGGAGGGGGAGAGAGAGAGTTGTGATTAAAAAAACTGGGTCCTGATGTTGTCGTTTCCTCCATGATTCTCATTAGTTCACTGATGCTGATACCGAAACACGGATTATTAAATCGTAACAGATCACAGATCAGATTTTCTTCTTTTTTGATTTAAAATGTCTACTTGGCTGCTGGCGGCAGGCAAACGCTCCAAACAGGGACGACAGGAGCACAACCGTAAATCAAATAAACTGTAGAAAAAACGGACCTCGACCTTGAGACGACTGTTGGACCCTGTACGACTATCATGTACTATCTTCTGTGTACAGTAACATCATGTTGTAACTACAGATCACTTTTTAAAGTTGCACTGATCAATATTTTTATTAACAAATGGACCCCCCCCAGCCACAGAGCTTTTTCCAGTCTGTCTGCTGGATGTGGAAATAAATTCATCATAAAAAATTTCATTACAGATGCATTCATTTTCTCTCCTGATACAAATTAAACTGTGGAAGTCTGTTGATAAGAAACCCAAATTTAAAATCAGTACAAATCACTGACCACGTTTACTTGCACACAAATACTCCACTATTATTCCGAATATGACAATAATCTTAATTTGATTTGGCTCGTGTAAACAGCAGATTCAGTTTGGATATTCTGAATTAGGTCGATGATGTGGTTCGGCATCAACACTCTATGATAATGTGTGTGTGTGTGTGTGTTACCGTCCAGCTCCCGCTCGATCATGTCCATCCTGGCGCTGATCTGGTGGTGAAGGGACTCGACGTGCTCCAGCAGATTCAGCTGACACTCGGCCTCGGACGCCGGACGCGGCTCCGCTGTGTGCGTCTGAGCGTGTTGGCGGACGTCTGCGTGTGTGTGGTTCTCTCTTTTCACGCCGGGGTTCCTGGGCGTGTCACAGTGTGTCACAGTGTTCGTCTCTGTACGGGCACCCCCCGGTTTCCTGTCGAATTCTTCAATCTTTATATCCTGAAACAAACAGAATCATTCCTCATCACCACGTGAAACATGGCTGCCACAGATCAATAATCACTCCCAACTAACAAACTCATAAATCTAGAAACGGCAATGAGATTTCTAAGCACAGAAGATCAGTGATGGCTAAGCTAAAACAAAACCTAGTGTGGCAGGAGGAAGAAGTGATCACCAAAATTACAGATTTGTGTTTTTTATATGTTAACACAAAGTCCTCCAGAGACCTCACACTCTCAGAGAACTAGCAGGTAAAAATAGTTTACGAGAATGAGCCCAGAGCCTCAAACTGGTTTTTGGTTGTCTCATAGCAACAGCAGGAGCCTGTTTAGTGCTGCTTCTGCTTCTGGTTTCTGTGTCTCTGTTTGCCTTCGCACCACACCTAATGACTTCACGCATCCTTCCCGTCCCACCTGTGGTTGAGGTTAACTGCCAAGTCACACTTTCTGAGGAGTGAGTGAGATGATTAATGCAGAAACCGTAAGTGAAGAAGAACCACATCCCCGTGGTACATGTGAAGGATAACTCACAACAGGCTGTGCAGTGCGTGGCTAAAGGTCTTTAAAACCAGGCTGATCTGAAGTGAAGGTTGCATATAACTAGAAGAATATCAGCTTATCACAGATATATCAGTACCACAGGTAATATCAGACTCTCGGTATCCATTACTGCACACACCGTTATATATTTCTATCCCAGCATTGTGTGTCTCCATCTTCAAGCTTAATTCATGGACTCTTTGGGATAATTTTGAATCCCAGCAGCAACCCACGTGTGTTGATCATATTGCTGTCTGGAGTGGGGTCGAATCAATGCAATCATTGACATTTTATCATAAATCCTGTGTGTATTTGTCTGTGCAACCAGCAGAAACCACATTATTACTGGCACCAACTTTGGTATTTTTGCTTGTTGTGATGTCAATCTTCAAATGTTTCATGTCCCTAAAATCTGTACAACCTAAGCTAAAAGGTTATGTAAGTATGTAAGTCAAATATTTTAGATGAATTTAAACCGGGTCTGCAGGAGGTTAGGAGGTGAAAGAGGAGGGATAAAGTTGACAGAAGTGTAAAGAAGAAGATGAAGCTGGTGTGTTTCTACCTTCTGCTCAGTGTTCTGCTCCTGCTTCACCATCTGCCTTTCCTTTTCTCTCTCCTCTGCTTTTTCCCATGATGCTCCGGGCTTCTGGTAGCAGTGCTCGCTGCTGACGTAACAGAGGGGAGTCTCTGCTCTCGGGCTGGACGTCGACCTCGGCCTCTCCTCTTGTCTCCACGGCAACCTCCATAGCTGCAGATCGGGGTGGGGCGGGGAGCTGCGTGGACAGACGGACGGACAGACTGAATATACGTCTCCGTGGACGTAAAGGAGACTGAGTTGCTGGTAAAACTGTACTCACTGTAACAGGCTGATTTTGAGCTGCAGCCCACTGAGGACCTGATTGAGGCCATGCGTGTGCGCCAGCAGGCGGCTGGTGTGTGAGATCTTGGAGGCGTTGACCTCCGAGTAGTTCTCCCTCACGCACGACAGGCCAAACATGTGACCAGATATCAGCAAATCAGGTTCTGACAGGAAACGCTGAGCCCGCCTCCAACCTGAACATGAGTGTTACAAATGAAAACAGGAACCCAACGGTGCTTTTTCTGGTACTTTACTCTCTCTATTGGTTTTATAATGAGGTTTCAGACGTACTAAAGAATCTCACACACTGTTTTAGTACTAAATAGTTGTAAGCTCAATGCTAAGCTAACATCAACCAAGACACTGAAATACCAAGACAGTTATTCTATAGCTGAGCCTCTTCTCTCGCACAGATGCTCTCAAATACCGAAATTTGGCACCGATTGATTTTAAATGAATCGGTGCCCAGTAGTACCGACTGAGTTTGGTACCCGGTCGTGTTAGCCAGCGTGCCTGCATGGGCCTTCGAGTGTATTCATGTACAAACCAGTTACATTTGTGATAATCTTCGGTACAAACATGTCTTGTTTTAAACTACAAAATGTGGACCACAACTACAGGCCAGTTTAATTTATAGAAAACAATTGTAATTTAAATTGTGGAGAGAAAACGTAATTAGATATTTTACTGACCTTGTTCAGACCTACTCATGATTATTACACGATGGATTAAGTACAGTGATGTGAAATAAAAGAGATCCTACCTGCAGTGTGTCTGCAGTAGTAGCAGATGTAGTTGTGTGGGACGTTGTCTTCATATAAACCCATGCAGGTGCCGTGCTGCCAACACAGACACGACTCGCACTACAGAGAAACACACACAGACAGGATTAAAATAACCTCGCTCCACAGTGCGTAAAGGAGGATCGATCACAGCGACCAATAATTAACGATGTGAACTGACCCTTTAAGTTAATGGAACAGCTGCAGTTACACAAATCTGCTCCTGTATGGTTGTGTGTGTGTGTCTTACCTGGATCATGAAGTCGTTCTCCTCGTCCACCTCGCACACACACCTCACCACCTCACACTCCTCCGTCTCCATGGCAACAGGCCAGGAGGGCGTGTCCTCTCCGCTCTCAGCTGTCAGCGTCGACCAGTCGCTGCCGTCATCCACTGAAAGGGAGACGTGCTGATGTTAGAGACGAGCATCAGACTTACTTACATGTTATATTTAAAGTGTCACGATGCACCATTTTACATTTTACATGTGTATGTGTGTGTGTGTTTGAGTCCCTACCTTGTGTGTGTGTGTCGTGACGTTCAGTGGAAAGCTTCAGAGTGAACGGAGGTGTGTCTGAGTTCTCGTCGTCACTGCTGCATGGTCCTGACAGGAAGAAATAAGAACTCACACCAGCACACAGTCATACATCTAATACTCTTAATACCACTAATATCACACAAACAGCAGAGGTTTTCAAACTGTGAGGCACGGGGGGGGGACGTGGGACAGACGCATGCAGGAAGTTAGTTACCCTGGTTTGGCCGCTTATCAACACAAGCAAATAGGGTAATTTAAAACCCTCAGCACCGATTTACAGCAATTTGCATAAACGAGTGCACTTATGGAGTCATAATTTAGTCAAATCTGTGTGATGTCTTCATTGTAGTCAGTCAGACCGACCATCATTTACAAATAAATTGATCTGCAGCTCATTTAAGATCAATGTGTGTTTTAGTGACTGTACACAGCATGCAGCTCTTTCCTTGTTCTATTTCTGTATTTCTAGTAAATTACTGTAGATTTGGGAGGATTTTCACTCTTTGTAACTGTCTAAATCACACTGGGATCCTTTCTGAAGGATGGTTATTATTTTTGGGACTAAACACTGACTCTCACCTGACTGACTTTTTTTCTTCTTCTTCTTCTTTTTCTTCTTCTTTAGTTTGACTCTCAGGAAGTTCTTCCTCTCCTTTCTGTCCTGCCCTCCTGTTTTCTCCCTCCCTCCGTCCTTCTTCACTTCTGCTCGGAGACGGGCAGGTCAGGCAGGTAAGAGAGATGCTAATGTTGCTGACTGAACTGTGAAAGCTGAGCTCATACTGAATAAACTTCTTATGTTACCTGAAGATTAACCACATTTAAATAAAACTTTGCATAAAAAAGATAATTTGTGTGTCTCAATACTGTTAAACAAACAGCCAGTACGTGTGTGTGTGTGTGTGTGTGTGTGCATTCACAGCCATCCTACCTGTTTCCATGGCGGTGTGTTCTCTGTTGTCATGGTGACAGACGCTGTTCTGGTCCTCAGTCTTCCTCTCTGACATGAAGTCGCCCCCCTTAGAAGACGAGCGCTTCCTCCTACAACAACACCAGTAAATGTTAATTAAACACAACTTCCCACCTGCCAACGTCCTGTAAAGCTCGTGTTCTGGGATTTGGGTGGCCGCCGCTCTACCTCGGAGCCTCCTGCTCGCCGCCTCCCTCATCCAGCTGCTGCTCGGAGTGGTAGTACTTAATGTGGTAGTGCAGCAGACTCGCCTTCCTGAACGACTTGGTGCAGCCCGCTGCAGGACACTTGAAGGGGTTGTGGTCCAACTCAATGGAGAGAATGGGAGGAGGCTGGTTCTTTATCACCCTGTACACTGAGAGAGGAAAAAATAACTTACTTTAATACTTACTAATGATGTGTCTGTACATGAGAAGTGGGTATCATCACACTCAGAACTATGTTTATCTATTATTTTATTACAATAATAATAATAATAATAATACATTTTATTTATATAGCGCTTTTCAAGGTACTCAAAGTCGCTTTACAGACAACAAAATCATATTAAAAGTTTCACACTAAAACATAGTATACATTAACATAGTACATTCATCATGTATTAAAAGCAGTTCTAAAAAGGTGAGTTTTGATTTTTGATTTGAACATGGAAGGATCGGAGCAGTTACGAATGTGTTTGGGGAGAGAGTTCCAGAGTTTCTCAAACGGTTACTGCTTTAAATCAACATTCGGCCAATTTCAGATTCCATTAAATTCCTGTAAAGCTGCAAATGACATTTAATATTTGACTAACCTGGCCTCTTCTCTCAAATTAAGTAGGGTTTCACAGAAATACGCAGGTTTTGCATCAACACTTCTACTGAAACATTTCAAGAGACACCCAGCTGTAGTACGCCCTGTGTGTGTTTACGAGGAGTGTGAAATGAAGAGTGTGTTGCACTTACATGGTTCTCTGCTGAATTTGTGTGTGGTGGGCAGGTGGGCCTGACGCTCTAACAGGACGTCTGAGAAGAGACAGAAGGATTGAGATGAAACAACACAGGGAGAGAGCATGCTTTTAAAGGAGCACGATTAGCTACTAAGAATAAATGTCTTTTATAGCAACTCTAATATTGTATATAGGATAAGTTTTTGTTTTCTGTTGAGCCATCTTACATTTGCAGACCAGCCATAATTGTCATCACACTTACCTTTAATTAATTTCATTAAATAATTCAGTTTAAAAATGACATCTGTAAAGGCCTGCAGGCAGCAATCTGCACGCTGTCAAGAGTTTGATCACTACAGAGACTCAAACAGTGTTTCCGTAATAAACCTGTGGTTCAATCTGAAGATACTTCATCAGGAAAATGTTTTTTGTTTGGTCTCAAAATGGTCATGATTTTTATTTTGATACAATCAACTGAACTTAGATTTTTAATCGCAGCATAACGAGTTACCTTCAGTCACTGACTGCTCACTAAGGTCAGTGCAACTTGGGTCGCAGCTAGAGTGGCTCCAACACTGATACTGTTATCGGAAATGCCTCAGATACAACCTAAAATGCAAAATTGAGTATTGCCGAGTATGAGAGTCCGAGATATATATATATGTGTGTGTATATATATATGTATATATATATATATATATATATATATATATATATATATATATATATATATATATTTTTTTTTTTTTTTTTTTACGTACTGGTATCGGCATCGGCTGCTACACAAGATCAGGTTTTAGAAATGGTATCGTGAGGAAAAAATGGTATCCGAACATCACAGGCCACTGAGCTCCAGGCGCCGCAGACATCACATCCACAATAAGCCCTGCCTCTAAAATCTGCTCAACAGTCTCACTGAACACGACTTCTCTTATGTTTACCTTTGTCGATGTGGTCAGGGTTAGACGGAGCTGGCTGGGTGGCGTCAGCTGTGATTGGCTCATTCTGAGCTCCGCTGCTATGACCTGGTGGAGGAGCAAATCATTAGCAACATGACTGTAGACGAGGAAAAGTGTCTACGAAAAAGTCTTATGTTAACAGACGAGAGAAGCTGGGGGTCAGACGTCATGTAACTTACTCTCATCTGTTTTCTTCTTTGCTGGTGGATGGGAGGATGAAGGTTGTGCCTTCCTCTTCCTCTCCTCCTCTCCTTCCTCAGCTCCTTCCGTCACCTCGGATGTCACCTTCTCCTCCATTTCGTCCTCTTCCTTCTTCTCCTCCTCCTGTCTCTCTCCACCATCCTCCTCCTCCTCCTCCTCCTCCTCCTCCTCACTCTCCCCTTCCTCCCATCCCTCGCTTCCCACCGCACTCTTCTCAGATCTGGACTTCTGTGTCATCACAAACGTACAAAACAGACAAAACACTTAATGTCAAAAGAGCTGTGACTGGTGGCACCAATCAGATGAGGACCAATGGGAGTGTAGTATTTCTTACTTCCTGGAAGGGTTTGACCTTGGTTGGCTTCACAGTCCGAACCACACCGTCATAGAAACGCACTGTGTAGGAGTCTGACACACACACACACACACACACACACACACACACAGAGCGTTTGATTTGATGTGACAGTTCAGTAACAACATGATTACTGTACAGCAGAGTGACATTTAATCACGTTTGAGGGTTTGTCCCATTTAATTTGTCTGTGGCTCTCTGAAGAACTACTTTTGGTTTTAGTTTTAGTTACTGATTAAATCTGTAATCTGTTGATTATTTTTTCAATTAACGGTTTAAACGTTTTGTCTATAAAACGTTGGAAAATAGTGAGTCCAAGGTGACGTTTTCAAATGTCTCATTTTGTCCGAACAACAGTCTAAACCCCAAAAATATTCAATTCACAAATAATATAAAACAGAAAAAAAAAATGCAGATCCTCAGATACAAGAGAATTGTATTAAATGCATTAAAGATAAAAAAAGTTGTCATACTAATGCACAGCAGCATCACATCAGGTGTAAAAGCTGAAATAGAGCCTCACCGTCCCTGTTGACCCTGAGGATCTTGGCCGGGTAGAAACGACAGTCTGTCCAACAGGCGAGAACTTTCGTACCTGAAACAAACACCTGAGACAGAGAGAGAGTAAGAAAAACGTGCACATACAGTCACACTATTCTTAGATTTTGTTTCAACGAAAACCTTTTCATTATCTGACAAAAACTGTCTTGGCAATGGTGGTTAAACATGAGGACTGATCAAATCTGACCAGGACTCATGTGCACCCCACACAGACAGCACACACTCGGTCTGTGTGTCGTACCGGTTGTGAGCACGGTGGATTCAGGCCCTGCCTCCTCAGGCTGACGCGCTCCAGCGGCCGCAGGAACGGCGAGCTCCAGTGAAACCACTCGTCATGCCGACGGCTCCACTGGCGGTAGTGGATCAGGACCCGCTCTTTGTCAAAGTCGATTTTCTCGATAGTGGCTGGGTACCTGGCAGGATAACGGCAGAATGCAGGATGACGTTGATCAAAAAATGTTAAAGATCAAGTGAACAGAGTTTGATTTAAAAGTTTCAAATAACTCCAATTAACAACTGTGTGTGTGTGTGTGTGTGTGTGTGTGTGTGTGTGTGTGTGTGTGTGTGTGTGTGTGTGAGGTCCACACCACTTTTTGTGGCAGTCTCGGGCTTCTAGCTGAGCTCCGACCTCAAAGATGATTCCTGACCTGTCCGGAGGAGTCTTCATCTGGCAGAAACAGAGCAAAAAATGACTCCAGTAAATTAATTATTTCTGTCTTATTGCAGTAAATTCTCCAAGTAACTTTCTAACAATAATTTAACTCACTATAGAGTTTATGCTGCACTTGAGTTAGTTAGTGTAATGATTTTTAAAAAATCGAACCAACACAACGGTAGCAAGTATATATGTATATAAAAATACCATTAAAAACTCTAAAACATGTAGCTCTGCTGGTCCCACAGCCTCGTGTGTTTGTTTGAGTTTGATTGTTCAAACACGTTTGTCTGGTTTCACTCAGTCATCCTAATGTTTGTACATTTAAGTTAAGACCTTTGTCATCGACAAGAATCTGTCCAACATGCCAGCTATGTCAAAAAAATAGAGAACACAATTAAATTTCAATTCCTTGCTATGTTTTCTTTTTAAATAGCTAAATGTGCCCAATAGAGAACAGAATGACATACTGCCCTTGGGACTTGAAGTACTACTTAGAAAACTGTGCTTAGAAAGCTAAGTACACTTGCAGACTCGCAGACTTCCATGATTTCCCAGGAAATCAAACAAAGTCTGAAAGAGTCAAAGTCTGTCCAGGTCTATAATCCATCAAGTCCACAAGGGGCTAAAAGTGCTCTTTCACTGGAGGAGAAGTAGTAAAAACTGGCTTTTGCAATTGAAATATGCCATTTTAGCTTGTTTCTAACAGAAGGTCTTTATGATAGCAGGAGTCTCCCAGGCTTTTATGTGTCAAAGTTAACCAATATGAAATGAATCATAAAAAGGCCAATTCGTTGCTATTTATTTTGACATAAACCAAATTAAAATGATAAAATCTGTCTGTCTTTTTTAAAATAAGAAGTTAATCTCACAATCATTACAGCATCATTATGGCACTTGTATACTTTCAATAATTTAAACACCCAAATTTCCATTATATTTTCATGGATTATTTATTTTTAATATTTGCAGCCACTGATTTCAAACATGTCAGATCATCTTTCTCCTGTCACGTGCCTGTATTGATTAACACCCAAAAGCGCGCGACTTGTGACAGCTGTTACATGCGAGCGCGCGCATCGGTTTACATTTTTGTCTTCCTGTTAAAAGTTTTCAAACAAAACGGAAAGAAACGTAGAAAAACAGCTTCAAAGTGGTGGATGTTGAGTAATTTATATTGATTACGAGATTTAAAGGATATGGGATGTTTCAGTAACGTAACGTCCACTGTACGTTACGTGATGACGACATTCATACAGGACGTCGTTAAAGGCTCCGAGATAACGGCTGCACCGAAACTTTTACTTTAGTTTTTCATAGATTTCAACAAATTTAATCTGAATAACGAGAGATTTTACGTGCGCATTAAAACGTCAAAACTCACGCAGTGTTTAATCAATGAAATAAACTTTATTTGTTTTGTTTTTTTTACATTTCTGTTTCTGATCCGTCAGCTTCCTCTGTGAAAGAAGCTGATTGGCCGAGGACGCCCGTTCAGTGTTTTCATTGGGCGCCTCTGCTCGCCAGAGTCCCGCCCCCCTCGGGACAGCGGCTAACATGCTAATGCTACTTGCGTCAGCTTCAGAGAGCAGCAACCTACGATTCAGGACGAAGTGCAAAACACGCTCGTGGACTACAGCCGCGTCGGAAAGGAGACGAGCAAATGTCCGGAGCTGTTCCCGGAGCTCGGCCGGTCAAACGCAGCAGTTTGACTGGGAATAGATACGCTACCGCGGCTAACTGTTAGCACCTGTTAGCTCAGTCAGAAGAGCCACAGTGACAGCTGCGCGCGGATCAAACATTCATGTCGGAAAATTATCTGTCACGGAGGCAGAAACTTTCATAAAACCGCCCCCGCTGTTCACGTGTAATTGTGAGCTTTAAATGTGTAAATTAGTATCACAAAAGCTTGTTTACCTCTCGCGCTACTTGAGCACTGCACTCTTCATTCTGTGAAGGCCGCAGGGCGCATGCGCGGAGGCCGGCGGTCAGCTGGTCAGTGTTTATCTATGAGCTGATTGGACGATTGGAGCATCGATCTGTTTGATTAATGACGCAGGAATGTCAAAACAAGACGGGGCTTTTATAGCCCTGATATCGGGCTTTTATTAAGAAATCAAATCAAAGATAACTGCTGCTAAATAATGGAAATGTCCTCTCTGGGGGATCAATAAAAAAATCAACCCAACCTAAAGCAATTAATTAACAACTTATTATCACTTACAAATGCAGACTTGACCTTTATTAATGACCTGGTATCAATTTTAACTGGAGACACTGTGGCTTATTAGTAACTCTTTACTTGAACCCCCTCTTTTTAGTATTGATAAGCAGTGTAAAACTTTCAATAAATGGATTACAACAGATAGCAGATTAAAGATCGTTTTAGGTGTTTATGTCATTGTCAACTGTAACTCAACCAGGCTGGTGTAAAAAAAACTGGAAAATGAATGACAATGTGGTAAAACACAGTTGTAATACTATAAAATGTGTCTTCATATAAGAAGTTATAATTGTTGACAAATGCTGTACAACACTTAAGCAACTACAAAAAACATTTATTGAATGTTCAGTGCTTCTGAATGCTACATAAGGGGGTTAAAGTAAAGGGTTACACACGAGCAGTTATAAAGGGATCACCAACCTTTATAACTCCATTATTAAATAAATGAAGCTTCAACCATTTATAAGCCCTAAATTAGACGTCTTATTAAAAAGTTTTATTTAGCAGATTTAGGGTTGACAGTCCCAAAAACTGCTGCTCACACACTTAACACATTTTAGACAAATACCAGATATAAATATTTGCAGCCTAAATTAAAAATAGTGTAATCATTAAAAACTAATATTGGACAAATCCAACTTAATATGCTACTCGTTCTCTTGACCTAATAAATATCTGATACAAACTAATTTAGCACAGTTGAAGCAACACAGACAACCTGTCCGTGCTTGTCCAGAATACACCTCTGACTGTCTGACGCCACATGTTGAGCCCAACATGAACATGAAGAAGCAGCATTTAGTGACTCTGCTCCAGAGAGACGTGTGTTGAGTTCTCCACCGCCTTTGACTGAACCTTGAGCTCTCATTATTCCCCCACCTTGTATTTATGTCAGTTTTTATCTTGCCATTGTTAGCATAGCATGTTCATGTGAGCATTTAGCCCAATTAGGCCTACATATTAATCTTATTTCATTAATAAGTTCTATCTTATTTTATCTTTCTGCTGCAGTCCAACTAAATTATATGCAAAGTGTTCTTGAGAAAGAGGAACATTCCTGAACACGTACACAGTGTTGGCAAACCTATAAATAATTGAATGCCTGATAGGCAAATCATTTTTTGGTCTGACCAATTAACATGAAGTCAAATGATACTGACATATTGTAAACCATTCGTGTTTACCCCAATAAGGTATTCAAACAGCTGCAAGTCGCTCATTCAAATAAGCAGAGAGCAACAAAGATGGACACAGTTCTTCTGCTCATGATGGCTGCATCAGGCGAGTGTTTTATTTCTTTTATATATGTTTATATATACATTATACATTTACTCAAGTACTTTACAGTACGTTACAGTACTTGAGTAAATGTACTTTGTTATGTTCCAACTCTGATTTTACGACAAAGGCAATGACGCACCTGAATACTCTGACATGTTAAAAGATATATTTGATGAGTCAGTTCAGCCCAAAGCTGATCATTGTGCATGTCTGTCTACAGGGCTGTGTGCCGTCTCCTCACAAGCTGTACGTCGGTACCATATGGTTTATGGACTGAAGAACATGACTGAAGCACAGAGCTACTGCAGAGAAAAGTACCATGACCTGGCCACTTTAAATAGCATGAGCAATGTGGACGCCCTGAACAACTTGGCAGATTTAAGCAAAATGGTCGACCCGGTATGTAGCCGTATTGTTAGTTCATGTTTCATATTAAAAACCACTTTGACAATTATGTAACTAATAGTAAGAAGAAAAGCAGACTTGTCCTCAGTTGTTTCCTTTCTATAACCATCGTAGGCCTTGTCCACATGTAAAACAAACGTTTTCCTTTGCGGTTTTGCCTTTTTAGGTCACTAAAATTGATTTTTTGAAATTTTTGAAAAACTCTGTTTTCTGTGTATTCATCCACCTACTGGCCCGGCATGCTTGTTTGAGCGTTGTGTGGACAGATTTTGTTTTTTAAACAAGTTTTTTTAAATATCCGTTTAGAAAAATATCCGACAAGGCCTTAATGATTGGTAGATGTTTTAAAACATCTGCTGTTTGTATGATTGTACTCTGTCTTGGGTACGGTGGCCAAGAAGAAAACATCTTCATCAGTCAACACATTAACAGCAGTTATAAAAAAAGCTACCAAGAAAACACAACCTAGTACAGAAAGTTTTCATGGTTTACGGCTCATGAAGTTACTGAAGTCAGTGGCGTTTGATAATGAGGAAACATGTACGATTTCTGTTTAACATTCTGATATCATGATTCAGATCTTATAGCAGATAGTTGCTGCTGACCTATCTTTAGCCTTTAGTTGATCACCATCCGACCAACTCAAATAACAACTTATAATATCTGAATCATACAAACAGAATGTTTGTATGATACAGAAACTCAAAAAACATACATTGTTTTGATTCCACGTTGTCCTGTGCGACTTACAGTGTTTCTGTACTTGGTTGGATTGTGATTATTTGATTTTGTTTTCTCATTTTGCTGTGTTTCTTTCTTGTTTTCTTCATTTGCATTTGTTAAATGTTTTCTTTGGTTGCATTGTATTGAGCTTTCAGAGCCACTGTACAATTGAAAAATAGATAGTTGTAACCTTAAAACAAATGATGCATCTTTACATGAAAACATTTCCTTGAGCAGCTTTGAGTTTATCAAAGTCATTTCAAGGCTAACAAATGGTTTCTATCAGCACTGAGGTGATACTGTTGTTATGCTGTTGCTCTCAGCGAGCCTGGATAGGGCTGTATGACGACAGGAACAGCTGGAGGTGGTCACTGGATGATAACAGCTTCTACAAACACGGGGAGGCTGAGTTCAGGAACTGGGCCGATTCGCAACCGGATAGCTGGAAAAGTAACGAACATTGTGCTTCCATGTATGATACTGGACGATGGAACGATATCTCCTGTCAAAGCAAGTTTCAGTCAATCTGTTTTGATGCCAGAGGTGAGAATTCTTAGTGCAGATCATGAATTTATATCACAACAACAACGCTACTGAAACAACATACTCCTCTCTCCCAGCCTACTGCATGATAAATACTGTGGTGCTGACAGCTGTTCCAATGCAGATTGATTATTGATTAAAGAAGTGAGCTGAGTGAAGGAAAAGTATGCGTATACATCAGTTAAGTGTTAGTAAGACAAAATATTCAACGTTTATTAAACTGACAGTCTTTGATTGTTTAATTATTAATATATTAATATGGCTCCTTACTGTAGATCTAAATGGATTCATCGTGACACTGATACTGCCTCAGTTATGGATTGGATTATCCATGGCATACTGTAAGTTATGGCAGTTCTACTGTACACTGCACTTCACTGTGGTCTATTTTCAGGACTGAATGAGACATTTGTCTTCATCAACAACCTCATGACATGGACTGAGGCCCAGAGCTACTGCAGAAAACACTACACAGACCTGGCTATTGTCAGAAACATGGCAGAGAACCAGAAGGTGAAGGAGCTGGTATCTCCAGGAAAAATGCCCTGGATCGGCCTTTACAGAGACGCCTGGAAGTGGTCGGATGGAAGTAACTCCGCATTTAGGTACTGGAACAAGGCAGCAGGAGAACCTAATAACTACTATTGGAATGAGTCTTGTGTTGCAGCAGACTTTAATCAATCTGGACAATGGGAGGACACAAACTGTGATTGGAAGAGGGCTTTCATTTGCTACAAAAAATGTAAGTTGTGACCTGTGATTCAACTAGTATTTATATTTAGGTTTAGGTTTGATTTAGCATCAAATGTCCCAAATGAGAATATAACAAAAACAAAACATCAATTCGGGACAGAAAATAAATTTTAACGCTCATGTTGATCATTTTCATGAAATGAAATAGGAAAGTAAGTATGCAGTGGTGATCAGCAGCAGTTGAAGGGTTTGTGTTCACAGATGGAGGATGTAACTACCACATTTTCCCTGTTGTAAACTGGTTGCGTTGAGAGGAATGCCAATATTATCAACAGATTTTATACAACAAAGCAAGTGATGAGACTGAATCTGCTAACATTTGGAAGAATGCTGATTATTATCCAACCAGACATTTTGTAACTGATGTTTGTTTTTCAAAGTTGTGCCTGTTTCAAAGCAAGTGATAAAAATGAGGCTGCAGAAAAGCTCCTCTGTGGATCTGAATGACCCGGCTGTGATGGAGGACATCCTGAAGCAGGTAAATCATGTTTGATTTTAATAATTTTATAAAAAAAAAGCTGAACAACAAATGACTCTTAAAGGCAAATTATAATAAGATCAAACTTTGGGAGAAAGTCACATTACAGCAGTACAAGAACCAGTCTGAAGAGGTCGGAAACAGACACAGAGCTATTTCAAATAATAAATACAGCAACATAAGAACATCAAGTCATCCAAAAATGACAGGAAGCCGTTCAAATATATCTGTGCAGCATGAAAGAGTCTGGTAGTGCCACTCTGCAGGCCTTATTGAGGTAGAACTGTGACTAGTTAAGAGTCAACACTCAGCAGGAACTTAGCTGTCTGCCACCAAATGCAGCAGGAAAATGTTTTTTCTCCATGTGAGTGATGATGTTGAGGAGTTTTGTATCTCAGGTCAAACAGAATCTGAAGGGCCAGGGGCTGAACGAAGACATCAAACTGAGCTGGAAGAAGCAGTCAGACGGAAAGGTCTTCCACAAGGACGAGGAGGAGACCAAGAAGAGGAAGAAAGACGAGCTCTAATGTTGAATTTCTGTCTGTTTTCATAAGAGAAACATTTCTTTCTTTCCTCAAAGTCTTCATGAATAGAGCTGCAACAATTAGTCGATTAGTCCCAACTTTTTTGATCATCAAGAAATCCTTTTAGTCATTTTCCAGGCAAAATTAACCAAATATTCCCTGATTCCAGCTTCTCAAATGTGAGGATTTGATGCTTTTGTTTGTCATATATGGTCATGAACTTAATATCCTTGGGTTGTAGACTGTCAGTCGATTAAAACACAACATTTTGATTTATTTGCTTGGGCAGTGGGTAATCATAAGTATTCTCTTACGTTTTATAAATAATATATTTTTAGATAAGACAAGATTAGATAAATTAAGATACTTAAATTAGTTAAACTAAGTTAAAATAACTTAAGATAAGTTACTTTAAGATTAGATAAATTGAAATAAAAGATAATATAATATATATAATAATAAAATTGCTTACAGGAGCTAACTGGCTAAATTAGTTGTTGAGTTTGTGACAGTAGTTTAAAGGAGGCACGGCACATGTGATTGGCTGAAATGTGACAGTATGAAATAAAATATGTCATTATAAAAAGTGTCATTATAAGTACATTCACTCAAGTACTTTACAACAAATTCGGGGTACTTGTACTTGACTTGAGTATTTCCATTTAATACAACATGGATGTGAATATTTGTGATTAAACAGAATGATGAAGAGTTCCTTTATGGTTTCTCTTCCTTCTTAAACTAAATAAACACCTTCAAACCCTCCCGGATCACCTGGAAAATGCATCGTGCAGTGTGACTGGTGCTTTTACTGCTATAAAGGACCTGAATACCACCTGACAGCAAGTCGTCGTGTTGTTAAACAAAGTTTCTCTGTGTCTGAGAGCACCTGAACGCAACGCGACTGACGTCACCGCGTGTTGTTGTTGCCATGGAGACGTCAGGCAGGTAAACCAGGCGTTGACTCGTCGGACTGTGAGTAAAACTTCTGCGTGTATATTTATATACATCTGCCTTATTTTAACTTACAAATATTAACTAACTAACTTACTGGGGACAAGGGGAGTTTAGGAGGGAAATAAAGTCTTTTTTTCTTCATATTAAACTATGGAAGCCCACTGTGAAGAAGGTTAAAGATCCAGGTTTGAGTTAATGAAACTTTATCAAAGCGGCTGTTCAACAGTAGAAACGTGATATTTCCTGCTCTGAAAAACAGATTATGTGTGGCTTTATGTTCCTAACATCAGACCCCAAAACTACATCATGTTTCTGCCCTGTACACACAGACACACAATAATAATAACAAGTACTATAATAATAAGTAGTGTCCTTATGTTACAAGGATTTCTCAGTTTTACCAATTTAATTGCAATATTGCCACTTTTAGTCATGTCATGTTACCCAAAACATAATCATTAAATAGGTACTCATTCAATTTAATAAAAAAGCATAGTATTTTCTAATCCTCTTAAAGACAATCGTGTTACTCCCTTATTCCCTGACCTCTTGCGTTTATTTAAATGAGAAACACTACCCAGGAATAGATTTACAAACGGCAAAATGTAGTTGACAGGACAGTAATGATCAGCATCAACATCTGTGTTTCTGACTGGTTGTTCTGTGTAAACTTCGCTTGCATATAATCACATTTAATGCTTCTATAAAAGATGGAGACTGTACTGGAGTCAGACAGGGAGGAGGAGGAGGAGGAGGAGGAGGAGGACCAAGAGGAGACGGAGCTGGACGGGACTCTCAGTAACGTCCATGTGTCAGCTCCTCGGGAGCTTCTGTGAGCATCCACCACTTATAAACACAGCACACACACACACTGAAGGATTACTAATCGGTGCACTCAATATACCTATTAATTCACTTCACTGCTTTCATTCAGTCTCTCATATTAACAGCTTGAATCGATTTGTCTTTGACCTCCGACACTCACTTTGGACTTAATACAGTTTTATTTATATTTTGGATGGAGATACGTCGATGTGCGTCAGGTTTGGTTTGTGTTGTCTTTGGAACAGATCGTTTTACCCTCCAAACTTTGATGGTGCTGCCAATTAGAGCTTCAACTAATGATTCTTTTCATGATCAATTCAGCTGAATATTATTTTTGTGATTAATCGTTAGGTCTGTAAATTCAATGCAGTCCAATTCATAGCAAGTTTTCAAGGTTCTGTAGCACTTCATGTGTACTGATGGACACACAAGAACAGACGAGTTGGATTAGAGAGGATGATTTACTAATTTTAACACAAAAATTATTTATTAAGTGGAATACGTTTTCAATAATAGTTTGAAGATATGATCGGATATGTTGACCTCACTAATTAACAGTTTGAGAAATTTGAAAAGACAAATTTTCCAAAGTCTGACCTGCAGATCTGATGATGAGTGTAACACCTTACGACCGTATTTATTCCGTCTATTCAACAGCCTGAAGTTGGGCAAGGCGGACGAGCTGTGTCCTGAGTCCTACAGGGCGCACTCCCCCGACGAGATTCGTCTGCTGGCCGTTGCAGACAACTTCCAGCGTCAGTATTCACACTTGTATCCCGACCGCAAACCACTGCTGCTCTGCCCCATCAACGAATGTGGCGTTAAGGTAACACTAACTGCATGTTTATTGCATCATTTTTCTTCTTTTTACTTTTTTCTCTCTCAAGAAGGGAAATTCCACCCAGTATATGTATCTCTGTCTAATACCTGTGTGTATTTTTCTAATATTCAGAAGTTTGTGTCTACGACTCTTCGGCCCACACCGACAGCTTACCCTGAATTTTTCACCTGGGAGGGTTGTGCCTCCTTTGTGGCTAACTTCCTGTCTCTGGACCCTTTGGAGCCGCCTGTGGACCTGGTGAGGAAGGCAACACTAGCGCAGGGATAATCATTTGAGCCACTTATGTGGATGTGGCAGAGAAGGTTTCATTCAACATTAATATTATGTTGTCTAAATAATACAGAAGTGCCTGAAAAACTAAAACTAAATATGGGTGCCTCGTGTCCATGTTTAAAGTAATTTAATGCCTATGGTGCTATATTGATGCACACAGTATTTTTTAACCGTCACACAACCAACTCCACAATCACACAACTGTCTTGAGCAGTCAGATGACCTGAACGGTCCCAAGTTATGTGCCATCTCAGAGATAATATGAAGGTGCCATCGGTCGTTCTGAAAAGCTGAAACATGGTTGAATACTTTGTCATTTTGGCAAAGATCAAGTGGTAAAGCAAGTTTATTTGTAGAGCACATTTCAACAACAAGACAATTCAAAGTTCTTTAGGTAAGGTGTAAAAGGCATTTATGTTTGTGATTCATTCAGGACGAAAAAAACATGAATAGTAAAAGAGATTGTGGAGACTGTGTGACAGTGAAGGTGTGTGTGTTCCTGTCCCAGCCCAGGTACCTGTTCTCCTCCACCTCAGTGCTGCAGAGTCAGAGAGCCACGTGTTTTGAATCCGCCACCCTGCTGTGCAGCCTGCTGCTCGGTGTCCACTATGACGCCTACTGTGTCAGCGGCTACGCTGTCAGAGAGCTGTGTCTGCTGGACCAGAGCCTGCAGGAGTGCCCCCTGCTGGACACTGAGGCCAAGGTAAGAGCTGCTCTTGGTGCTGTGCACGTTACTGCACACCTACTGTACATATAAATGCATGTGGACAACTTTTTTTCACATGGGTTCCCCCCCACAGTCGGACAGATTGTTGACTCACAGATACGAATGTGTCTGCTTGGTCGTGCTTTGCGTTTGTGTGTGCAGAGTGTGATCTCAAAGCAGGAGCCCCAGGAGAATAAATACACAGTGAAACCTCTGAGGGAGCTGAAGAGTCACTTTGTGACGCAGCAAGAGAAGAAGAAGCTGGAGGCCGAGGCTGCGTTGCTTCAGAAACAAAAACTGCAGGAGGTAACGATGTTTTTCCTGTAAAACCATTTATCATCCAAGCTGTGTGTGATGATTTGTCAGAACTCAGTTTCTACTAACAACATAAGAAAGGTCCCTTAAATAAATCTTAAAGTTAGATAACAAGCCGTTCTGTTTCTACTGTTCCTCCTTCACCTTTGACCTCTTCTCTCCCCTCACGGACAGGAGAGCGAGCAGCGATCTGCGGACCCCCTGCGAGGACTGCGGGTGCACTGTTGGGTGTTGGTGCTCTCAGGGAGTCGGAGCGTCCAGGAGAACTTCTTCATCGACCCTCTGACCGGGAACAGCTACACCACCGATGACGACAACTTCCTGGGCATCGAGAGCGCTTGGAACAATCTCAACTACTACGTCAACATGCAGGACTGCAGGAACGGCTGCGCTGTGAGTCCACGACCACTTCAGAAGAAATAAATAGACACGACTAGACTAAATTTATTCTATATATGCCTGTTTTATGTGTATCTGCTTGTATGTGTGTGTGTGTGTGTGTGTGTAGGATATGGAGTTTGACCTGGAAGATTTAAAGATGTGGGAGCCAGTCTTGTACGGCGCAACCACCAAAAAGCAGCTGATTCTCGACGTCTTGAAGAAAAAGGAGAGTAAGATGATGAGCAGAATCTGCAGTGATGAGGAGGTGTGTATATGTGTTTTTCTCTGTGTGTATGTACATGTTTACACTAGTGTGTATGTGTGCATGTGGTGGATATTTAGACTTACAAGCAAAACTTGTGAGTAGGACTAAAATGAGGTTTTCAAAGCAGAGGACAGCAGGGAGGAAAACACCTTTAAGGATAAGGCTGGGGATCTTTTTCTTATTGTCAGTAAATTCCATTGAAAGACCAAACCAACAATGAATCAATACTAACAAGTGTTGTGTGTGTATCCAAAGCACCAAATTTAGGTTAATTTGCTGCTGAAAATAGTCCAAAACAAATGCACTATTTCCTCTAGTTTGTTTAATAAGAACTACAGAGACCAGCTTTTTTAGGAAATTACTGAGCTCACTGAGTTTCATTATTAAAAATGCCACAATTTAGTTACAGTTGGATCAAACACTTGAATTAAAGTACTTGTAAACTCAACATTGTGTTTTTGTTTTTTTTAAAGGAGGATGAGCAGCCCAGAGTTTTTGAGATGCCGAGGTCCTGGGTCAGTTACTTCACTATCTCAAAAAAAGGTGCAGGAACTCCGCATGAGCACTATTTGTCTGATGGAACAGTGTACTGATACTGTACATTACCCTGTTCACTCTTTACCTATTTGTTTTCAAGGTCAAGTTAATATTGATGGAGACGTCAAGAAGAGATTTAATTTCTTCAGGATCAGAGCACAAAAACTGACAAAACATTAAGGCATCAAGACAAAAACATGAAACATCTTAATGTAACAGAACATCTATGTATTGTTCAAATAAAGTGCATACATTAGAGTAAAGACATACATAAATAGATCAGTGCCAATATCCAGTCTTACGTTAGTGCCTTCTCAAACCCAAACACATGGCACCTGATGTAAAACCTGCCTTCCCTTTTCAGACCTGGAGACGCGCTGGCCGGGAAGAATGAAGGTGACACAGTACAGAAAAGCAAAGCTGGAGAGGTTTGAACCGTACCTGAGGTCAGACGGCCTGGTCACGAGACTGACTACATACGAAGACCTGGACTGTGAGTGTTTTAACTTTTAAAAGGAAATACAAGGAGGCAAGCAGCTTTTAGGGATTTTTACCAGTCCTTCAATGTCTGAATTTTTCTTTAGCCTGGTTTTGTACAGTGTAACAGAGCACTAAACATGTTGATTTAGGTTTATGTGCTTTGTATCTGTTTGTCTGTGTGTGTGTGTGTGTGTGTGTGTTTGTGTGTGTGTGTTGAAGGCACTGAGGTCGTCATGGTGAAGGAGTGGTACCAACACAGAAACGACCACCTGGAGGAGAGGGAGGTCAACAAAATCGACAACTTCACCACAGAACGCTTCAAACGTGGAAGGCGTTCCCACATTTTATGTAAATCTGCTTCCTGCTGCTGTCCAGTTAAAACCTCACGCCACAAAAGACACATTTTAACTGACCTAACCACTGTCAGAAACATAGGAAACTGATCACCCAGACTAACTGTGCAGGAGGGCGACACTCACAACAAAGTGTGAATGTGCTGCCTCTTCAGTAACTGGTATTTAGGATAAAATCTCTTTATATCATTTCCTCCTATTGTTCGTTCTTCATCCATCCTCCTAATGCCGGTTTTCAGACTACACGACCTCAGCCCGACCCATCAGACGTAGGACGTCGGGAATTGTAAGACAGAGGAAAGGTCACAGTGGGTTTTTCTTTCTTTTTTAGGCTTTTTCATACACACCGTTTAGGACGCCGCTCTGTGTTTACATTCTTGTAGCAGCCGAGTCACAGCAAGAATTTACGACTCCACGATCGTCTAATCTGACACAGAGACCATTGTAACAGACAAAAAGAATGTGTCAATGGGCTTTAATCTCAAATATTGTTGGTGAAATTTCCTCAGTCAGTCTCCTGAGCGATGGTTTATTTCTTTTGCTCAGTTCACAGGTACTCATCCCTGAGCAAACACGCCAAGCGTGAGATGGAGTTCAGCAGTGCTCGTGTTGACGATCTGGTGCGGAGGGTGGAGGCACCAGGTGAAATGACGGAGATCTTCGAGGGCCGGGCCGACTTCCTCTACTACCGGCACGTCCTGTTTTCAGAACCAGGTGTGGGCACTGATCAGGATGACCCACCGCCACAGGTAAAAATGTGTAAACAAGAAGCGAAATAACTTCCTACCATCAAGTAAACATTGATGTTCCACATTTTATAAATTATATCTCTAGCTCAGGATAGTGTAGACTCATTTACATTAGTAGCTATAAATCTTTAACCATAGTTAAGGTGCTTTTCATTTCTTATTCTTTTCCATGAAAAGACAAAACCAACAATTTGTTTCTCAATACTTACTGACTTCCTGTCTGGGGCTTTCTGCTCCAAGCCCATTGGTTCCTACTAAAGACGTAAATCTTTTAAAATCTTCTTAATAAAGGCTCAGTAATTTCCTAAAACAGCTGCTCACCGTAGTTTTTGATCAATTAGGAGGAAATAGTACATTTGCTGGGGACTATTTTCAGCGGCGTATAAATCCACCTGTGGGGCTCTAGTGAGTATTTGGGGCAGCAGGACGGTGTTTTGGCGATTAAGTCAAAATAAACTACAGTGTGTGTGTTGATGGTGATGAAGGAACATGTCACCCAGAGCAGCAGTGAGGCTCACTGATGAGTTTTTTAATTGTCACAGTTGGTGCAGGCAGGGTAGCAGGATGCAGGGGATATAACCCAGATACAGATGACTGAGTTTGATGCAAAAAGCTTCAGGATCATGAGGCAGGCAAGGGTCAAAACCAGAGAAAGAGGTCCAAAACAGGCAAAGGCATCCAGAAGGGTCCAATAATATTCTATTGTATTGTATTTTATTGTTGTATTGTATTTTATTGTATTTAAATATACCGGCTGCTATGATGACCTAATTTCCCTTCGGGGATGAATAAAGTAATCTATCTATCTATAATCAAGCAGAAGGTCAAAAACAGGCAGGTAACAAGTCAGGTTACAGAGGCTGGAAAGTAAAGACGAGAAGCACATGGCAACTTAACAATCTGGCAAGGAACAACGTTAGTAGACGGGTATATATGGTGAGTGGCTGAAGAGGGGATGAGGGGGTGGGCGGGGAAGTTAAACGTCATGTTTCCTGGTGGGTGTGTCAAAGGTGTTACCCAATCAGCACAATGCTGAAGTGATTGAAGTCTGTTGTAAAGCTCATCAGCAGCCAGTGGACTTGAAGGTCTAGGATCAGTGAGCCCCACTAACAAGTGGGATGAGGTCTGATGTGGACTACCAGAGACACGTTTCCTTCATTTTGCATTCAAGTGTGCGTTATATTGTCTCATCTTGACTGACTTTTAAACTAGACAGGATGCTTATGTGTGTGTGTGTTTTTGTTTGTGTGTGTGCACACAGAAAGTAGTGGAGCGTTTCCATAGGAACAGGTCCAAACCAGCCTGCAGAGACGTGGCAGAGCGAGTGTTCCTGCTGGCTCAGAGACGGATCGAGGTGACCTATCACTTAGAGGATCACCGATTCATCCCTTCAAAGAGGAGCTTCATCAAACCACGAGAGTCCACGGAGAAAAAGAAGGCCGAGGACTTCACACCTGACATGGTCTCCTGCTTCCAGGTTATTTCCCAGCCTTTCAAAGTAAAGGTCTCTGAGCTGCCGCTGGGATCACTCATTAACAACATTTGTGTTTGTGTGCACCTGTTGGTGTGTGGGGGTTCAGGTGGATCCATCTGAGAAGCCTCTGAAGACCCTGACTCTGTTTGAGATGCTGGTGGCCCTGATGAAAGATGAGGTGAAGGTGGTTCTCCAGATCAAAGAGTCTAAGAAAGAGGTAACCATGTCCTCAGTGTCGCCGTATCGCTGTGTCCCAGTTCAGAAGTCAGAGCTCAAATTTATCAAACTTCTAAGACACTTAAAAAACTCAGCTCACATCCACAAAGGTTGAGAACCCCCGATTTAGGCCGTCCTCCCCACCTCCCTCAGCCAAACACTTCCCAGTTTGTCACCAGTAAGGTTGCCAAGAACAGCTGACAAAGCTCCACCATACTTGAGTTATTTCTAACAGCGTGGTGTCGCTACTCATACTCACAATAATGACGTGAACACTTCTTCCATCCCTCACGTGCGAGCAGGCGAGAGACATTGTGGCCTGCAGAGAGCAGGAGGAGGAAGACGTTCAGCTTCACTTCTCCCCGTGGACGACAACAGGAGCTGCCAGGGCCCGCACACAGAGACAGGAAATGGTGACACACCACACAAACACACACAAACACACACAAACACACACACACACACACACACACACACTGAAACTTGGTTGTGTCAGATTCACAGTTCAACAGCCATTAACAGTTAACCAATGTTAAATATAAAATGAATTTAAGATTACAGGCTTTGTCGGTGACATCTTGTGTCTGCCGTTGCAGGAGCGTCTGGCTGCGGAGGAGCAGAGGTGGCTGCAGGAGAAGGAGAAGGACATCCTGGCTCCCCTCCTGATCCGGCTGGACAACGCAGAGACTCTGAGCGCCGAGGACGCCAAGCAGCTCCACCGGGACTGTTTGGCCGAGTTTAAACAGAGACTGGTGGAGCACGCCAACCTCATTCAGGAGCGCTACGAAAAGGTACGGCACAGGTTTACTCATGAGGTAAATTATAGCCCTTTCCCACCGCGGGGACTGTGTGTGATGTGTGCCCTCCTCAGCGGGTGGTATTTAATCCAAGTCCCAGGTACTTTCAGGGGTTACCAGCAGTGCTGTCGATGAGGATTAGTCAGGCAGATCACATCTGTACGAAGCACGACAACCAAGAGGGGAGATGAACCAACATGTCCAGACCTTCATCAGTATTTGTGGAGAGGAGCCCTTTCAGAGGCAGCTGGATTCAGCAGTTAGAAACATTATTATTTAACATTACAGCCATAGAATAAAAACAAGAATATGAAATAAAAATAAAGAATCAGTTTTCACAAAAGAATGTGAAGTAGTTCGACCCGCTGGACATTGTTTTTATATGACATAATATAGTTTAATCACATCTGAAACGTCCTGTTTGTAAAAGTTCAGGTTATGAGAAGCGTTACAGGGTGTTACATGTGTTCCAGCCACACGGTCTTATACAGACAGATAGAGATAGAGACAGGGTGGTTCAGTTAATTAAATAAGGAGTTTGGAATGAATGGGAGGATGTAGACACTACAACTCTGCTGTTATCAAACGTTTTGTGGGTCTGACTCAACAACATGTTCACACAAATCTGTGTTCAGGAGACTCAGGAGCTGCAGAAGAAACAGCAGTGGTACCAGAGGAGCCAGATCAGCATGACCAAACAGCAGGAGGACGAGTACCAGACCTACTGCTCCAAGAAAACACTACGACTACACGTCACCAAGAAACGGCTCAGCATGTACGTACACACACACACACACACACACACACATTTTACCTGTAACATTTCAGCAGTTTAAAGTCATAAAATATATGTTAAACCGTTGCTTAACCAGCTGATACTGCAGAAAATGAACAGAAGAGTCAAATTCTTTTATCCTAACAGTGTGTGTGTGTGTGTGTGTGTGTGTTTGAATGATTATTTCTGTGTGTTTGTTCCAGGCATAAGGAAGCAGCTCCTCAGAAGTACCTTGTCCTTGATCAGAAACTGAAACGAGACCCCCGACTGGCCCCTCACCTGCTCAGCTGAGCCACACACCTGCCTTCTTCTTAATCACTATGTGGAATGTGTGAAATGTACACGTGCATACTTTCCTACAGGGAATGAGTTTTTTGCCCTTTTTCCTCACAGTGTCAGGCCAGACTTCAGAGTCTGAATTAACTTGATCGAGCTACAAAGTACATTAAAGATATTGTTATTGGAGGACTGGTTTTTAATGTTATCATCTCTTTTATCTGCACACCAGGAAGACCCTCATGCCGGGGATGTAGATATATTTCAAGCAACAAAGAGAGAATAAATCCAGCAGAACTTATCACTACGTGTGTATTTATAACCATCATTATTGTTTTTGACCTACGTGTGGTAACATGAGTCGGTCTGTTTGTCCATCTCAAGGTACCTTCAAAAGCGGCAGCTGGATTTGCATAAAATTTGCTTTTGGCGTTTATAGCCCTAAGGTGTCCTAATGTTTTCCAATGTCACACTTGCACTAAAGATACCTCATAGACACGTTTATTTGTACAGTCAAAGTGCTTGACACGATCATTGAAAACATTCAACAAGAAAATACAGCATGACACATTAAAAAAAAAAGAATAGAAACAAGTAAAATAAAAGATAAAAACAAGATAGATAAACAATGAGAATTCATAAAAGGTTTTTAAGCCGGGTTTATTGTTATGCACCAAAGTACAGAGGCAAAGGCCTTGTATGTGAAAACTAACTGGGCATAAACTCAATTCTGATTCTTATTCTGAAAAATCAAAGTCATGTTGCAGATGTTGAGATATTTGACAGGAAAAGTGAAAACCCAGAATGTATCCTCGAGGAAATATCTGCTGTAAATGTATCCGTCTAATTGTTGTGGAGATTTTTCACACTGAACCAAATGTGTCGACGTTGTGGTGGCGCTGGAGGAGAAAGTCAGGGCAGAACCTTATCTCAACATATCTGATTATCTATAATCTTATTTCATCTGAATTTGTCTTAAGGTATCTTAATGTATATGATCTTTTCTTGTTTTAACTTATCTATAAAATGTCAGAAAATAGTAAAAAAAACAAAAACAATGCCTTTCATATTTTAATAGGCTGACCCAAAGATATTAAATTCATGACTAATATTTGGGCATTTTTGCTTGGAAATGACTAAAAGGATTAATTGATCTAAATGGTTGGGACTAATCGATTAACCAACTAATTGTTGCAGCTCTTTTATGACCCATTACATGAGGACTCGTCTTTCTTTGTCTCCTCCTCGTCCTTGTGGAAGACCTTTCCGTCTGACTGCTTCTTCCAGCTCAGTTTGATGTCTTCGTTCAGCCCCTGGCCCTTCAGATTCTGTTTGACCTGAGATACAAAACTCCTCAACATCATCACTCACATGGAGAAAATGTCAAACGCACTCTTGTTAAATTACATTCTGCATTGTTGTTTATATTCTGCACATTTATATATTTACGTTATACATTTAAGTTCCTGCTGAGTGTTGACTCTTAACTAGTCACAGTTCTACCTCAATAAGGCCTGCAGAGTGTAACCTGGGAACCAGACAAATCTGTAGCTCATGTTTTATTTGCTCTGGCAGACCCACCTGGCCCCTCTTCCTTCCAAACTGATTTCGTAGTTTCAGGTATCTGGCCAAGTCACAAGCGTTTATCTAGAATGAGGTGGGTTTAATATGATGAGTGACAGAGAGGAGCACCGTTCAGGTGTCTTTGTAAATAACTAAGATGGCTGCCTCAGATACGGAGCGTACCCTGGCCGTACGGTAAATTTTCTTTAAAAGAAGAACAAACAACTGCACTTAAACTTTATGTTGATCAGAAATATGTGTTTGCTGAACTTCTGTCCTGTCGGAGGGTACGTCGCTCTGATTTTTGATCTTATTATAATTTGCCTTTAAGAGTCATTTGTTGTTCAGCTTTTTTTTTTTTTATAAAATTAGAAAAATCAAACATGATTTACCTGCTTCAGGATGTCCTCCATCACAGCCGGGTCATTCAGATCCACAGAGGAGCTTTTCTGCAGCCTCACTTTTATCACTTGCTTTGAAACAGGCACAACTTTGAAAAACAAACATCAGTTACAAAATGTCTGGTTGGATAATAATCAGCATTCTTCCAAATGTTAGCAGATTCAGTCTCATCACTTGCTTTGTTGTATAAAATCTGTTGATAATATTGGCATTCCTCTCAACGCAACCAGTTTACAACAGGGAAAATGTGGTAGTTACATCCTCCATCTGTGAACACAAACCCTTCAACTGCTGCTGATCACCACTGCATACTTACTTTCCTATTTCATTTCATGAAAATGATCATTTAATGATTCTTTGTCCCTTGTTTTGGCCTCGCTCTGGCCCCCAGAACTCTGTTTCTGTTCTTCTGTCTCCACCAGATGCCTTCGGACTCTCCCTCCTTTCCCCATCACCTGACCTGTTTTTCCTCGTGACCTGCTCATTCACCTGCCTGCTCTGGACTTTTGGATTTTCATTTTGTCTCACCCTCCCATAATCTTTGTTGTACCTTTTTCTTTGTTTTAATAAACTGCCTGAACCTTCCGGCCTCCTCTTTTCTCTGCGTTTGGGTCCTACCCCTGTTTTCCTGCATTTCGCCGTGACAGAACAACATCATGAGGGTTAAAATTTATTGTTATATTCTCATTTGGGACATTTGATGCTACATTAAACCTAAATCTAAATACTAGTTGAATCACAGGTCACCACTTACGTCGTCTGTAGCAAATGAAAGCCCTCTTCCAATCACAGTTTGTGTCCTCCCATTGTCCAGATTGTTTAAAGTTTGCTGCAGCACAAGCCTCATTCCCATCGTTGTTATTCGGTTCCCCTGCTGCCTCGTTCCAGTACCTAAATGAGGAGTTACTTCCATCCGACCACTTCCAGGCGTCTCTGTAAAGGCCGATCCAGAGCATTTTTCCTGGAGGTACCAGCTCCTTCACCTTCTGGTTCTCTGCCATGTTTCTGACAATAGCCAGGTCTGTGTAGTGTTTTCTGCAGTAGCTCTGGGCCTCAGTCCATGTCATGAGGTTGTTGATGAAGACAAATGTCTCATTCGGTCCTGAAAAAAGACCACAGTGAAGTGCAGTATACAGTAGAACTGCCATAACTTACAGTATGCCATGGATAATCCAATCCATAACTGAGGCAGTATCAGTGTCACGATGAATCCATTTAGATCTACAGTAAGGAGCCATATTAATATATTAATAATTAAACAATCAAAGACTGTCAGTTTAATAAACGTTGAATATTTTGTCTTACTAACACTTAACTGATGTATACGCATACTTTTCCTTCACTCAGCTCACTTCTTTAATCAATAATCAATCTGCATTGGAACAGCTGTCAGCACCACAGTATTTATCATTCAGTAGGCTGGGAGAGAGGAGTATGTTGTTTCAGTAGCGTTGTTGTTGATGTTGTTGTGATATAAATTCATGATCTGCAGTAAGAATTCTCACCTCTGGCGTCAAAGCAGATTGACTGAAAGGTGCTTTGACAGGAGACATCGCTCCAGTGTCCAGTATCAAATATGGTAGCACAATGTTCGTTACTTTTCCAGCTATCCGGTTCCAAATTGGCCCAGTTCCTGAACTCAGCCTCCCCGTGTTTGTAGAAGCTGTTATTATCCAGTGACCACCTCCAGCTGTTCCTGTCGTCATACAGCCCTATCCAGGCTCGCTGAGAGCAACAGCATAACAACAGTATCACCTCAGTGCTGATAGAAACCATTTGTTAGCCTTGAAATGACTTTGATAAACTCAAAGCTGCTCAAGGAAATGTTTTCATGTAAAGATACATTGTTCATTCTTTAAGTCACAACTGTCTGTTTTTTAATTGAAAGTATCAATCTGATTCTGATTGGTTGTCCACATGTTTATGGATATTTTTCTGAATGGATATGTTTCCCATTGGTTTACCAAATTAATCTGTCCACATGAGAACGCAAAAAACGATTCCAAATGTTCAAACAAGCAGGAGGCAATAAAGTCTACTGCAACTTTCTGCTTGGCTAAGGTGTTGTAATTAGACGTAGCAGTGCTTACCACACATAAACAAACCGCTAGTTGCCCTTGTTGTTGTTGTAGATGCATTCTTATTATGCAAAACAACAAAGGCCATGCACAAATTGAGCTGAAGACGTCATCGTCTCCGAAACGCTCCATTTTACATGTCAACACAGATGCACAGAAACCAGAGTTTTTCAAAAATCTTAATTTTAGTGACCTCAACAGCCGCCTGCGTGTGGACGAGAGGCCAGAACACAAAGGAAAACATTTGTTTTCCAAAATGTCCGTATACATGTGGACAAGGCCTACGATGGTTATAGAAAGGAAACAACTGAGGACAAGTCTGCCTTTCTTCTATTAGTTACATAACTGTGGTTTTTAATATGAAATGTGAACTAACAATACGGCTACATACCGGGTCGACCATTTTGCTTAAATCTGCCAAGTTGTTCAGGGCGTCCACATTGCTCATGCTATTTAAAGTGGCCAGGTCATGGTACTTTTCTCTGCAGTAGCTCTGTGCTTCAGTCATGTTCTTCAGTTCATAAACCATATGGTACCGACGTACAGCTTGTGAGGAGACAGCACACAGCCCTGTAGACAGACATGCACAATGATCAGCTTTGGGCTGAACTGACTCATCAAATATATCTTGTAACATGTCAGAGTAATGTCCCTGTCTCCAGCCCCTGCTCTCTTCTCCCAGGCCATGTACTTTCCTCCAACTCCCCTGACCTGCCGTCCTCCAGCTGCCTCACTCCCACATCCAGCCACTCCCTCCTGGCCTGCAGCACCGGCTTCTTTTCCCAGTCAGCGTCAGACCTTTCAGTTCTGTAGTTTCTTTGTTGCCTTGTTTATTTGCTTTTGATTCACCTGTATCTGCACCACAAGCCTGAAACCCTGGAACCTGTACCTCCCCGTCCCCTGTTCACCTCTGTAATAAACCCCTGAACATTTGGGTCCTTCCCCTGCTGAATCAAACTCACCACTAGCGTGACAGTATTTCAGTTTAACACTACTTTATACTCTTACTTGACTACATTTCACACTAAAATATTAAGTTTCATTATTTTTCGGATTACGATTTTACATTAAGAACATCCAACTGTGTCTGGATGTCATGAACATAATAAAAATCTAATTTGTATTCAGTTTGCATGAATCTGTGCATCAATTGTAATTTAAGTGATATATACATCATAATAGTATTTAAAGTTGTGATGAGAGTTTTGTAGCCACAAAAATATAGCAGTGTACTGTAATAAGAGAATATAACATAAATAAAATATATAAAACACTTGCCTGATGCAGCCACGATGAGCAGAAGAACTGTGTCCATCTTTATTTGCTCTCTGCTTAATCTAATGTGCAACTTAAGACTTGTGGCTGTTGAAAAGGCTTATCAGGTATTAGTACCTCCTTATCGTTTTACTTCATGCAAATTGGTCAGAGGCAACAAATATTTGGATATCAGGCAAATACTTTTTCGGGGAATACTCTTTTTCAAAAACACGTTTGATATCATAGTAATTTGAAGGCAGTGATAGATCCATTACATTAATAAAGCTTCATTCTACAGTGACGATGTTCAGCAATTTCAGTTTCAGTTCATCCTCTGGAGACCATGCATGTGTTTCACACCAAACCATCCAATAGTTGGTCAAGATATTTAAAAAAAGAACTAAAAGGTCAATGTCATGGTGGCGCTAGAGGAAAAGTCAGAGGATAACCAAAGTCAGCAGGATACATCGTCTGGGCACCATGAATATCTAGACCCAAGTTTGTACCAATCCATGTTGTAGATGTTGAAATATTTGACAGGATAAGTGAAAACTTGACTGGTTTGTGGCACTACAGGAAATGTCAGTGGATCACGAAAGCCGTAAGAATGTATCCTCTAGGGACCTTGACTATCTGTTGTAAATGTCATGGCAATTTCTATTTTTTTGCTACTTTATACTAGTTCCACCACATTTCACCCCAAAATATTTTACTTCCTTAAATTTCATCATTTTTTGGATTACGATTTTTACTGCTGACACTTTAACTACATAAAGATGAGATTATAGAGACTTCTGCAGTCTGAGTTTATCAAATGAAATTAATACCTTTTTGTCTTTTTAGTACAAAATTTGTTTGTTTGTTTGTTTGTTTGACTAAACGGCGTTTCTTTGCAGAGCTGTGTTTGAGGGAAAGTAACACAAAGAGCACATTCGATTGGAGGGACATTCGGACGGGATTTTTTAATGGTCAGTATGAACAGGAGGAATGATTACAGCAAGTTAAACTGCTTAATGTTCACATGGACACCTGGATGTTGTGTTGAGACAGACATGAAAAACTGTGTACCTGTCCTTTAAGTAGGATTTTAAATGCAGGACTTTTCCTTGTTCTTTAAATCTTCTTGTTATTGATGTTTTACTTAAGTAAAGGATCTGAGCACTTGTTCCACCACTGAGTAAAATTCCTTCAAATGTGGGTGAAGGCCCAGATCACCCAGGGGTCCACATGCCAGAGGGCCCCCGCATGTGGGGAAAATAAAAATAGATCACTGATTGGTTCCTGTTTTTTTTTTCAGGCAGATCCAAGGTCAGTGCTTTTTGTTTTAAAAGTCAGTTTGGCAATGAGAAACTCTGGGGAGCTCAGTGATGGTTTGTAAATGACATCCAGCAAGCTGAACTGGAAACAAAAATATTTCAATGCATTTGTTGACAAAGTGAAGGTGGCAGGGTCCTCAGACCTGAGGCCCCTGTACTGCAGGTCTTAGTTTAACCATGTCTGGATGTAATGAACATAAAATAAATCAAAATTTGTGTTCAGTTTCCATGAATCTGGTCATCAATTATAATATAAATGAAGTACATCATAATAGTGTTTAAAGTTGTGATGAGATCTTTGTAGCCACAAAGATACAACAATGTACTGTAATAAAAGAATATAACCATAAAAGGTATAAAACACTTACCTGATGCAGCCATGATGAGCAGAAGAACTGTGTCCATCTTTGTTTGCTCTCCGCTGTGCAGCTTCAGACTTGCGGCTGTTGAAACAGCTTATTATGGTTTACAGTACCTCCGTGTCATTTGACTTCATGCAAATTGGTCAGAAGCAACAACTATTTGGATATCAGGCAAATACTTTTTCAGGGATTTTATATAATAGATATTTTTTATAGAAAAATGTGAGATCAAATCTGGTTTTAAGTACAGCCACAGGAAAATACTGAGCACAATCTGTACCGAGTGATCATTTTTAATTTGAAGGCAGTGATAGATCCATTACATTAATAAAGCTTCATTCTACAGTGACGATGTTCAGCAATTTCAGTTTCAGTTCATCCAATGGAGGCCATGCATGTGTTTCACACCAAATCATCCAATAGTTGGTCAAGATATTTAAAAAAGAACTAAAAGGTCAACGTCATGGTGGCGCTAGAGGAAAAGTCAGAGGATAACCAAAGTCAGCAGGATACATCGTCTGGGCACCATGAATATCTAGACCCAAGTTTGTACCAATCCATGTTGTAGATGTTGAAATATTTGACAGGATAAGTGAAAACTTTGACTGGTTTGTGGCACTACAGGAAATGTCAGTGGATCACGAAAGCCGTAAGAATGTATCCTCTAGGGACCTTGACTATCTGTTGTAAATTTCATGGCAATCAATCTTATTATTGTGAAGATATTTCAGTCTGAACCTCAAATGTCAACGTCATGGTGGCACTAGAGGAAAAGTCAGGGCTCACCAGAGTCAGTAGGATTCATCCTCTGGGGAACATGAATGTCTAAACCAAATTTCATGGCCATTCATCCAACGGTTGTTGAAATATTTCATCGTGGACTTACAGACAGACCGACACTGACGTCCCTAGAGCTTAAAATACAAACATAGTGAGACAGAAAGTGTAACAAGGTCAAATTCAGGAGAAAGTTAAAACATTCAAATCATTTAGTTGTTGTTTGCATGAAGTGAGTGAGGTCAAACAAGGGGTGGAGGAAGTATTCATATCCCTTACTTCCTTTACAGCAAATAAACATTAAGACATTCTGTGTTGAGATGATGGGATGTTGGCTGCAGTTCTGTTTGAAACAGAAGTGGTGTCATGATAATGATCCCAGTTTTTTCTCGATTAATTTGATAATTGTTTAGTCTATAAAATATCAGAAAAAATAATTTCTCAGATCCCAAGATGATGTATCCAAATGTGTTATGTCCAACTAACAGTCTGAAACCCAAAGATGTTCGTGATGATATAAAAACTATAAACATCAGTTACATTTTTTCTGTTGACTGTCGACTACTTGTTTTAGTTCTATTTGAAATACATTCATATATAAACAAACCTTTAACCTATAAAGAAGTCAACAGTTAGACAGCAGCCAACCCTACAACCCCCCTAAAAACGCTGCATATCCACCCTGTAAGACTCAACCGTCAATACAACGGCATCCTCAGCTTTGGGTCCCTGCTCCTGATAAAGCGATCTCGTCCTACCCCCCTGCACGACCCTCTCAGCCACTCCCCACCCTGCTTCAACCTATTCAAGTTTAATGCACTCAGTGCCTGTATAAGCCTACTATCCCTTAGCATCCACTTGGACGAGGTCTGGCATGCTGCCACCTAACCGCCCTATGCAGCCTCCTGTTTCTGAACTAGGGTATACAGGCCCCAAACCCTATATTCCAAAGTTCATTCACCCAGACCCCAGTGAGTTTGCGAGGCTTTGCATGGCTTTAAGAACCTTCTCCCATCTAAAGTTACAGAACTCTTCAAGTATCAAATACTTGTGCAGCATCTAAAGTTGGAGGAAGCTAGGTTTACAGCTGATGCCTTCCTAAACTCGCCAACCCCTTATACTGACACTATGACAGCCCTCCACGATACATTTGGTCAAACCCATCAACTCGCCTTAAAGAAAATAGCAAGTATCCTAGAATCCTTAGACCTTGACCGGCCTGGAGCTGGGAATCGGGTCATGTTAAAGGTTGTTGCGGTGCTTGTACATTATGGGCAGCGGACCTTAGACACCTTTGCGATCCTTGACGATGGCTCAGAGAGAACTATGCTGTTACCAGCAGCAACTAAGTCCATAAAGGGCAGTCCTGATGATCTTCCTGTGCATACGGAGCGTCAGGACGTCCAGGTACTTGACAGACATGCTGTGTCTTTTGGTGTCTCCCCAGTTCCCGACCATCAGACTAGCTGTAAGATCGATGGCACCTTTACAACTAGCCGCTTCAGTTTATCTCAGCATACTTACCTCGTCGACCGCCTTCAAAAGAAGTTCAAACACCTATGTGACATTCCCATACCTACTCTAAGAGGAGCCAATCCATCACTCCTTATAGGCTGCGACCAGCCCCATCTCATAACACCTGTTGAGCCAGTCAGACTTTGCCCACCTGGACCTCCCCACACCAGGCTTGGTCGGACCCTTCAAGGCCCCATCCGATGCATTCACTCTGCGCACATTGTGTCTGTTCACCTCGTCTCTGCCATCAAAGGAACCCGAGCAAGCAGACGCCTACGAGACAGAGATGCAGAAACTCATTGGGGCGGGTGGTGTGCAGGAAGTCATTCAGAAGACCTCCCCTAAAGATGGCTGGTACATCACCCATCATCTCGTCAGCCACAACGGGAAGAATCAACTGCTCTCACCAATACCTCGGGCAGACTCTGAACCAGTACCTGTCCCCTGGCCATACCCTCGGCACCCCTTTGTTGGGAGTCTTGGTGAAATTTCGTGAACATCCCATAGCTGTTAGAGGAGACATCAAGGGGAGCATAATGAAAGGACCCTTGATCTCGGCCTGTTACTCCTCGTTCTCCCTGCAGATCTGAGAAAAGCAGTAAGAGGCACCAGACTCCAGGGAGGAGATCACTAAAGTAGTCAAATATTTTATTTAAGCAACAACAATATCAAATTGGAAAAATACTCCATTACAAGTAAAAGTCCTGCAATCAGAATTTTAATGAAGTGAAAATAACAGTGAGAAGATTTAACAGAAAAAATTACTATTATTTACTAAGTAAAAGTACCCATTATGCAGAATAGACCATTTTAGAATGTCAAAATATTATACAGTATATTATTGGATTATTATCACTGATTATCTCATATGTAAATGGCATTTTAATGTTTTAGCTGGTTGAGATGGACCTAATTTTAAGTACTTTATATACTATTGGATATTTAATTTGAACAATACATCGTATTTTCTGACTTCATAATTTCGTTTGTAAAATCTTAATCTAAGTAAAGTAACTAGTAACTATAGCTGACAAATAAATGTAGTGCTGAATTTATCCAGAGTTGACAGCAAATTTAAAAGTGAACTGATTGAAGCTGCGGATTATAAAATCAGTTTTCTTAAGAGCGTTATCTCCTGAAGTAGCTCGTCCCACTCCACGACTCCATACGTCAATAAGGTTAGAGGACCTTTATCCTCGTGGTTAAAATAATAAACGCTTGGTTATGGTTTAAAAAAAACACACACAAAGACTACTGATTGTTGGTTGGAAACGAGCATCAATCCCCTGCGTTAAAGTCCGAAGTTTTGTTGACCCATCCACCCACCCCAACCTCTTCCCTACGTGGACTTTGTTGCTCTATAGCAGCGTCACCTGACTTCCTCCTTTGCGCCCGTCATATCATAGCAAAAACAACCATTTGAAAGATGAGGAATCTTCATTCCTAATATTGGTGACAGCATAAAAATAGTACATATGATTAGAATTAGTAAGATAATCATGGAAATTATAGGAAGACATCAGCAAAATATTTCTTGACAAAACATTACTCTTTGAAAGGATGAAGAAAAAAATCTTTGAAACATTAAAGCTCATGTTTCTGTCTCTTCTTGGTCTCCTCCTCGTCCTTGTGGAAAACTTTTCCGTCTGACTGCTTCTTCCAGCTCAGTTTGATGTCTTCGTTCAGCCCCTGGTCCTTCAGACTCTGTTTGACCTGAGACACAAGAACATTTATCAAATTCCTGAATATCACTCACAAAGAAACTTCTTACATCCTGCAGTCTGTCTCGCATTTTCCTCATGTGGAAGCTCTGCATCAGGAGAACCCCGCTCCACACTTTATAGTTATATTCATCCCACTATAACTGCTTTATTGTTTGCATGTATTTTGAAGCAAGGCTCCTCTTAATAATGATGACACATACATGTTTACATTGTGTCCATACAGCACATCTACATTGTTCTCAGCAGTCAGCTAAATCATCTGGTGTATTTGTTTTTAATGTTAAATTGGAAAGATTTACCTGCTTCAGGATGTCCTCCATCACAGCCGGGTCATTCAGATCCACAGAGGAGCTTTTCTGCAGCCTCACTTTTATCACTTGCTTTGAAACAGGCACAACTTTGAAAAACAAACATCAGTTACAAAATGTCTGGTTGGATAATAATTCTTCCAAATGTTAACAGCTTGAATAATGAAAGAGAAAAATATTACATTCTCCATCAGCTTTATCTTTGAAGGCGGCTGTTTTATGATGCAGGAAATCTTTAGCTTAGCTTAGCATGGACCTCTACTGTTACTGTTAGAGTTCTTACATCAACCTGAAGTTAATGTATACTCACTCATTAACTGGCCAAACGATTTCATGAACGTTATCAACACTGAAGATGTTAAAATGTTTAATGCATTGTTGTTATTTTTCTCCTTGGGTGTTGTTTTTTGGGCAGTTTACCTAACTGTACATTTAAAGGCCAAGTGAATGATAAACCCAATTAAACCTAAATCTAAATACTAGTTTAATCACAGGTCACCACTCACCTAGTCTGTAGCAAATGAAAGCCCTCTTATAGTCACAGCCCCAGTCTTCCCATTGTCCAGAGTGGCTAAAGTCTGCTGCAACACAATCCTCATTCCCATAGTAGTTATTAGGTTCTCCTGCTGCCTCGTTCCAGTACCTAAATGAGGAGTTACTTCCATCCAACCACTTCCAGGCGTCTCTGTAAAGGCCGATCCAGACTTCTTTTCCTGGAGGTACCAGCTCCTTCACCTTCTGGTTCTCTGCCATGTTTCTGACAATAGCCAGGTCTGTGTAGTGTTTTCTGCAGTAGCTCTGGGCCTCAGTCCATGTCGTGAGGTTGTTGATGAAGACAAATGTCTCATTCGGTCCTGAAAATAGACCACAGTGAAGTGCAGTGTACAGTAGAACTGCCATAACTTACAGTATGCCATGGATAATCCAATCCATAACTGAGGCAGTATCAGTGTCACGATGAATCCATTTAGATCTACAGTAAGGAGCCATATTAATATATTAATAATTAAACAATCAAAGACTGTCAGTTTAATAAACGTTGAATATTTTGTCTTACTAACACTTAACTGATGTATACGCATACTTTTCCTTCACTCAGCTCACTTCTTTAATCAATAATCAATCTGCATTGGAACAGCTGTCAGCACCACAGTATTTATCATTCAGTAGGCTGGGAGAGAGGAGTATGTTGTTTCAGTAGCGTTGTTGTTGATGTTGTTGTGATATAAATTCATGATCTGCAGTAAGAATTCTCACCTCTGGCGTCAAAACAGATTGACTGAAAGTTGCTTTGACAGGAGACATCGTTCCATCGTCCAGTATCAAACATGGAAGCACAATGTTCGTTACTTTTCCAGTTATTCGGTCCCAAATCGGCCCAGTTCCTGAACTCAGCCTCCCCGTGTCTGTAGAAGCTGTTATCATCCAGTGACCACCTCCAGTGGTTCCTGTCGTCATACAGCCCTATCCAGGCTCGCTGAGAGCAACAGCATAACAACAGTATCACCTCAGTGCTGATAGAAACCATTTGTTAGCCTGATTGATTTGATAAACTCAAAGCTGCTCAAGGAAATGTTTTCATGTAAAGATACATTGTTCATTCTTTAAGTCACAACTGTCTGTTTTTTAATTGAAAGTATCAATCTGATTCTGATTGGTTGTCCACATGTTTATGGATATTTTTCTAAAATGGATATTAAAAAGAAATTATAATAATAAATAAATAATAGTAATAATAATTTGTCCAAAGAACTTTTGTTTTAAAATATACCTCCGTCCACACCAGAACGCTAAAACGATTCCTAATGCTCAAACAAGCATGCTGGCCAGCAGGAGGCGATAAAGTTTACTGCAATGATACATCAAACACCAGAGTAGAACATTCTGAGCGTAGTGAGTTTGTTTTATTTGAAATCAAATGATCCAAAACCAAAGATCCCATTGAGTTTTCTCAGAAATCTGCAGGACAGAACACAAAGGAAAGCATTTGTTTTCCAAAATATCTGTATACATGTGGACAAGGCCTACGATGGTTATAGAATGGAAACAACTGAGGACAAGTCTGCTTTTCTTCTTTTCTATTTGTTACATAACTGTCAAAGTGGTTTTTAATATGAAATACAGACAAAATGTGAGTGAAAAGTGAACTTACATAGCTGTACTCAGAGTACACCATTTTGCTGAAATCTGCCAGGTTGTTCAGGACATTCACATCCTCCATGATGTGTATAGTGGCCAGGTCATGGTACTTTTCTCTGCAGTAACTCTGTGCTTCAGTCATGTTCTTCAGTTCATAAACAAAATGGTACCGACGTACAGCTTGTGATGAGACGGCACACAGCCCTGTAGTGACAGACATGCACAGAGATTAGATCTGGGCTGAAATAAATAAAATACTATATATCTTGACTTAGTAACATTTCATTGTTTTGGTGGTAAAACAACTTCCAACATGGATGTTATGAACATAAAAGAATATGATAATATAATACTAATAAAAACAAATACTAATGAAAATTATTTTTGCATTTAGTGAGACTGTGCATCAAGTGAAAAGTATTGTACAACTAACATAGTGGTGTCTGAAATTCTCACAGTGCCATCACAAGGTTACCATAATACATAATATAGAAAATGGGAACAAATAAATAATAAAAATTAAATAAAGACTTGCCTGATGCAGCGATGATGCTCAGAAGAACTTTTTCCATCCTCGTCTGTTCCCCGTGTCTCTCCTGTAGTCTGTGACTGTTGAGATGCAGCTGTTAATATTTCTCATTGTGATACATCAACTTCGTAACTGCATTTTTGACTTCATGCAAAGTCGTTACGTGAACAATAGTTTGACTATCAGGTTCTTCAATTTCATGTTGCATGGTGATACGGTACTGAATAGGCTGTCACGTAAATAATTTGCTTTTATTCAAAAAGGTTTGATGGTTCAGACGTGATGGGGGTTCTTCACTGTCCACAGCCACATAAAGCCAAGAGAATCTGTGATGAATTCATTTTAAGGCCGGGGTGTAAACATTCAGGTACCTTACCTGCTGTTTTATCCTGTCTCCAGGGTGGACAGAGAGCGGAGACACCACTCAGGGGACGTATAAACATTATTTGACTTTATTAAAAGGAGCTGTATGTAAGTTTCAGAATGTCCTTGTGTTTAGTGACACCGGAGGCCCATAATGAACTGCAGTCAGCATCCTGTGCGTGTGCTTGCACTCTGTAGAGAGAAAGTCAGAGTGTTACATCTGTGTCTGTGCTGCCCCTGTTGTTGCTCTCCTCCCCTCCTTGTGTTTCTCCTTCCTCCTAGGGGCGGGTCCCAGACTCTGGCAGCTTCTGCAGGGCACACCTGAAGCTCATCACTCATCAACCTCCAGCTCAAATACACCGGCTCTGCATTCACTCATCGCCAGATCTTTACAGTTTTTCATGCGGTAACTTATCCGGCTCCTCTTTTGCTTCCCTCGAGATTTTTTCGTGACTCTCCAGTGTTCTTTTTTTTGCTCCCCTTGCTTCTCCATGTTTCCTGGCCTGTTTTGACCCTCTCCTCCTGAATCCTCAGACCTCCTGCCCTGCGTAGCCCAGCTGCTCTGGACCCACTCCTCACCTGGACCCTCTCCCCTTCGTCGTCTGCCTCGAGTCCCTGCTTCCCCAGCAAATTGGTCCCCTGCTCTTCTGTCCCACCTTCCCCTATACTGAAATAAACCCTGTGCATGTGAATCTTCAGCGTCCGTTCATTGGTCCTCTAAAACCACCGGTGTCACACAGAGAGAGAGTCACATTCCCGTTTGACCCGTTTCACTATGAAACTCTATTTGTTTTATGTTCTTACTTGGACTCTTTGTAGTGGTTGGTGACTTTGTAGGAGCCCGATGTGCTTGGGGTCCTGCGTGGAGAGAAAGAGATCTACATCTCCTAAAATGCAATGCCAAACTTTACATGTAATTACATCTTTTTGTGTAGATAGTGTAATGAAAAGTCCACAGCTAGACACCGAAGGAAAGCCGACAGAGAGCACTGTGTGTTGGGCATGGACAACCAATGGGACCAATCCCATTTATTGCAACAGTTGAATAATAACAGAAACAGCACTTTACCACTTGTGACGTCTTGGTTGATGCTGGGTTTGAGACAAAACTGGGTTACGGTAAGAACAGAGTGCTTCCCATCACCTACAGGCTCATACTGAGTTATCTGTTCATTTAAAACATCTGTTGCTGTGCTGCCTATCACCACCTGAACAGATCGTATACTACACTTTTGTGGTCAGGAGCTTTATAGAGTTTAATATTCAAAATAAAATGGCTCCTACACACCATAATTGTATAATTTAAGTTGAACTGACTGGACTGCACCTTTTCTGTCTGGACAGGTTTTAGTCACTTTGCCCGTCAGCCGGGAACTACGTTGAGCAGAGGTGTCCATGATAACAACAATGTCATTGACAGAGAAGTTCCTACATGCGTTTGTCCATTTTTGTCTCTCTTGGAGCACTGGAAGATGTTCCCGTACCCGCCGCTTTCAGAATAGATCTGAAAGATACTGGACTAATTTTCCTCAAAAAGTCCAGGAGGAAGTGATTTGGATTTCAACAGAAGAAGTGATAAGTTGCTTAAGAAGAAAGTACCTCCAGGTCATTAGGGTCATCAGAAAGTTAAGAACTGCTTCAACCTCTCAGAGAATGGTACAAGAACTGTCATCATCTAAAGTCTGCTGTCTGAGGATGGAGTACAACACCTTCCTCGTGAGGCGAATGATCTGTTCCCACGTTCCACGATAATGAAATCAAACAGTGGGGTTGAAGGTCCATTTGGTTCCTTTCAGCGTCAAAACACTTTGCATTTTGTTTTGATCTAGGTTTCTGAGAGCTACCCTCATTTCTCTTTCAGTTCCAACAAAATTGGTCCTATTGTCCGGCCTGAGGTTGGAGACTTAAACCGTTGAATAGCATTTATGCATGAATCAGTATATAGTGAGGAGGCTACCTGAAAATGCACTGCGTGGCCAGCCATGCATGTGAAGCCCACTCCATATCTCATGACTAGATTACGACCTCTCTTAACTTCAGTTGGTCCAAAGTAAACTACTCCCACACTAGTAAGAAGAACATATAGCATGTGATTACATTCAGCATGCCCCACTGGCCTGTGATTGTGTTGTAGAACTAGTTTAGATATGGATTGATCCTTTGACAAAATGGCGGGATGTTTTGTCTCCTCAGGCATGGATGCTTTCCGTAAGTATCTTCCTATTAACAGTCCAGGATCCAAGTACAGGATCCAAATTGTAGATGTTACATTTTTTTTTGCACAGATGATGCCCCTCTCTCCAAGAGAGAGATCTCCTCCTGAAATCTTTGGTGCTGACAGTAGTGGATAATCGCTATTTCCGCCTTGCATAAGTCATCTCGATTCAGCGGTTGAACCTTTACCTTTGATTTGTGGTTCTGCTGCGTCTTGTTTTTGTTGCATGAATGCCCTGGAGTCAATTTAGTTTGTCTTCTTATTTCTTGAAGTATATCTTTAAACTTCAAAAACTAAGCAGCTTAAGTTTCCAATCAGAAAAATAGCTGAGAAGCTTGTTTGTGGCTTTGGACACATCCTCAGGAACACAAGCATTGATCCTGATGTCTTGCTTGACTGCAGGTTCATTCAAAGAGATAAAAAACTTGTTACATCAGGTTTTGGCCAATCTTTTGCATCATTCAGCAAAAATTTCTCAACACTTCGAACAATATCAATTGTTATTTTGAAAGATAATAGATTATCAATCTGTCGCTTGATTTAGGTTTAATGTAGATTTCCAAACAGAAGCATAATACCTTTTACAGTCAGTTTTCATCAGTTTCATGACAGTTTGGTTCCACTTCAGACAACAGGCGGCGATGACAGGCCACTGTGTCTCGCTTACCTCGTCTTTTCTTATTTGCAGCGCTGTTTGGCGAAGAGAGGAGTTGACCGCAGTTCCTCTTGTTCCGTATGCCAATCCAGTCTCCTTCCAATAGTGCCGTTCATCCCTCCGTTCAGGAACGGTTCTTGCTTGTGTAGTGAGTATCCAAGAAACAAATGTTATTGGTCACTTAACTAGGTGGCTTGAAGAATGTTCTTCACACGTATCCACTTAAAATAAACAATTTCAAAACCGTTTTCTTCTTTTGGTGATGTTCCCATTTATTGCAACAGTTGAATATTTACAGAAACAGCACTTTACCACTTGTGACGTCTTGGTTGATGCTGGGTTTGAGACAAAACTGGGTTACTGTAAGAACAGAGTGCTTCCCATCACCTACAGGCTCATACTGAGTTATCTGTTCATTTAAAACACCTGTTGCTGTGCTGCCCATCACCACCTGAACAGAACCTGTCCTATACTAAACCCTTGTGGACGGAGTGAGCTATATACAAACTCATTTAATATTCAAATCAAATGTGTCCTACAGTGAATGTGATCATGGAAATTATAGAAAAACATCAGCAAAATAATACACTAAAATATTAAGTTTCATTATTTTTTGGATTACGATTTTACATTAAGAACATCCAACTGTGTCTGGATGTCATGAACATAATAAATATCTAAATTGTATTCAGTCTGCATGAATCTGTGCATCAATTGTAATTTAAGTGATATATACATCATAATAGTATTTAAAGTTGTGATGAGAGTTTTGTAGCCACAAAAATATAGCAGTGTACTGTAATAAGAGAATATAACATAAATAAAATATATAAAACACTTGCCTGATGCAGCCACGATGAGCAGAAGAACTGTGTCCATCTTTATTTGCTCTCTGCTTAATCTAATGTGCAACTTAAGACTTGTGGCTGTTGAAAAGGCTTATCAGGTATTAGTACCTCCTTATCGTTTTACTTCATGCAAATTGGTCACAGGCAACAAATATTTGGATATCAGGCAAATACTTTTTCGGGGAATACTCTTTTTCAAAAACACATTTGATATCATAGTAATTTGAAGGCAGTGATAGATCCATTACATTAATAAAGCTTCATTGTACAGTGACGATGTTCAGCAATTTCAGTTTCAGTTCATCCTCTGGAGACCATGCATGTGTTTCACACCAAACCATCCAATAGTTGGTCAAGATATTTAAAAAAGAACTAAAAGGTCAACGTCATGGTGGCGCTAGAGGAAAAGTCAGAGGATAACCAAAGTCAGCAGGATACATCGTCTGGGCACCATGAATATCTAGACCCAAGTTTGTACCAATCCATGTTGTAGATGTTGAAATATTTGACAGGATAAGTGAAAACTTTGACTGGTTTGTGGCACTACAGGAAATGTCAGTGGATCACGAAAGCCGTAAGAATGTATCCTCTAGGGACCTTGACTATCTGTTGTAAATTTCATGGCAATCAATCTTATTATTGTGAAGATATTTCAGTCTGAACCTCAAATGTCAACGTCATGGTGGCACTAGAGGAAAAGTCAGGGCTCACCAGAGTCAGTAGGATTCATCCTCTGGGGAACATGAATGTCTAAACCAAATTTCATGGCCATTCATCCAACGGTTGTTGAAATATTTCATCGTGGACTTACAGACAGACCGACACTGACGTCCCTAGAGCTTAAAATACAAACATAGTGAGACAGAAAGTGTAACAAGGTCAAATTCAGGAGAAAGTTAAAACATTCAAATCATTTAGTTGTTGTTTGCATGAAGTGAGTGAGGTCAAACAAGGGGTGGAGGAAGTATTCATATCCCTTACTTCCTTTACAGCAAATAAACATTAAGACATTCTGTGTTGAGATGATGGGATGTTGGCTGCAGTTCTGTTTGAAACAGAAGTGGTGTCATGATAATGATCCCAGTTTTTTCCTCGATTAATTTGATAATTGTTTAGTCTATAAAATATCAGAAAAAATAATTTCTCAGATCCCAAGATGATGTATCCAAATGTGTTATGTCCAACTAACAGTCTGAAACCCAAAGATGTTCGTGATGATATAAAAACTATAAACATCAGTTACATTTTTTCTGTTGACTGTCGACTACTTGTTTTAGTTCTATTTGAAATACATTCATATATAAACAAACCTTTAACCTATAAAGAAGTCAACAGTTAGACAGCAGCCAACCCTACAACCCCCCTAAAAACGCTGCATATCCACCCTGTAAGACTCAACCGTCAATACAACGGCATCCTCAGCTTTGAGTCCCTGCTCCTGATAAAGCGATCTCGTCCTACCCCCCTGCACGACCCTCTCAGCCACTCCCCACCCTGCTTCAACCTATTCAAGTTTAATGCACTCAGTGCCTGTATAAGCCTACTATCCCTTAGCATCCACTTGGACGAGGTCTGGCATGCTGCCACCTAACCGCCCTATGCAGCCTCCTGTTTCTGAACTAGGGTATACAGGCCCCAAACCCTATATTCCAAAGTTCATTCACCCAGACCCCAGTGAGTTTGCGAGGCTTTGCATGGCTTTAAGAACCTTCTCCCATCTAAAGTTACAGAACTCTTCAAGTATCAAATACTTGTGCAGCATCTAAAGTTGGAGGAAGCTAGGTTTACAGCTGATGCCTTCCTAAACTCGCCAACCCCTTATACTGACACTATGACAGCCCTCCACGATACATTTGGTCAAACCCATCAACTCGCCTTAAAGAAAATAGCAAGTATCCTAGAATCCTTAGACCTTGACCGGCCTGGAGCTGGGAATCGGGTCATGTTAAAGGTTGTTGCGGTGCTTGTACATTATGGGCAGCGGACCTTAGACACCTTTGCGATCCTTGACGGTGGCTCAGAGAGAACTATGCTGTTACCAGCAGCAACTAAGTCCATAAAGGGCAGTCCTGATGATCTTCCTGTGCGTACGGAGCGTCAGGACGTCCAGGTACTTGACAGACATGCTGTGTCTTTTGGTGTCTCCCCAGTTCCCAACCATCAGACTAGCTGTAAGATCGATGGCACCTTTACAACTAGCCGCTTCAGTTTATCTCAGCATACTTACCTCGTCGACCGCCTTCAAAAGAAGTTCAAACACCTATGTGACATTCCCATACCTACTCTAAGAGGAGCCAATCCATCACTCCTTATAGGCTGCGACCAGCCCCATCTCATAACACCTGTTGAGCCAGTCAGACTTTGCCCACCTGGACCTCCCCACACCAGGCTTGGTCGGACCCTTCAAGGCCCCATCCGATGCATTCACTCTGCGCACATTGTGTCTGTTCACCTCGTCTCTGCCATCAAAGGAACCCGAGCAAGCAGACGCCTACGAGACAGAGATGCAGAAACTCATTGGGGCGGGTGGTGTGCAGGAAGTCATTCAGAAGACCTCCCCTAAAGATGGCTGGTACATCACCCATCATCTCGTCAGCCACAACGGGAAGAATCAACTGCTCTCACCAATACCTCGGGCAGACTCTGAACCAGTACCTGTCCCCTGGCCATACCCTCGGCACCCCTTTGTTGGGAGTCTTGGTGAAATTTCGTGAACATCCCATAGCTGTTAGAGGAGACATCAAGGGGAGCATAATGAAAGGACCCTTGATCTCGGCCTGTTACTCCTCGTTCTCCCTGCAGATCTGAGAAAAGCAGTAAGAGGCACCAGACTCCAGGGAGGAGATCACTAAAGTAGTCAAATATTTTATTTAAGCCAAAGTAACAATATCAAATTGGAAAAATACTCCATTACAAATAAAAGTCCTGCAATCAGAATTTTAATGAAGTGAAAATAACAGTGAGAAGATTTAACAGAAAAAATTACTATTATTTACTAAGTAAAAGTACCCATTATGCAGAATAGACCATTTTAGAATGTCAAAATATTATACAGTATATTATTGGATTATTATCACTGATTATCTCATATGTAAATGGCATTTTAATGTTTTAGCTGGTTGAGATGGACCTAATTTTAAGTACTTTATATACTATTGGATATTTAATTTGAACAATACATCGTATTTTCTGACTTCATAATTTCGTTTGTAAAATCTTAATCTAAGTAAAGTAACTAGTAACTATAGCTGACAAATAAATGTAGTGCTGAATTTATCCAGAGTTGACAGCAAATTTAAAAGTGAACTGATTGAAGCTGCGGATTATAAAATCAGTTTTCTTAAGAGCGTTATCTCCTGAAGTAGCTCGTCCCACTCCACGACTCCATACGTCAATAAGGTTAGAGGACCTTTATCCTCGTGGTTAAAATAATAAACGCTTGGTTATGGTTTAAAAAAAACACACACAAAGACTACTGATTGTTGGTTGGAAACGAGCATCAATCCCCTGCGTTAAAGTCCGAAGTTTTGTTGACCCATCCACCCACCCCAACCTCTTCCCTACGTGGACTTTGTTGCTCTATAGCAGCGTCACCTGACTTCCTCCTTTGCGCCTGTCATATCATAGCAAAAACAACCATTTGAAAGATGAGGAATCTTCATTCCTAATATTGGTGACAGCATAAAAATAGTACATATGATTAGAATTAGTAAGATAATCATGGAAATTATAGGAAGACATCAGCAAAATATTTTTTGACAAAACATTACTCTTTGAAAGGATGAAGAAAAAAATCTTTGAAACATTAAAGCTCATGTTTCTGTCTCTTCTTGGTCTCCTCCTCGTCCTTGTGGAAAACTTTTCCGTCTGACTGCTTCTTCCAGCTCAGTTTGATGTCTTCGTTCAGCCCCTGGTCCTTCAGACTCTGTTTGACCTGAGACACAAGAACATTTATCAAATTCCTGAATATCACTCACAAAGAAACTTCTTACATCCTGCAGTCTGTCTCGCATTTTCCTCATGTGGAAGCTCTGCATCAGGAGAACCCCGCTCCACACTTTATAGTTATATTCATCCCACTATAACTGCTTTATTGTTTGCATGTATTTTGAAGCAAGGCTCCTCTTAATAATGATGACACATACATGTTTACATTGTGTCCATACAGCACATCTACATTGTTCTCAGCAGTCAGCTAAATCATCTGGTGTATTTGTTTTTAATGTTAAATTGGAAAGATTTACCTGCTTCAGGATGTCCTCCATCACAGCCGGGTCATTCAGATCCACAGAGGAGCTTTTCTGCAGCCTCACTTTTATCACTTGCTTTGAAACAGGCACAACTTTGAAAAACAAACATCAGTTACAAAATGTCTGGTTGGATAATAATTCTTCCAAATGTTAACAGCTTGAATAATGAAAGAGAAAAATATTACATTCTCCATCAGCTTTATCTTTGAAGGCGGCTGTTTTATGATGCAGGAAATCTTTAGCTTAGCTTAGCATGGACCTCTACTGTTACTGTTAGAGTTCTTACATCAACCTGAAGTTAATGTATACTCACTCATTAACTGGCCAAACGATTTCATGAACGTTATCAACACTGAAGATGTTAAAATGTTTAATCCATAACCTGATATTTACAGATGTTATTTTTCTCCTTGGGTGTTGTTTTTTGGGCAGTTTACCTAACTGTACATTTAAAGGCCAAGTGAATAATAAACCAAATTACAATAAATCTAAATACTAGTTTAATCACAGGTTACCACTCACCTAGTCTGTAGCAAATGAAAGCCCTCTTATAGTCACAGCCCCAGTCTTCCCATTGTCCAGAGTGGCTAAAGTCTGCTGCAACACAAGACTCATTCCCATAGTAGTTATTAGGTTCTCTCGTTGCCTTGTTCCAGTACCTAAATGAGGAGTTACTTCCATCCAACCACTTCCAGGCGTCTCTGTAAAGGCCGATCCAGACTTCTTTTCCTGGAGGTACCAGCTCCTTCACCTTCTGGTTCTCTGCCATGTTTCTGACAATAGCCAGGTCTGTGTAGTGTTTTCTGCAGTAGCTCTGGGCCTCAGTCCATGTCATGAGGTTGTTGATGAAGACAAATGTCTCATTCGGTCCTGAAAATAGACCACAGTGAAGTGCAGTGTACAGTAGAACTGCCATAACTTACAGTATGCCATGGATAATCCAATCCATAACTGAGGCAGTATCAGTGTCACGATGAATCCATTTAGATCTACAGTAAGGAGCCATATTAATATATTAATAATTAAACAATCAAAGACTGTCAGTTTAATAAACGTTGAATATTTTGTCTTACTAACACTTAACTGATGTATACGCATACTTTTCCTTCACTCAGCTCACTTCTTTAATCAATAATCAATCTGCATTGGAACAGCTGTCAGCACCACAGTATTTATCATTCAGTAGGCTGGGAGAGAGGAGTATGTTGTTTCAGTAGCGTTGTTGTTGATGTTGTTGTGATATAAATTCATGATCTGCAGTAAGAATTCTCACCTCTGGCGTCAAAGCAGATTGACTGAAAGGTGCTTTCACAGGAGACATCGCTCCAGTGTCCAGTATCAAACATGGAAGCACAATGTTCGTTACTTTTCCAGTTATCCGGTGCCAAATTGGCCCAGTTCCTGAACTCAGCCTCCCCGTGTCTGTAGAAGCTGTTATTATCCAGTGACCACCTCCAGCTGTTCCTGTCGTCATACAGCCCTATCCAGGCTCGCTGAGAGCAACAGCATAACAACAGTATCACCTCAGTGCTGATAGAAACCATTTGTTAGCCTTGAAATGACTTTGATAAACTCAAAGCTGCTCAAGGAAATGTTTTCATGTAAAGATACATTGTTCATTCTTTAAGTCACAACTGTCTGTTTTTTAAATTGAATTAAATCTGATTCTGATTGGTTGTCCACATGTTTATGGATATTTTTCTAAAATGGATATTAAAAAGAAATTATAATAATAAATAAATGAATAAATAAATAATAGTAATAATAATTTGTCCAAAGAACTTTTGTTTTAAAATATACCTCCATCCACACCAGAACGCTAAAACGATTCCTAATGCTCAAACAAGCATGCTGGCCAGCAGGAGGCGATAAAGTTTACTGCAATGATACATCAAACACCAGAGTAGAACATTCTGAGCGTAGTGAGTTTGTTTTATTTGAATCAAATTCAAAATGTGAGTGAAAAGTGAACTTACATAGCTGTACTCAGAGTACACCATTTTGCTGAAATCTGCCAGGTTGTTCAGGACATTCACATCCTCCATGTTGTGTATAGTGGCCAGGTCATGGTACTTTTCTCTGCAGTAACTCTGTGCTTCAGTCATGTTCTTCAGTTCATAAACAAAATGGTACCGACGTACAGCTTGTGATGAGACGGCACACAGCCCTGTAGTGACAGACATGCACAGAGATTAGATTTGGGCTGAAATAAATAAAATACTATATATCTTGACTTAGTAACATTTCATTGTTTTGGTGGTAAAACAGCTTCCAACATGGATGTTATGAACATAAAAGAATATGATAATATAATACTAATAAAAACAAATACTAATGAAAATGATCATTTTTGCATTTAGTGAGAGAGTGTCTGAAATTCTCACAGTGCCATCACAATGTTACCACAATACACAATATATAAAAATGGGAACGAATAAGGAATAAAATTTAAATAAAAACTTGCCTGACGCAGCGATGATGCTCAGAAGAACTTTTTCCATCCTCGTCTGTTCCCCGTGTCTCTCCTGTAGTCTGTGACTGTCGAGATGCAGCTGTTAATATTACTCATTATGTTATACATTAACTTAGTAACTGCACTTTTGACTTCATGCAAAGTTCTTACGTGAACAATAATTTGCCTATCAGGTTCTTCAGATTCATGCTGTTTGCTGATACTCTACTGAATAGGATGTTATTTAAATAATTAGTCTTCATTTAAAAAGGTTTGATGGTTCAGACGTGATGGGGGTTTTTTAACTGTCCACAGCCACATAAAGCCAAGAGAATCTGTGATGAATTCATTTTAAGGCCGGGGTGTAAACATTCAGGTACCTTACCTGCTGTTTTATCCTGTCTCCAGGGTGGACAGAGAGCGGAGACACCACTCAGGGGACATATAAATACTTTTATTTGACTTAATTAAGAGGGCAACATTTTAATTTTTGTCCAATACCAGTGATGTAAAGTAACTAAGCACATTTACTTAAGTACTAATACTAATTTAAGGTACTTGTCCTTCAATTGACTTTTTCCATTTCCTGCCACTTTATAACTTCTTAATTCAAGGCAAATATTGTATTTTTTACTGCCCTATTTATTAACTTTAGTTATTCTGCAGATTCTTATTAATAAAACAAAAACGTAATCGACAAATAAATTATGGTATATTATTAAAGATCAAGATAAAACTTGTCCTTACTTATCCTGAGGTATAAATTCAGCAGTTCAGAGTATCTGGCCCTTTTGGAGTCTCTGGGCGGCACCCTTGAAAGGGTTCTGTCTAGGGTCTCTATAGTTCCACTGGGAGACTTTAACGCTCACGTGGGCAACGATGTAGAAACCTGGAGGGGGGTGATTGGGAGGAATGGCCTGCCTGAACTGAACCAGAGTGGTGTTCTGTTATTGGACCTGTGCTAGTCATGGATTGGCTATAACGTACACCATGTTCGAGCATAGAGGGGTTAATGAGTGTACTTGGTACCAGAACACCCTAGGTCAAAGATCAATGATTGACTTTGTGGTCGTATCATCAGATCTGCAACTGTATGTCTTGGACACTCGGGTGAAGAGAGGAGCAGAACTGTCAGCTGATCACCACCTGGTGGTGAGTTGGATCACGGAGGCCGCCGGACAGACTTGGTTAACCCAAATGTGTAGTGAGGGTGAACTGGGAACGTCTGGTAGAGGCTCCTGTCTGGGAGGTCTTCAACTCCTACATCCGGAAGAATTTCTCGTACATCCCCTGGGGGAGGCTGGGGACATGAAAACCGAGTGGGCCGTGTTCGGGGCCTCTTTAGAGGTGGCTGCTAGGAGCTGTGGTCAGAAGGCCATTGGTGCCTGTCGTGGTGGCAACCTAAGAACCGTCAAGCTGAAGAAGGAGACCTTCTGGGCCTGGTTGACCCAGGGGTCTCCTGAAGCAGCAGACAGGTACCGGGAGGTCAGAAGGGCTGCAGCTTCTGCGATTGCCAAAGCAAAAACTCATGTGCGGGAGGAGTTCAGCGAGACTATGGAGAAGTACTTTAGATTGGCCTCTAGGGAGTTCAGGCAAACCGTACAACGACTCAGGAAGGGAAAGCAGGACTTGGCTCAGGCTGTGTTCAGTCGGGTAGGAGAACTGCTGATTCGGACAGGGGATATTGTCAGGTGCCGGAAGGAGCACTTTGAGGATCTCCTCAACCCGTCCTCGGAGGAGGCAAAGTCTGAAGATTCGGGGGAATTCTCACTCATATCCCTGGCAGAGGTCGCTGAGGTGGTCAAGAAGTTACTCAGTGGCAAAGCGCCCTGAGATGCTGAAAGCTCTGGACATTGTTGGGCTGTCCTGGCTGACACACCTCTTCAGTGTCAGGGACCGTACCTGTGGAGTGACAGACCAGGGTGGTGGTCCACATTTTCAAAAATGTTAAATGTTTATATTGTTTATTAATGCTGTTAATTAACTGTTACCAAAACGCACGTATATGTAACGTTTATTAACGGCGTGTTGTTGAACGCAGCTCTAACCACTAACTGAAAACTGTAATTGAAGCGAAAACAAACGTGTAAACAAGAGTTATTTACCGCCAAAACAGCAGCTTTCTAATGTTGGCAGCGCTAACATTGTTTATATATCTGTTATTTTCTCTTAGCTCATATTTTCTTTCGCCTCCCTCCGTTTGTTCCGTGGTTTGTAATAAAAGATTGTATGTACGTTCGCTAACGTTGCTCCATCGGTTTGTTCTTGAACACAACGCGGGCTCGCTGGTGCGCGTCAGCGCAACGGACGGCGCATGCGCACATCGTTCACTTCCTGACAGCTGCACAACAGCGCCGGAGCCGGAGCGCAGACACACCTGTGCTCGTGTGTTTCCTGCGGTGGTTTGGCTTCCATCGGGTCGTCCCTACCTGCGCCCACCTGTGTGTCCTCTCGCGGGGCTCCTCGTGCCTCTCCATGCGCGCTCCCGTGTGCGCGGCGCTGTTGGTTTGGCTGCTGAACGATGCGGCGGCTCATCAGTTCAGTGAGGAGGAGATGGCTGCGGTCAGGTGAGACACAGACACAGACACAGACACACACCTGGCCGAGCTGCAGGGACACAAGACACTGGGCCCAGCAGGCTCCGGGGCGGAGAAGAAAAGTACAAATACACACTGTGAAAGTACTCCACTACAAGGAGCCGTACTTCAAGTATTATCAGCTAGATGCAGTACAGAGTTGCTGTCAGTGTTTTATTATCTCTGATGTTTCTGGATTAATATTCCTGCTGCATTCACGTGTCTGATGCATTTTCCAGCTGATCCCAGAGGGTTTGAACCAGTTTATTTTGCTCGAACTCTTCATCCTTCAGTTCATCACAAACATTCACATTCAGGAGGGAGATGAAAAACTTTATTTTGTAAAGTAAAGCTGTCAGACAGATGTAGAGCAGGGAACAGTACAATGTTTACTCTGAGGTGTGATGAAGTGGAAGTATAAAGCTGAATAAAATGGAAATAGTACCTTGAATTTGCAGTACTTGAGTAAATGAACTTTCCACCTCTGATAAATTCTCTCCCTGAAAGCAGACTTGCCTTCTCAAAAACACAAACATCTTTATAAAATGGGCACAAAAAAAGAAACAAGCTCGTTTTTTGGGTGAATTTTCAAGTCTAGATTAGTGACGGAAGAAGAAATTGTGATCTTTCACATAACTGTTGTTCAAAATATATTGTTGTCATGGAGCTCAAATGCAGCTGTTTCCCCCATTCTTGATAGGTTTATAAAAATCTTAATTTAAAAAGTCCTTTGTCAGATGTGAAAAGTCCCTTTATTGTTTTTAAATGTTAAAATAAAATAAAACTACCATTGTTACTGAAAGCGACCCACAGTTACCACAGCAACAGCAGAACACAGAGGTGAAAGGAAAGTAGACCGAGGTGGATAAACGAAGTGCAGGTCGTCACTTCGTCATGGAATAAAGTTTTTACAGAACGAATCATTTCAGCCTGTAAATGTCCAACTCAGTGACCTGCTTCACTCTTCAGACAGCGCATCAAATCCATGTTCTACCACGCCTACAACAGTTACCTTGACAACGCTTTCCCCTACGACGAGCTCCGCCCACTCACCTGTGACGGACAGGACACCTGGGGCAGGTAAGATGACATCATCGTGCCACTTTAAAATAAGAAATAACTTTCATAATAAACCCTTAATATATTTCTTTCCTCTTCCTTTTTTTTTGTATATATTTATTTTTTCTCTTAACTTGTTTGTTGAATTGTACCTTCTTCTGCTGTAATTTTCCAGTTTTGTTAACTTATTAATATTAAATGTTCTGTCAAAAACAATCAGCCAATAATAAAATCTTTTCCCAACAGCTTCTCGCTCACTCTGATTGACGCTCTCGACACTCTGCTGGTGAGATTCTCAGGCAGAAACACGAATAAAAAAGATTACTGTAACACGGTAAGTGTCTCGTTGTTAAAGTTAGTTTGTCTCTGAAGGTTTTGGGGAACCGGACAGAGTTTCAGCGCGTGGCGTCGCTCCTGCAAGACACCGTGGACTTTGACATCGACGTCAACGCGTCTGTTTTTGAAACCAACATCAGAGGTACAGCAGGAGGATCAGGAGGTTGTTCACTGTGTCTCATGTTCATTAGTCAAACGGCCCTGTGTGTGTGTGTGTGTGTGTGTGTGTGTGTGTGTGTGTGTGTCTAGTGGTGGGTGGTCTGCTGTCGGCTCACCTGTTGGCAGGTAGGGCGGGGATGCAGCTCGAACCCGGCTGGCCCTGTTCAGGACCACTGCTGAGGATGGCCGAGGACGCCGCCAGGAAACTGCTGCCTGGTATGAGAACACACACACACACCCACGCACACACAATCAGGTTTATTGTCAAAAACAAGAAATTTGCCTTCATGGTGCCTAACGGTCACAATAATGTTTTATTTCGATTACTGTGTGTAAGAGAAAAGACAAAACAAGTGCTGCAAAAGTCAAGAATCATAAATATAAAATAGAATATAACAATAAAATAGTAAAATATATAGTTAATGTTACACGTAAATTAAAGAACAAAAAGTTAATAAACAAACAAAACAAGACAAAGCAGTTTGTCTGAGGCAAAACACACAAATCCACAGAACACACAGTTCATCTTTTATCAGGCACGAGAACAAACATCCAGGTTTAATTAGCCAAGACAGAGTTCAAACTCTCGTCTAGTAAACAATGAACCACAAACCAAATGCAAACTAAAGGCAAATTTAAGCAAATGACGTCCCTCTCCTGTGTCAGTCCAAGACACAGAGAGGTACAGAGTTAACAGCCGAGGCTGAAAGAATTGGTCCATTAATCAATTAGTTAATCGACCAAAAAATAAACCCCCAAGTTATTTATCAGATGTTCACCAAACGTTTGATGATTTTCTTCAGTTTTTTATCTTTTTAAATTAAATATCTTTGGTTTTTGGACTGTTGGTCAACCAGAAAATGCCATTTAAAACCTAAATGATTAATGGATTATTAAAAAATAATTGTTACATTCATGAATGATGGAAATAACCAAAACAAACCGAGTCAGACTAACGGGCAGCGTTAAAGGATCACGTCCCCGTGTTGTGCTGTAGTTTTCCAGCTGTAACATGTGGTATAAATGACGCAGCGTTCCAGACTCCCAACGGCATGCCATACGGTACGGTGAACCTTCTGAACGGCGTCAGTCCCACCGAGACGCCCGTCACGTGTACCGCCGGCGTGGGAACCTTCATCCTGGAGTTCGCCACGCTGAGTCGACTGACGGGAGACGAAACGTTTGAGAACGCAGCCCGCCGAGCCCTGAGAGCGCTGTGGAAGACCAGATCTGACATCGGACTGGTAACTAGTCCACAAATCTGGCTGTTTGTAGCTCAGTAACCATGAAAACGTCTTGTCTGTCTCACCTCCCCCTTTACACGACCACAATAGCTACGTCTCACATAACAAACCTGCTTTTTACTCAACTTTACTACAATTTTAAACATTTTAACAGTTCGGAAAATGTATAAATGCCATTTAAGGAAGGAAGTAACTAATAAAAAAAACATGACAAATATTAGATCTGGTCCTCGAGTCTCTGTGTCTCTCTCACCTGTCTGTCCGTCCGTCCAGGTGGGGAACCACATCGACATCCTGTCTAAGAAGTGGGTGGCTCAGGATGCCGGCATCGGAGCGGGGGTCGACTCGTACTTTGAGTATCTGGTGAAAGGAGCCATCATGCTGCAGGACGAGGAGCTGCTCGACATGTTCCTGGGTAACGCTCACACAGCGCTCACACAACCACTCATCCTAACCACAGATACAGACTGAAAACCTCAAAGTGAAGCCTCGACGGATTCAAACAGATGTTTTTTTTTTCCTCAGAGTACGATCGAGCCATTCAGAACTACACCCGATTTGACGACTGGTACCTGTGGGTCCAGATGCATAAAGGAACCGTCTCCATGCCTGTTTTCCAGTCTCTGGAGGCCTTCTGGCCTGGCCTGCAGGTACAGTCCACACAGTATTCTGACCAGTGCGTAAATGCTCACACAATGTTTTTAAAGACTCCTGTATTCCTGCATGTATATTTCCTGTGTGTGTGTTTCAGTCTCTCCTGGGGAACCTGGACAGCGCAGTGAGAACTTTCCAGAACTATTACTCCGTATGGAGACAGTTTGGAGGTCTGCCAGAGTTTTACAGCATCCCTCAGGGTTACACTGTGGACAAGAGAGAGGGATACCCGCTGAGACCAGGTCAGTCCACCTATCTCTTACCCAGCAGTGACACGAGGAAGAGAACATATGTATAGTTACAACATACATGTATTAGTTGGGTAATTCAAAGGCTCTGGTGTGGCTTTTATTTTGGAAGTGAGGAAGACGTTTTAAGTGTTTCTGTGTGCTTGTTCCAGAGTTAATAGAGAGCGCCATGTACCTGTTCAGGGCGACAGGTGACCACACTTACCTGCAGCTGGGCCTCGACGCTCTGGAGTCCATCGAGAGGATCGCCAAGACGCCCTGCGGATACGCCACTGTAAGACCTGTCCATCTGACCCTCAAACGCCGTCACAGGCATCTCTGCCTGTGACGGCGCATGTCTAAACTCTCATCTTTTCTTCCTTCCTTCCTTCCCTCTGTTTTCTCTTCTCCTGTCCCTCTCCATACATCAGGTATATGGAGTTATTTAAGTTTAATACATTTAAAAGTCAGTGGATAGTGTGTATAATCTACTCTGGCAACAGTTATTATCACCTATTAATCTTAATTATTTTATAGAATAGTTGGGTGATCATTTGGTCCTTCCAGTGTCTGATTTATTTATTGATTTTTATTGATTTTTTTTGACTAAACAAAAGCTTTGAAATTTTTTGAAGTAATTTTTGATATATTTTTTTGTTATTTTATATAGGTCAAAGACCTGCGAGATCACCAGCTGGACAACAGGATGGAGTCCTTCTTCCTCGCTGAAACCATCAAGTACCTCTACCTGCTCTTTGACCCCACCCACTTCCTGCACGGCGGGGGGGCAGAGGGGGACGGCTCCTGGGAGGAGGGAGGCGAGGGGGGGCAATGCGTTTTAGGTGCGGGGGGGTTCATCTTCAACACGGAGGCTCACCCTCTCGACCCGGCGGCGCTCTACTGCTGCAGCCACCACGCCCAGGACCGACAGGAGCTCCGAGACATCCTGCTCAGCCTGTCGCAGCCGGCGGGGAAGTCTGGCGGCCAATCACAGCCGCCCACCAAACAGACAGAAGGCCCGCCCCCTGGCCAATCAGACAGCATCGCGCTAAAACCAGGTGAGAAGAAGACGCCCCCCCTGCTGTCCTGCCCCGTCCAGCCGTTCAGCGCTCGACTCTCCATCCTGGGACAAGTTTTCACAGATAACCCCTGAGACTCACCGTCCTGGATCACATGCTGACTAGTTACACTTAACTAGTATCTGGACCTGATTCAGCCACCAACTGGTGGGTGGGTGTGGGGGGGGGGGGTTAACAGTGGGTTCTTTCTCACTGTTAACTTTTTTTGTTGCTGTCATGTGAAACAACATGTCAGCTTTCAGGGAACTAAGACAAACAGCCACCTGGATACATGAAGATTGGATTTACAAGGTTCCATTTTCCACTCCAGTTTGAGTCCAGTTCAGAGGAGAAACATCATCCCTCCGCAGATGTAGCAGCATCCGTAAAGCTGGTTTTGTTCTGACGAAGGCACTCAGTGTTGACGCTCTAATTTAAACTGAAGGTGAAATATATTTTTATTTATTAGGAATGTTGTGTGACTTCATGTTTGTTATATTGTCATTTGTTTATGGCCTGTATGTAGCTGACGGCTGAAGAAAGAGGGAAGTTGTTAAAATAAGGTTCTTATGAATTAGAAAGATCTGCAATTTATGCAAAATCCACCCCAGAAGCTCCATCTTTGTTTAACCAAAATCCGAACCAGGTTCGCTGCTCGAAATCCAAAAAACTGCTGTAATTTCTAATGTTTAGAGCTCAAACACGGTGAGGTGCAGACCTGTGGGAGTTTAAAGAGAAAACCATCATTATGTGAATATGTTGCATGAAAGTCTATCTGTAGCTGGAGTTGTGATTGTTTGGAGCTGCCAGGAGGAGGCAGTATATTAACTCTGAGCAGGAGATGATATACAAGATAAAAAAACAACATTAACATTCATTCATTGCTCAAAATAATTTGACCTTTTCTGGTATTTTTATATTTTTTCATCATCATCCTCTGATTGAATGACTAAAATTACCTGAGATTTATTGCTTAAATTTTCATGTGCAGCAAAGAATGTGGTAATTTTTGTAATTAAAGTGACTTCTAATGCTCTATGTTAAAAGTTACATAAAAAAATCAGTTAAATCGATGCGCACGTGCTTTAAGAAAGAAAACATCTCACCTGTAAGATAAATGTGTCATTTCACGCAAGCCATCTGCACCCACGCCTCCGTCCGGTTTCTGTAATACTCTCACAGTCTCACAGAGAAAGATCAAAGTGTAAAGTATTAAGATAAAGCTATAAATCCTGCATTCATTTGAATGTTTGGTTTCTCTTGGCATGTATCCATCTCTCAGCTGTTTTGACCCACTGGTGCAAATTACAGACTCATTTACAGCCATACAGTTTCAGTGGAGGCGAGGGAGTCGGGTCATTCAGGGTTGAGTCTCATTAATGTTCACAACCGCAGAAAACAACAGCAGAGATACGTTAAAGTGTCTCCTCAGGTCACTGAGCTGGGGGGTCTGATGTAGGCCTCGTGATGCTTCAAAGTGCTTCTCAGGTCGTCTCACAGGTTGTGAAACCCTCGTTTTGATGGCGGGATCAACCAACAGACAGTCCAACAGTCACATGTCACTTTACAACTTTACAACTTCTTCTCTCACTTTTCATGGGAACAACTGAGTGCAAGACCATGGATGACTTTACTGAAGGATCTGAATGCTTCCTCCTCCAGCGGCTGCAGCACAGGTTGAAGCAGCTCTTCAGCCTGGTGTCGAGTTTCTCTTGAAGGCCACGGAGGAAACAAAGTTCTGTTTCACATCACAGTGTTTTTTCATTGTTTACTGGAGTTTATTCTGTGAAGTCTGACGGTTAGTTTCTGTCATCGGAGGTCGTGTACAGGAGAACCGACTGGATTTGGTTCTGACTCTGGTTCTGTTTGTCATTTAGCTTCGGCAGAAATCCCCTCCTCCGTCATTCAGGGTGGGACTCCCTCACTCCTCTCTTGTTTCCTCCTCTCCTCTTCCCTCCTTTCCTTTCCTTCCTCCCTCCCTTCTCCTCTACCTCCTCTAGTTGTACTTCCTTCTTGCCCCCCCTCCATCTTTCCCCCTCCTCCTCTCTACATGGGTGGGGTTCATCTCTTTTATTTGACCTTTTCATTGCTCCTCCATCACTCCTCCTCCCTCTGTATCTCCTTCCCTCTTTCGATTCTCTTTTGACTCTTAAAATGTTTACTGTCTTTTTTTCTCACTATTTCTCCCTCGTTCTCTTTTTTTCCTCCCTTATTCTTTTTTTTATTTCAAAACTTCCTTTCTTCTCTTCTTCTTTGGCTCCACTTTTCTTTCAGTCTTTTATTTGCTTCCTTTTTTACTCCCAAACCTGCATTATCTTCTTCCCCTTTCTACTTCTTTCTTCCTTCCCTACGCCCTTTCCTCCTCTCCCTCTTCCTCTATTCCTCTTTTCCCCTTCCTTTCTTTTACTTGCCTCATCCCAAATTCCTTCATCCTTTTCTTATCCAACGTCTTTCTCTTTTTCTTCCTTATTTCTTTGGCTCCTTTTCCCTTCATTTCCTTTCTTCCTGTATCCTTTCTTACCTTTTTACTCCTCCTTCCTCTATATTCTTCCTCAATCCTAAACCCCAGAATCCCCTTTTCTTACATTTCTGTGGCTTTCTTCTTTTCTTGTACTGTAATTTTCCTTCTTTTCCGTTACGTCCTTACCTGCCTTCTATACTTTCTTTTACCCTTATTTCTCCTTGTCTTCGTCACAAAACTCTAGCATCCCCTTTCTTCACACTACACATCCTTCTCCTTCCTTCCTTCCCTCCCCCTCCTCTCAGGGTGTGTTTCTGGATCTGTCTGTATTGATGACTGAATCATGAGTAACTGTTGTGAGTGTATACTTGAGCTCATTCCAAACAAGTCTTTAAAACAGATTAGAAGGATTCATACCTCATACTTCTTTCTCCACTCTGCTGTCACTACTCGATTCTACTCTCTCTATTATCACTCCGTTAAATCAGTTTTAGTTCATTTTTCACGTTATTTTAAACTACTTGTGTTCTATTAGTATTAACCATAACTATTTAGACTACTTTCAGCTCTTACACTTCAATTAATATTTTAACTGCTGTCGGTTATTACGTTACTATCACTTTAAGTTGAGTTACAGTGCACACACTTAAACTACTTTCAGCAGCTACACATCTTCTGACATTTCAACTGCTTCATTTCTTTCTATGCAACAGCTTTTGGGGTTTAAACTCGCTTTCACTTCAGCTAACAGCTGCTTTTTTCTCTGCAGTGACAGTTCAACTACTTTCACTGCTTACACTTACTCCCCTTTTATATAGTGACTGCACACACTTCAACTTTAGTGCTTCAACTCACATTTTGATTGCTTTCATTGTTTGCAGTTCAACTGACATTATAGTTACTTTCATGGCTTAAACACTGCTTTTGCTCTTACACTTCGGCTGACAGTGTAACTGCTTTCAGGTCTTACTCTTCAACAACTCTTCAAATTACATAAAAACTGACAACTCAACTTCCTACAGGGCTGAAACGGTCTAAAATGTCACAATTAGAGCAGTGTCACCGCTTACATGCCAACTGACACTTTCAGTGCTTACAGTGCATGCTTCAATTGTCTCCAACTCTTCACTCCACTCCAACTGAAATTTACTACCTGCTTTCAGCTCTTTCACATCTGACTGTTAAACTGCTTTCAGTGCACTGTTTTCATTCAGCGCTTCAAGTGAAAATTCAGTCGCTTTCACTGTTTGCTGTTCAACTGACAATTCAACGTTCATCCCTTAGCCTTCAACAGTTCAACTGCTTTTATTTCTTTCACAATAGAAATAAACAATATTTCACAGCAAGAAGTTAACATTTTAACCTGCAAATTTCAGCATAAGCAAGAACACTCCTAGTTCTACAGCGCCATTTAATCTGTATCCTGTGTTTTAGTGGTTTACATTCTTTGATTTCTCAGTTTGTGGCTCTCTGTATATGACTTTGCAAACATTTATTTTATAGGTGTTAAGTCTTGTTCGAACAAAGTCTCCAGTCCTGTCTGTCGGTGCATGAGTTTCTCTGCTCGCCACACTGAACAATAATAACAGCAAGAAGAACATGTGGTGATGGAATCTGCCTCAGCTGCTCTGTTTCCTGTAGGAGTGAAGTCAGTCAGAGGGGATTTACTGCAGCTCAGTTTTAACTCATACTTTTTATCTCCTCTTGGAATTTAAAGGTCCAATGAAATAGACTTTTAAATACCTTAAGATGAGTTCAAAAGCAAATTTTAACCATTTAAACTGCACCCACGACACCTATTAAACACCCGCCCTCCGAGCCAGCCTGGAACTTTTCTGTGGTTCTTTTTTGGGGTTATTTTTGAACTTTGGATTGAACCACACTATCTGTTACCACTGCTTCAGAACATCTCACTCTAATTCTAATAATGAGAATAAGCATATTTCCCAAAATGCTGAACTGTTCCTTTAAGATGCAAAGAATTAAAGTGAGGATCAAGGAAGCACATATTCTCAGTGTCAGCAACACAGACATCACTTGCTGGTGCTGATTTGACCTTTGCAGCTTGTTAAACTCTGCCCTGCTTTCACTTAATGTATCTAAAATTAAATCGTAGGACGTCTTTACAGTTAGATCATTGATTTCAAGGCTTTTCCCAGACAGGAGGAGCTTCCTTTATGTCAGTCGGTGTATCTGTTAATTAACTGTGGCGTGGGAGGTTACAGTCCAGAGTCCCAGTGTGATTTGAGTGTTTCTACTCCCAGCTGGTCCTTGGAGTATTGTCACCACAAGTCACTCTGAGAACCTCTGGTCATCAAATCTAAAGTGATGTTCTTTATTTCTGGTGTGTCCCCACAACGGGAGTATTGACGGGATCCCGCTGACTTTCCTCTAAATTCCTCACCGCGCTCTGTGTGGAGACCTGCATGCCATCACCTTTGCAGATGTGTGCGCTCGGTCCGAAACATTTCATGTGTACATTCTCACGAGTCACGCAACGATTCAAATTTCGAGAGGCATGCGCCATGTCTGACAGCGAGAGACGTCTACTTTTACTTTGAAAGGAAAGGCTTGTCTGTATTTCTTATGAATGTGGCCAAACTTTACATCTGGCTGAGATCTGATCCAAAGTGAACCAGATCACCTCCAGAGGAGCTGACAGATGAGAACATCTAAACATTTTAACTGAAATGCATTCTGCATGTTTTCCCTCTTGCATTAACGTGTATTTCCTGATCCAGGTGCGATATCCAGATACAAACATTCACATGTTAATACCAGGCGAGAAATGAGGTCAAAATGTGTCACACAAACATCTGTACCTCTTTATAATAATAATAAACATGAACTGATCAGGGTTTGTGATGTCACTAAGATGTAAAATATGGATCCACTCACTGAAGGATGAATCAATCAATCAGATACAGATGGTTACAGGAGACAGGCTGCCATGTTGGAGGTCTCATCCACTGCAGCAGATGGACGCTACGTTTCCTGCTGGATTTTACCAGGTGGGATGTTCCAATATGATCCAGGGATGTGAACCAGCACAAACTGGGAAACTTCCAGTGCTGGATTGACAAAGAAACTGATAATGAAACGTAGAGATTTTTTTTCCTGGTGCCTCCAAACTCCCACAGATCTCCTCCCAGAGATTCACTTTTAATTAAACCAGTGACACCAGTGAGACTAATAAGAACTGAAAACTCAGACCAGTGAAATGAGGGACAGTAAAGTCCAACAGCTACCAGCAAGACCAGTATATTAAGCAAGAGTAGTATAACAAGTGTTACCAGTAAAACCTGTGAGAACCCATGAGGACCAGTGGAACCAGTAACACTAGTAAATCTAGAGATGAGTGAAACCAGTGGAAACCAGTGAAACCAGTTACACAATTAAAAGTCAAGAGCATTTAAACCATCATCATCATCATCATCTAGTGAAACCTTGAATATGATGATGACTCAGACCAGTAAAACCAGTGATGCCACTGAAACCAGTAAGAGCACTGACACAATGGGACAACAGTCAAACCAGGGAACCCAGTAAGACCCCAGTGAAACCAGCACCCCGGGTCTCCGAGCACTGGGAGAGGTTTCAGAGTCGGCTGCGTCTCTAAGGAGTGGTCGACTTCCTGTACCCATGACATCATCACCGAGCACGTGCAGAGCAGACAGGTCCAGGAACAGATGATGATGGTGATAATGGTGTCACACGCACACACACGCACACACACGCACACACTAACACACACACACACACACACACACACACGCTACACTATACGCTGGTTTGCTCAGATGTTGCATAATGTTAGAATGTGTGTGTGTGTAAGATTTGGCTCTCGGTCCCTGAACTAATCATACTCTGAAGGGCTAAGAGGGTCCACACCCTACACACACACACACACACACACACACACACACACACACACACACTCAGGCTCATCTGTTAGCCATTAGCAGCCCGTCAATGACAACAGAATCACATGGGCTGGGCTCAGTGCACTCACACACAATCACATACTCTTCATATGATGTATGGATCTGTGTGTGTGTGTGTGTGTGTGTGGAGGATTTAAAGCCGGGCCCAGTTTACCATCAGCCCCAGTATGTGACTGAAGGGGGAATTCCAGTCGAATCTCCTCCCTCTCGCCTCCTTTTGCTTCTTTATTCTTGTCTCGTATCTTTTCTCCTGTTCCTGTCTGCTTTTTCCTCCCCATAAATGAAAATCTTCCCCAGCTCTGTTTTGCAACGATTCAGTCTGGACAACCTTTACGTTCGACACCTCTGCTCTCCCGGACCAGGTGGGAAATATGACACATCCAAACTGGTCTCCTCCCAGTTAGCCCATCCTGGGTAAATGCTGAACCATCAACCGGCAGCAAACTGCCCCAGTGAGCTCCAGAGCCGACAGTTGGAACTTCAGAACGACTCTAATATCTAATATATAAAGGCATCAGCTCTGATTTGACACGATCAATACACTTCATGCACGTTCTTGCAGCCACATGTTCGGTTCTAGATGCTGTGTTGGTTCATATCAACGTCCGTATTAAGGAGAACCGCAGATGGTTGAGAGCATGAACGTCCAAAGCGTCCGCCAGCCGGGTCGTCCGACTTCCTGTTGTCTCCCCGCACACACGAGAGGGATAAAATGACCTAATCACGCAGCTCTTCGAGGCTTTCAAAGTGTTATTGAACCGAATGGATCAAATTCTGGTGATAAAACGTTTGACACCTTCTCAGCGCAGCGCCGTCGGAGACACGAGAGATCAGTCAGGTCGTTACTGTGACGCATGTGCTGTCGTCACACTGAGAGAGACTTTCAGACAACTACGACCAAACGCACCAAATAAAGTTCTATACTTAAACTAATTCTTATTCAACACAAACAACCAAAGCATTGACTGCAGACTGGATTATTATTACAAACCAATCTAAAAAAATCTCAACGTCTAATTTATCTTTCAAGTTAAAACATTTTCAACTGGGAAGTGCTTTGTTTTCAGCTCGCCAGCTACAGCGAACCTGCATCTTTTTATGTCCACTCCTGTCTTATCTTTAACTTATATCCATTTGTGAGTCCGAATGAAAGATTCTTGTGTAACCGAAGAGGAGAGGAGTACCAGGACTGAGCAACACGACTTCAGTATGGGCACTAAAGTCTATGAAAAGGAGAAACTGGGGTCAGATTTGAATAATTCTTTCCCTGCTGTTTCATTTGAAGTCTTAGCACACGAGCTCTGCAGAGAGCCGCCTCACCTCTCACAGGATCTCCGCCCGTCTGTCACCCCGAGGAGACTCGCATCACAACCAACATGAGTGAACTTGTTTTTGGCCCGTCGCCGCCGTCCAGCTGGAGCAGCCTGCAGGACAAAAGAACAAACTGACACCGGACGCTCCGACTCCACCCTGCAAGTCTCACATCAGGAAAAAAGATCTTACAGGACGTGTCTGATAAAACTCGGTCTTGTCTTGTCTTGTCATTTGTTCTTTTATTGTTATCTTTTGTTCCTGTAACCCACTTGGTTTAAAGTGCTGTTTTTGTTGTAAGATATCTTGCTCTCTGTGTGTTTAATTAAAGGTTGATATCTCCATGAACAATAGATTTGCCTGGAACGTGTTAAAAGGAAAAGTGGAGGATTCAAAGCTTCCTGATGTCTTCGGCTTGTATCTGAAAAGGGAAACAAATTAAACTTTTTTTTTTATTAAAATGTGAAGTGCCAGAAACCAGAGTTCATTTTGTTTTTGAGTTTTAGTCAAAAAGCTAGTCAGGTTTCCATCCAAAGTTTGCACAAATTTTAACATAATTTCCCAAAAATTGGCAAAAAAAGAAAAGCAAATTAATGTTTGTTTCCATCCACTCCTGTTATGTAAATGTGAGTTCATTGGTTGATGTCGGATCTGATTCTTTAACCACCACAGAAGAAGAAGACACAAACTGTACATGTCCAGTAGCTGTAAGATGGTAAATGAATAATTGAGCACAAACTCAGTAATTTAGAGACTAAACTCTGACATACTGTATGTGTGTGTGTGTGTGTGTGGGGGGGGTCCGTGTGTGTGCGTGCGTGCGCACAGATGCAATTAGAGCCCGTGACTCGCGTTGTGAACACTCTCTAAAGCTGTGTTTTTATTCTTTCAGCCAAGTACATCACATCATAACACACACCCAGCTGTACCCACAGGCTCACATTTCTCTGTACAACACATTCCTCAGTGTGTGTGTGTGTGTGTGTGTGTGAAGGAAGGAGCAGAGGGGGTAAATGGATGAAACTGAATCCTGAGGGTCACCGTTTGCTCCGTAACACCGACCTCATGTTGACAGTCTGCAGGGACACACGGCACATGTGTGTCCTGACCTCAGTGTCACACACACACCCACACACACTCACACACTCACACACACTCACTCACTCACACACTCACACACACATACATCAGGCAACTCAAGTTTGTTGTGTGAGGGTTACTTTGCGTTGACAGTACATCCATTAACTGTGGGTCCCTGAAACGTCAAAAACTTGTAATTGCGATAACTCCAATATAACATGAACGCAGCATCAGAATGATTAGAAGATATAAAAATGAAGAATGAAAGTATGCATTTCCATTTTCAATTTGCCCGAACCTTGTAGTGAGGATAAAGACCAAATTGAAACAGACTGAGTGAGCAAATGTCAGTAAAGCTTCCAGTGAGGAGCTGAAAACATCCGATCTGTGTGGAGCGATGAGGAGGCTGTAGCCTTCCTCGCAGAAATGTCTGATTTTCATCATGTTTTCTGCGTGGTTTCCCATCGTTTCAGCTCCGACTGGAGCTCTTTCGTACATGAACGTCTACACAAACGTGAGCACACACACACATCGCTTCACTTTGCAAGGTTGGATCAACCTCATCAAACCACAGATGCCGCTGTTTGCCGTGTTTTATGGCTGCACTGGACGACCTAATAAAGTTACAGCAATCGGATTTAGCAACAATATGGCTTTGTATCTTCAATGTCTGGATGCTTGTGATAATATGGTGATTCTGGGCTGAAATCATGAGTATTTCCTTATTGCTAAATGGGATTGGAAATTATAATTTGATCAGGTCATCCACTGCAGGTTTTTTCTTGCAAATGTAGGACTTTAATCTCAGAAACTCTTTTTATTTTTTCTCTGAATATTCCCCGACAGTTAACACATATCACATATGTGTGAATGACAGCAAATGACTGTAACAGAAGAACGATGCAGGTAAAGTAACATATTTCATGTCTGAAAATGGCTTGGAGGTACTTTAAGTGGAAGTAGTTAATGCGAACCACCTTCAGCAGGCTCTGATTGGGTCAAATCCAGCCTCCCCATTGGTTAGTTGTGACCAGTAGGATGTTGTGCAGTTGGTATTAAGGAATAATCATCAAAACCTGAAAATCTTAGAGGAAACATAACAGAACAGAGATTTAGATCTTAGCCGCCCTTCATACCACAACAGAGCAGACGCAAATGTAAGTGAGTCACGACTGCATCAGCTGGTCAGTGACTCAGTGCGAGTCCGTGCGTGAGTCCATACCAGACTTCCCCACATTTCAACAAACTTTTCATTGATAGAGACGGGCAGTGGGTGAGGAGAGAGAGAGAGGAGGCAGAGACAGGGAGGAGATCTGGTACAGAACATGGCCAAGATCAAAACCAGGAGACCAACACGCATGTAAACACACTGTATGTGTCCATGTAAAGGGCAGTTACAAACTAATTTTCTCATTTAATTTGGGAAACTGTAAGGTTCAAACGATTTCCTGTCATTTGGCATTGCACGTCCTGTACTTAACCCTGTATTTTATTATGTTTGTGAAGCTGACCAGGTAATCCCGGTTTGAATCCGGCTGTTGCGTGGCAACCATTTACTCCCCTTTCTCTCCACTGTCTGCTGTCAGAGTGAAGGCAGAAATATCCCAAATAAATATATTATAAAAACTCATTTGAAAAAAAAAAGATAGGGAAGGAGAGATGGTGAGAGAGAGGGGCGAGAAAAGAGAATTTGAATTTAAATTGACTTTAAACTGAGCTAAAAGGGCTGAAAGATATTCGCCGACTGATGAAGAAAAATGTTTCTGTTGGATGAGGACGGACTGGCAGCTCAGTTTATTACCTGCTGCCACAACACAGTTAACAAATAACCTGTCAACACACATCGAACTGTTTCTGACAACATATTATAGTTCAGGTAATGTATACAATTAATACACATGGATCTTCTGACATGGTTGTATTTTAATGTATTTTAGTACTAATGAACATAACACAAGATGTCTTCAATGTTAACTGTATAGTTTTCCTGTATAATCACTATACTATACTTGTACTATAATCACAATTTACTTCTGTTTCTTTATGCACTGTGTTTTTATTTTCATGCTTTGGCACTGCAGACGTATTTAAAGGACAGGGTCACTCTTAAAACAACATCTAGATGTTAAAAGACTTATTGACTGTTAAGTGTCTTCTTCTTCTGCGATGGTTTAATGGCATCAACTGGAGCATTAACTCCACCAACAGTTTATCTTCATCAACCAATGAATCCATATTTCTCACATCAGTAGTGGTCGGAAACAAGCACACGATTCTCTCAAAATTCGGGTTAAATTTCCAACTAAATTTGGACGTAAATCTGGGGGAGTTCTGGGGAAAACAGAATGAGGGAATTGTCTACCGAAAAGACTTAACTTAACATAGAGCCACTGAATTGGTTTCACTGCGCAAGCCTCATATTTGCTTTAGAAGTCTTGACTTCAGATTTTGTCCTCACATCTGTTACAGAGTAGTCACATGAGGAAGAAACGCTTCACAGCCAGTAAAGACAGGAGGAACGATTACAGTGTCCAACGATGTAAAGTCATTTCAATGTTCATACAGTATGAGCATGTGATTGTTGTTTAAAGAAAGACTTGAAAACCGTGAACCTCTGAGGAAACATAACTGATCATTTAAATTAGTCCGAAATATTTGATCCTTTGAACGTTGAAGTTGAAATGGAGGAAAAGAAAGAAGGAGAAAAAGATAAAGGGACATAGAAAAAGAAATGGGAGAGAGAGAGAGAAAGAGAGAAGAGGAGGAGGAGGAGGAGGAGATCGACATGGAGAACATGGAGAGTAAGAGGATTGAGGGGGGTGTGTTTGTTGTGCGTACCAGTCGGTGCAGTATGTGAAATGTGAACTGGAGTGTGTGTGTGTGTGTGTGTGTGTGTAGGGGAGGATCCTCTCTCTCTTAAAGCCGGGTCAGAAAGAGGGAGATCGGCAGAGCTGAGAGTGAGAGGCACTGAGGAGGGAACACACACACTTTTACTGACTCTTAAACACACACACACACACACACACACACTCGCGCATATAAAGACAAGTGGCCTATTGTACACACATACACATACACACACAAACACACACACACACACACACACCCACACACACACACACACACACAAACAGTTGTAGATTCTAACACACACACTCTGCTGGACTCTGGACTGACCACTCGAGGATACAGCTTTCAGGACTCTGTTTCCCATCATGCACCAGCGGAGCCTCTCTGAGCTCCAGAGGGTCTCCACCCAGCGGGGGGCCCCGACCCGAAGGACTACCCAGGATAGAGCTCCGTGGAGCTCCGAGCTGAGGACGGGGTCTGGGCGCCTCTGCCCGCCGAGGGGAGCTCCTCTCTGGGCATGGCTCCTGCTGGGGGCCCTGGTGCTTCCTGGAGCCTGGAGCTTTCTGAGCGAGGAGCAGGAGGAGCTGCTGGTGGAGCTTCATAACCATTACAGAGGACAGGTTTCACCCAGCGCCTCAGCCATGCTGCCTCTGGTAAGACACCTGCAGCCTACAGGGCTTAAAATACCAGCATGCATCAGCTTACATTTCATCATGGCATTTCTGGGCACGTCATCCCAAATCCCCATCGACCAACAGAGAGAAGTAAATCCGGCGAGAGTGATATTGGTCTAATGAGCTAATATTGTCCATTAACTGTCACATCATCCTCTGACGTGACAGTTTCCTCCCTTACTACAGCTACAGAAATACAGGCAGGAGAATCAGTTACAGCATTTGATTTTCTGTGTACATTTTGGTTATTAATTTGATCTTCCATTTGTGTTTTTGTGAAATAATTCCACATAAAAAGGCAAAAATGCTTCCCAGAGTTTCCCTACAGTGAATTAGCTAGTCAAAGGAAAACTCACAGTCTGTTTTGGTCCGGAAAAGTAAGCTGGTTTGATTTACTGCTGTATATCCTGCAACCCAGTGACTGAGCCATATCACTGACATACTGTTGTAATAGGAATCAACCTGCTGCTAACGAATGAACGGTTGTTTCAGACACTGACAAGAACAAAACTGGGAAAAAACACTAAATATCCGTCACTTCTTGGGCGTTTAATGGTAAAAAAGATGATAAAATTCCCAGTGTAAAAATATTGGTGTTCAAAAATGTTGGTGTTCAAGAGGTCAAAGGTCAGACCTAAAATGTGCAGTCAATACTACAGCATTAAAAACTGAAAGTTCATATTTACTATGATGCAGCTTTAAATAAGATATTAACGTGACAGTGGACACGAGCTTTAAACACGTACCTGCAGTAGATATAGAGGTAGCTGGTATGACCTGCTGGGCATGACGGCCTGTGGCACGGCCGCCAGTTCCCACCGGCAGTAAACTGTCAACAGGAGAAATACATGAAAAATACATGAGCTTCGTCTGTGATTATGAGGTTTGTTCTCTGGAGGACAAACAGGGAAACAGCAGCTGGAATAAAACCAAACTGTGTCCAAAGAAATGAAGATTTAAACTCTGTGTCCATAAACAGACACTAATTCCTGATTGAACAATGGTTTGTAACGGTTATCGTGTTGCTGCTCTTGGACTGACATAGCTGTAAAGATGACTGTTGATCTGTCATTTACAATACATGTATATATACTGTATATATGTTATCACGATGGCTCAACTTATTGCCAACCCCACCAGCTGTTAAAAATGCAGATGCTGCAAGCTCTCACATGTGTTGCACTTGGTTGTTCGCGTGAGAAGTGACATGTTATATGACCCGTCAGTCCGCCCACTGACGGGTTTTGCAAAAGGTTGTTGCACAGATAATATTGCGTAGGCCATCATCACATACAGTGTCTCAGTGGGCTTTACCTAAACCACAGCAGCCACAGTTCCCAGCCAGTCACAGGTCTCTGAAACATAAGTCAAAGTAACAATAACACAGTGTCAAAATACTCTGTTACAAGTACGTATTACTTATTATTGTTACCAGCAAAATGTACTTAAAGTATCAAACTTAGTACTCACTATGCAAAATGGTTCCTTTCAGAGTGTTAAAATATGGTTGGTGCTTTTATATATATATTATCCACACAAAATAATAATAATTAATAAATGATAAAAAGTACATGATGACCTCATGTAAATCCCACACAGCTCCACCCTGATCGGTCCAATCAGCAACATGACTGAAAACACCTGTAACACCTTTAATCTATAACACGGCATCATATTTAATAAGTTATTCATATGTTTTCTCTGTAAAATCAAAGTAAGAATAGCAGTTCAATGAAGGTAGTGAAGCAGAAGTATAAAGTTAAAGTGGATACACTGAAGGCTGGAGTCGTCTGTTACATTCAAGCCTTCGCCAAACGAGTTCAGGCTGATTAAGCCGATCACCGCCAGGTAAATCTCTCTGTATTTCACAGTTTATCAGAGTTTTTAAATCTGGTGACACTAACACACCAGTAGGGCTGCGTTTTACGTCAACCAGAGTGAGAAACATGGATAACCATTAGGATTCATCATCAGCACGCGTCAACAATGTTTGTGTAATTATTGTCACTGTACAAGTACCTTAAGATTGTACTTAAGTACAGTTTCTGCAGCAATGATTTAAATCCCCAGAAAGAGACAAATTTCTGCAACTTTCAATTTAATTGCAGGAGGTTTCAGTTGGAGTGAACAGCAGAAGTTTTCAATGAAGCTGTTGACAGCTGAATAATCCACAGACCTCCGGACGTCACAGACATGTCATTATACTTGGAAAGAGACGCTGCTGTTGAGATTTACTAATCTAATTTTGTAGCATTTGGAGAACCACAAATCAGTCATTGAGCTTTATTGTATGGGGATGATCTGATATCTCCAAACCTCAGCAAGTCACACTGAAACTATCTGAAGGGATCAAACTGTGGGAAAGAGAAAAATATGTTTTTGGGTGAGCTGACCCTTCAAAAGAAGCAGATGTATTTCTAACAGTTTAACATGAACATGTCCATTAGAATAACTTGTAAAGCAAATCATTGTTGGCTCTGTGAGTGAGCTAGAAAATATTTGAAATGTGTCTGTGATGAACATTCAGGCAACAACATCCTGGGTATGAATCTGTTCAGGGACCTTTGCTGCATGTCTTTGTTGTCATCTTCCTCACATTTCCTGTCCTGCCTTCTACTTTTAACTGTCACATAAAGGCAAAGACAAGTATTACATTACAATTATCTATAAAAACACAGCACCCACAGTCGCAGTGCAGCAGCAGATGGATCTTTGAATCAGAAGAGTAGAAATCATCTAAAGCGTGAAAAGATCCAGATACCGACGATAAGTCTTGTTTTGAGTATTGATACTAGTGTCAAAGAAAGACAATAAAACTGTCTGTCATTTCTACGTTGTATTCTTTAGCCATGTTAGTGGCGTGTAGAGGTTTCACGGGTCCACCCAAACCCGAGGACCCGTGACCCGGCACGGGTTCAGATCTACGTTTTATACGTTGAATGTGTGGCAGGTCTATAAACAGCTGAACAGTCAGCAGAGCAGAACAGGTTTTTACTGTATGATAGTTCATATTATTTTAATTAAATACAGGCAGATGTACTTTGCGTTGCTTTTTAGTCGATGGTTTACAGTTTACAAGTAGGAACTCTGACTTTCGGCGTTTCAGTGAACTTTTTGTAGCAGGCGGTCAACAAATCTTGTCTTCCGAGTCGTCTGGAAAGCAGTGTTAGTCTTGTGAAATTAGGCCACATCAGGAACTAACAGATCGTTAATTCAGAGAAGACGCACACATGAAACAGAAACATCGTCTCAAACCACTTTACATGCATGTGATTCAGCAACTAACAGAGAAAAGTCAGAAGAAATGCTCAACGTCTGGCAGTGATTCGGCTGGTAATGAAGCTGTCTTCCTCAGTGGCCTGTTAATGATGCATTCGCCTGATAATTCATGATGTTTTATCTCACCTATATTATAGAACAGAAGTTGTTCTTTAAAGATAGAAACTGTTGGTTTGGCGATTCTGGCCTGTTACACGGTCAACATTTAAACAACATTGTTTTGTGTCGTCCACCCTGAACCAACTCCATAATAGACAGAATATATCACAAACATTCACAGTATAATGTCTTAAAGTTCATAGTATAAAGCTTTGGACGTTACCTTTATGAATTTGATCAAATTTTGGTACGCTGCTTCCAATTCTGAACTTGAAAACTCAACGAAGAGAAGCCAAAATGTTTCTACAAAGATGTAATATATGTATCCTTTTTACTCTTGGAGACGTCTCACTGCTGTCCACAATTTATTTTAATTGTCTCCAGCTGTGAGTTGCCGCTCCAGTTCTGTCTGAGCTTGGCATTGTGGGACAACAGTGTCCATCAACAGCTCACTCAGATGTAAGCGAACTCAGCCTTTGAGTTTACTTCACTTTGTATAAAGGGCCCGGATGTATGTGAGGGCTAAAGCAGAGGCGGCAGGATGAGGTCTGGATCAAAAGCTGTGGTCAAGAAAGAGGAAGGAGGAGGTGGATAAAAAAGAAAAGGAGAAGAGGGAAGGAGACAAGGAAAAAGGAAGTACAAAGAAATAAAACTGTCTTGGTGATTTTTTTCTGTTTCCTCTGTCTCGATTTCTTTTTTCCCCGAACTCAAAGGAACAATGATCTCTGGTGCTGTTTGCTGCCGGTTGTCTTGTGCTCGTTCTGTCTTGTTCTGTCTTGTTTTAATTATCCTTGTTTGTTTCTGGTCTTTCGTGTCCCTTGGTTTCAGAACACTTTGCTGATGAAACCACTTGAGCAACACAATCGTCTCGATTTTCCATTTCTCCTCACTGGCCTGCTGCCTTTTACACTTAAATCCTGAATATATACATAATATATATTGATGAGCAGACATTTTGGAGCTTATCTACACTTTAATCCTCAGTTAAAATGAAATGAGACTATAGCCCAGTCTGTAGACACACTAGTGTCCTGTGAGGCTCTAATGCTAATTACAGGATATAAGGAAATGGAGAAACAAAACCGAGACGGGACGGATCATGCTGTGTCTGTGTCCATTGTTTCCATTTTAGGACATCTCAGACTCAGCTGGTCAGGCTCAGCTCCACGCCGTCAGACTCGCCTCACATTAAATCATTTAAAGTTGGACTTGGGGTCAACTGTGACATACTAACGAGGGCCCAAAATGGCATTTTTCTTAATAAACTGTCATCTTTTATTTATTTGCATCCTTGTTGGTCAGACATTAAGGTTTAGAGCAGTTTAGATGTGTTTGATAGCTGATTATCTCTGTATTATAGAAGCAATAATAACCAACATGTCCTGAATAAAAAATAACAAGTCAGAGTTTGTATTTCAGCTTTAACTAATATTTAATTTACATCCTCAGACTCTGCTGTGCTTAGATTCAGTCCTGCGTTGAGCTGAATGCTGAAAATCAGTACGTTAACATGCTGCAGTGTCTGTGGTAACAGTTCACAAGCTACCCAGCAGGTAACGTATATGAAGTTATTAAAATGAGCTTTATCTATATATAATATATATTATTCTGCATAATGAGTTCTTCCCGGTCATGTTATTGGCAGAAGTTGTGGACTTTTGTTTGGTACCAGAGCGAGCCGTGCCGAGCCGTACCACGCTGTGGAAACATGCCATTATAAATGTATGTCAGTATAATATTTAGCGTGATAGTAAGACAGTATGTTCACATTTACATCAGAGAGATGAGTGAGCAGCCGGAGCCGAGGGCCAGGAGAGGATGATGGGCAGGATTCCTCTGAATCTGTTCCTCACATTTCATCAGGCAGAGATAAGTTTCGAGAGATAAGTTATTATTCATCATGTGAATCACACTGAACATCACCTGCAGACTTCAGAGAGTAACGTGCTGCTGCTTGGCTTTCCCTCACGGGGGTATTTAAGACTCATTTAAAAGTTTTCCGCTTGTCATGGTGCTGCTTCTAACTTGAGAACAGACTTCCAGGTGACTCAAGGGTCAGGTTTAATCTCTGTGTCGGAGCTGCAGGCAGGTCGCAGCCGGCTGGTTGTTTTGGTTTGGTCGGTGGACCAGAGAGAAGCTGAGGCTGGTTTAGCTCTTTATGGAGGTGTGATGATGACCGATATGCTTTTATGGCATCGGATTTCACAAGAAAGGATTGTGTGAGTTGTTCTGCCTGCATGAGTTCATAAAGTATAAAAGCTTCCAAACCGGTTTTACGCTGCCATTTTATCATATTTTGAGGTTCATTGGACATTGAACTCAATGAGCTACACAGGCTTGGACAAGAAGCTTACCTGAGGTCCTGATCTGCACCAGGTGTCCAACAAACTGTTTTTAAACTGTGGAGATGAGTGAGCAGTCTGAGCCGAGGGTTTATCACGACAGGAGGATGAGACAGGATCCCTCCTAATCTGAACATCCATCATGTTTCTCCTATTTCATCAAGCAGAAATAAGGATTTCAACATCTAAAAGAGAGGAGTCTCGCTTTAATTTACTCCCATGATAAACTGATGAACACCTCAGGCCATCTGCTGGCTTCATTTATCAGACTTTAAATAAGTTTAAAAGAGCAAATATCCATCATTGTTTGTTGCATGGTTGCACTGACTGGCCTGATAGACTTTATTTAATACTGCAGAACTAAAGTCATTCCCATCAGCAAATGTTACAACACAAATTTATTTTTTCAGAAGAATGGATTCCCGAAAACACAACCGAATTAATATATTCTTCACAAATTTCTGTATCGTTATTTCTTAGTAGTGAAATTAATGAAGAAGAATTATTTGTAACTTAATAGAGGAACTTAAACTTGCAGAGAACCATCTAATTTTTTCTCTTTTTCCCCTTATTTTATTTAATTTAGTTATATTTCCCCTCTTATTATTTTATAATGCCCGTCTGCTCTCTGAAAAATGTGCTTAATATTGTAGTGTGACATTTATGTTTTTTGTTCAAAACTTCTTTCAATTTTCGATAAAGAAAGAGAAACGGCAGCATGTTGGCTTGCTGATAGTATTTAGCTGAAGTCCAGCTTGTACTCGATAGCAGCTGAGAGTTTCTCAGAGCAAAAAATTAAAATAAATATTGCAAACAATGGACGGCTGCATCTCCTGTTCCAGTTTAAGTGCCTCTTCGCTCACGTCCCCTGACACAAAACGTCACTTTTTATGGGACGGCCGCATCAAAAGGCTCCAGAAATGCTGAGTAAACTGCGGCCCAGGTTCCAGAAACAGACGGGTGTTTCCCTCTGCAGACTCCCTCTAGTTAATAACAGGAGTGTGAGATGAGGAACGCAGGGAGGGAGTCGGCACTCGGGTTGAGCAACAGAGGAGGAAGATTGTTGGGAAAGAGCTGAGAGCTGAAGAACACGATGTTTAGATAGGGAAACCAAAATGAGGTAGTGAATGAATGAGCACCAGGATGAATGTGTGTGTGTTCATGTTTGTGTTCATTCTTCAAGGTCTTAACCTGTCTCCGTCGGTATGGAAGCCCCGCTGGGACATTTCCATATTCATGTTGGTCTTTCTGCTTCTCAGCTGGAGAGAAAGTGAAAGAGGGAGAGAGGGAGAGAGGAGATGAGGAAGGAAGGAAGGAAGGAGTTGGATGAGGAGACAAGGATTAAAGAAAGTGAGACGAGATAAGAAGGGATGGAGAAAAATGGGGGAAAGAAGGAATGTAGAAAGAATGGGGAAAAAATGAGAAGTGGAGTAGTTGTGAAATCGGGTGAAAAGGAGTAAGATGAGATGCAGAGAAGAGGAAGAGGAGGGAGGTCAGGGAGCTGAACTGGGAGGAAATTACAGAGGACAGATTTCTGTTTTTGTTGGCCAAACAAAAATGTCTGTAGAATAACTAAAACCTTTCAGATAAAGTGGACTGAGGCCAGCAGACAGACCAGTCTGACCAGTCCAGATAGATGTGATTAGACAGCAGTAAAACTGATGTCAAACTGATAGAAACAACAGAGAAACCAGTCTGACCAGTTCAGACGGAAACAACAACTTTTAAATAATAATTAATAACAATAAATACATTTTCCCAGAACAAGTGACTGGTAATCTGTGGATTTAAACCAGCTCGAACGTTCCTGCTGCGGTCGGGATTAAAACAAACAAACAGTCGGTGTGATCGCGGCCTCGGAGCCCGAACCTGCGCCAGGAAACCAGACCTGCAGAGCAGGAATGTAAATCCCCTCCGCGGGAGACACTGTAATCCTGCAGTACTGTACTTTACTCCAGTCAGCATTTCATCATCTGCACTGTACCCTGCTGATTATTGCTGCTTGGAAACCAATAAAAACCAGAGGAAACGTTCTGGTTATATCCCGCTGGAGAAACGCCTTCAGTAAGTGAAGCAACTCAGATAAAAAAAAGTCCAAAAACAGGCAGAAACCAACTGAAACCAAACTCCACCGACAAAACATGGAAACAAACATATTCAATTATATTGAATAATATGATTATATAAAATGTTATTAAACTAAAGAACTGGCATTTACAGTTAGAAACAATAGCTTCCATTGTTCATGGGGATAAACAGTTGGACTGCTGGGCCTGTACACAGAGAGTTTATAGCTTATACTAACGATGAACAAACACTATGAACAACCATCTCTGAATACAATAACACAATATGTTAATGCCAACAGCAGGATGAAATTTAAACATGACTAATAACTCATGAATTTATCGTATGGTTTGTGGTATCCAGGGTAAGAACAACAAAACACACGCATGCCTTTAAAAAAAGTAACATTTCAGTAATTTAAGGAGGTATCCAGGCATTATAATAACTAATGTTACCATGTTAACACCAGCTGCTGGTTTTAGTAAAGTGGAGCAGAAAGTGCCGTATGTGCCTCGTGCCTGCAAAGAACAAGTACAAGAAAATATACTTAGTTACATCCGAGCACTTTGTCAGAACATAAACAGGAGATTCACTTTTCTGTGGTAAATACCAGAAAAAAAGTGTGCTGTCGACATTAGGGTATACTTGAGTACAGTACGAGGATCAGACGCAAAGGTACTGATCACACACAGGTCAGCTGTTCACAGGCCGAGTGTGTGTGTGTGTGGGGGGGTGGGGGGGTAACTACATGACCATGTACATGACCTGAAAGTCATAACACAGACCAGATGTTGAGAGAGCCTGGAGAGAGAGAGGAATGTGAAGGAGACCCCTGACTATTGTTTGTGTTGTGTGTCATCGTTGGACAAATAAACTCACGCACACACACACACGCACACACCCACACCCACACACACACACACACACACACACACACACATACACACACACGTGTGCAGTCAGGGTCCTATTGTTTATTCTTCTGGTGTCTTTGCAACAGTGAAAGCAGAGGATGTCAATCTCTTGTGTCCAATCAGTCATGAGCAGTCGTCATTTGCAGAACACAAAAAAAAAATTAAATCACAGGGCTGCTGATATTCTAAATTTTTTTGGTTGTCAAAAGAATCCCATAAAAAGACTCTGTCTCTTAATACTGTCTGCCTTCCTGTCTGTGGATCTCAGCTCCGAGCCCATTGATCCCTACAGAGGACGCCAATCTAAACAAAAAACAGGAGGAAACAGTGCATTTGTTGGGGACTATTTTCAGCGGTGGATGAATCCACATTTGGACAGATCTTTGGACGGATGTTCTGACAAAAAGAACAATAGAATATCACCAGACTTTTTATTTAAATCACTTTGCCTATTTTCTGAACCCTGGCGGTGCAGAAATGCTGCAGATACTTGTTTTTGAAATGACAGAGTTACTGAAGGAGTTAACTTTGCTGTGATTCTGATGGCAGCGAGTCCTGCGGTCAGAGATGATCTGGCTGTTTGCTGCAGCCAGCCAGCAGCTTGTCAGACACAAATAAACAGGATCAGTGCAGGAAAAACATTATAATCCACATCACAACACTCTTGTTTGTGTATTTCCACGCTTGATTCCTCTCCTTGTATAAAAAAGGACAAACTGCAGTGTAGCATGTTCATATACGATGACAACAATCAACATGAATTAACTTATAGTTGCTGTAGCTTCTGTTCCTCTAGCCTTGGTCAAAACATCTTTATCTATACGGAGTGGCGGGTTTGTAGTTACATTCTCGGGAGTCCAACCTTTGCATGTTGGACTCTGGAATCCGATGCAGTTCGCTCTCTTTGTAACAGACCTTTTCCCTGCAGACATTTTGATGTGTCACAGCAGGAAAAGCACAGGTGAGAGAAAACTTTGTGAACGATGACTCAGTTCCATCAAGTGTTGCAGTGAACCGTGACTGTAAACCAGCTTTCACAACAACACCAGGACCCTGGAACCGGCTCGCAGGAATGGAGCACATTCATCTTGAATTTTCCTGCTGTGACAGGCCAAAATGTCTGCTGTGATCTGGATCTATTGGGACAGCAGCTCACGCGATTAAACGTTTACCAAGTTATCATCACTGTAATGTAGATTAACAGTATAACAAAATCTAATATAATACGCCACACCTTCTCTGATCATTGTCATTTATTTATTTGTATTTATTTCAACTTAAATGTATTAGAGTGTAGTGAAATCTGTACATATAAGAAGTCAAAGCTCCACAGAGGCAGATGAGTCGGTTCCCTGTCCAATAAAAACATGAACCTAAGAGTCTTTACTCCAGTAGAACAACAGATACTGGTAAACTGGTCAAAGTAGAAGCACTGATTCAACTTCTTTACGCAAGTAAAAGTGAAAAAGTTCAGGCTCTGAAATGTATAGTATAAATAAAATATAAATATAAAATGAAAAGTATCCATGTTACATCCACAAGACGGTTGAGTCTCTCGTCTGTTTCGTCTCTTTCTGTCTGTCCTGTGTGATCTGCACGGACCACACCAAGGAATCCTCTTCTCTACGTGTTATTGTCCATTTAGTTTGAAATCAGTCCTGACGTTGGGAAGGAAGCGCTCAAGGATGCAAAAATAGTCGATAATTCCTCTCAGACACATTCAAACTAAAGTAAGGAGCCTGTTCTGAGACTGTGAGGAGGAGAAAGTCCAGATATCTGTGTTCAGATCTCCCTTACCTTCAGACAAACTAATGTGGCAGCAACACATATATATACATATTATAACGTTTCTCTTGCTGTATGTTTAAAACAGAGACGTCAGAGGTAAATGAATGTTTCCCGTAACGACCACGGACACTGACCAGCTGGACACTAAGTTGGGACAGTAATCGCTGACTCTCTGTCCACATTTCACTACATCAGTTTCTGAAGAGGAAACTGCCGTGAGGTTAAAACCTAAAGCATGATGGGAAGGAAATAGATACCTCAGACAGACGAAGGGGTCGGGCTGCGGTCAGGCTCAGGGGTCGGGTCACAGATGAGCGGGCGACGAGGAAATAAAGGCTCAGAGAACCTGCTTTGGTTTTATCTGTATGTGAAGGAAACAGGACAGAAAGGACAGACATCGTCACATGAAGCGTCTTTGGTTGAATGAGGTCGTGACAGTAACGGTTTCCCGGCTCGGAAGTGTCAACGGGACTTTCGGGCGATGCTTATTAATCAGAATGTTTCTTTGCTTTCCTCTTTCCTGTCTTTTGCACATTTACTTGATGTGATATTAAATGTCATGTCATTTTCAACAATGTTTTTCTAACTACAGGCTGTCAATTTGAACTTGACTTGCTCTCGAGCCAAACATCCATCTTAATGTCTCAGAAAACATCAAAATAATCCTTCGACTGACTCAGCTGAAGTCAGTGCCAAAGACCTGTGGTTGATTTTATAATAATGGGACATAAATCATATAATTATGTATAGTTATATAATAATAACAACACAATAATAAATCAAAAACAGCCGCACAATAAAATGATCACACTAATTAAAAGCAGGTTTAAGGAGGAAATAGTTTAAAGTTCGTTGAGCTCAGTAACTTCCAGTGTACCAGAGGAACACCTGAAGCTTCGTCAGGCTTCATGTTAAACAGGTCGGCCATCTTAAGTCTCTGCATCACACCACAGTTACGTGAAAGTGTGTTTGTGTTTGATGATTAATGACAGAAACCTGATGAAGAAATGTTCTTTGAGGCTTTTAAAAATTGATGGTCTTCATCCTGTTAATCAGCTGCTCCCACAGGAAGAACTGAAGCCTGGAAATGTTGCATTCGATTATAAATTGGACTTTTGTACTCCCTGATCGGGAGAAGAATTCTAGCTTTGTAGTAAAGAAAATAATCTCAACTCAAGGTCCACTTACTAGCTTTCTTGGACCAAATGATTGTGTATAAAAACATGCGTTGCTCATACAGACTCAGCAGATGGACTTGTGTTACCTTGGCTTTTGAATTTATGCTAAAATCTGTGTATTATCACGCAGTCATGAGGTTGTTCTGCTTTGCCTTCACCCTGATGAAGGCAGGTGGTCGAACACATTTGGTGAATAAAGGCTCGTGTACAGGAGAGAAGTTGTATGATGGAGTTTTAAAATACAAAAATCTGTTGTGTAAAATAAGAAAAAACTGATGTTACTGGCAGAAAATCCTGTTTTCATGGAGCATTTAATCGCTCAGATTAAGAAGCTGATGAAAAAATACTTTTTTAGGGACTTTAAGACCAAATACCTGCAGAATTAATGAAATTCCCATCAGCAAAATGTTAGCACACTAACACATTAAATAAAGATGGTGACCATGGTAAATATTGTGCCTGCAGCCTCAAAGTTCATAACTCTCCTTGGTTCTCTGCAGAAATGGGACCCGAGCCTGAAGGTGATCGCAGAGGGCTACGCCGCTAAATGCGTGTGGAACCACAACCCAGAGCTGGAGGACACCGGAGAGAACCTGTTCGTCGGCACCGGGCCTCTGGACCTCCGAGAGGCTCTGGAAAAATGGTTTCTGGGTGAGCTGGAGAGAGAACATTGGACCTTTTGACATAAGTAAAAACCACAGGCGTAAAATACTTAATTCACTGACGGATTAATTCCATTTAGCTGCTTCAGTTTCAGGGACCTGGCATTGTTCACCTTTAATGAAATCACGTGGGCTAAAACCATGTAGTTAAATCCAATCTAATGAGTGTTTCCCCATCTGCTCAGTGGTGGAAAATCACCAAGAACATTTACTCAAGTACTGCACTGTACAGTTTACACCTATAAGTACTTTTACTTGAGTTCTTCCATTTTATGCAACTTACATTATAGTTACTGTGCAGTTACTTAAGAATACTGATGAATGCAGGACTTTTACTTGTAATGGAGCATTTTATAGTGTGGAATTGCTACTTTTCCCACCACTGGTTAAATCTAATGTGACTCCTGCAGAGCGGATGGACTACGACTTCCAGAACAACAGCTGCGATGAAGACAAGATGTGTGGACACTATACACAGGTCAGATACACATACATACACACATGTATTTATACACACGTGTGCATCTCTGGACTGGGTTTGAACTGTGTGTGTGTGTGTGTGTGTGTGTGTGTGTGTGTTACAGATGGTGTGGGCAGATACACACAGAGTCGGCTGTGCCTTCCATCTCTGTAACAGCATGGAGGGACTGGACTGGGAGAGAGTGTCCTTCCTCGTCTGCAACTACTACCCAGCGTCAGTACTACTACAGTACTGCTACCACAACTACTACTACTACAGTATCACTAGCACTAATATTTCTACTGCTATTACAACTATTACTACTATATTATTGGGACCACTAGTACTGCTGCTCTGTTACTGGGAGTAGCAGTACTATCCCTGCCACTATTTCTACTGTTGCTACTACTACCACTACTTCTAGTACTACAATACCACCACCACAACTACTACTGCCGCTACTATTACTGGTACTCCTACTACTATTATTACTACTAATGGCTACAACATCACCACCACTACAGGACTACTACTGTTAGTACTACTATTTCTTTCCGTGCTGCTACTACTAGTATTACAACTTTTATTAATAATGCCAGCAGCAGTAACAGTACCAGTGTTACTGCTGCTCTGCTGGAACAAGAGCGCCCCCTTGTGGACAGTAATACTCTTCCTCACATAGTGTTTCTGTGTATATATATATGAACATATTTAGAATATTTCATTATAATATATTCAATTATATTTAAGTTTATGCTGAATGAGACCTTCTATGTGTCACTGATTATTAAAGTAAACCTCCATTATTATATTTATATAATTTTATTGTGTAGCTGTCATTATATTATTCTATATTATAAGTGTGTGTGTGTGGTTGTTTGTGTTCTCAGGGGGAACTATGAAAACGAGAGGCCGTATGTTGAAGGTGACTGGTGCTCCAGATGTCCTGAGAACCTCCAGAAATGTGAAAACAACCTCTGTGGTACGTCAGCTCTCTTTCCTCCTCTGTCTCGCCTCTGCAGCAACACACACACACAGATTCAGCACCAGACTCTGGTGATAAAATCACACGTTTAAGGTTCAGTTGTGGTCCTGAGGAGAGCTGCAGGTTTCTGTCCTGCAGGCGGTTCATCGCAGGAACTTCCAGGTGTAAATCAGCCCCTGATAAGATAGAATAGATCTGAATCTACTAATACTGCTACTATCATTCATTTTCTCGAACGGGTTACTCTGTGATATTCAGGAGATTAGGAGAAAATGTTTCTCACGTATAGAGAAAAAACAGTTGCGTTCAGGAGCAGTACCATCAGCCCTGGAGACCAGCAGGTTTAATGCCTCTCCAAAGGAGGACGGACTTTGTTTGATGTGTGAACTCGGTGAAATTTAGAATGAGGTTCATTTTTTGTTTTACTGTCCTGTCTATGAGGATGTGAGGGACGTACTCAATAGTAAAATGTCCTCCATTTACATTGATTCCTTCTAAAACTTGCGTTATGCTTCAGGAAGGGAACTTTTTGTGTAGCAGATTTTATTTGTTAAACTTGGGAGAGAAGGCAGAATATTTTGCTTGAGGTCGAGCTGTAAAATACTTTAGTTATAAAATGTACCAACACTGCAACTGTACTTTCAGTGTCTTGTAAAGAAAAACCTGTGAAGGTTGGGCCCTTTGTGTGCATGACACGAAAATAATCATCAATCAGTCAAATTACTATGACTACTACTATTTCGACTGAACAGCAACATCTACCACTGATAAAGTACCTCTACTATTTCTACTACCACTATTGCACTACTACCTCTAGTTCTACTTCTACCATTATTACTATATTACAATGCCGACTACTGCTGCACTACTAAGACCACCTAACCTAAACCATGTGATTACTGTAACTATGACAATGACCAAATCTTAACCACGGCGTTACGAGATGCCAATCGGGCCGTCAGATAAGAAAAACGCTTCTAACTGGATGTTTAAAGGCATGTTTGACTACTTTTTGACGGTTTCTCAATCAAATGTTTGATTAATTACTTGAAGATAATCCTGAAGTCTGTCCGTCCTCATGAGACAATCTGAGGTCAGAAAAAATGCTTTTCTTCTGTTTTGTGTTTTCTAGTTACTGACACGGTCGAGGGGGAGGAAGAAGAAGAAGAGGAGGAGGAAGAGGATGGAACAGTTGTTCCTCCTCCTGCAACAACTGACCCCTCCTTCCAGCCTGAAAAGGAGAAAGAGGAGGAGGAGGAGGAGGTCGTTCCTCCTCCTGCAACAACAACTGATCCTCAGGTCCAGCCCGCCACCACCACCTCCACCCCCACACAGCACCCTGAGGACACTCCATCACCAGCCACCCCTGCTCCAGGCACCCCCGCTCCTGAGGTCCATTCAACAACACTGGGAGAGGAGGAGATGGTAGATGAAAAGATGGAAGAGGAGGAGGAGGAAAAGAAGGAGGTGGTGGAAGAGAAGAGAAAGGATTCTACAAAGAAGGAGGAAAAAGCCGAGAGAGACGTAGCAGGAAAAATATACCTGAAAAAGAATGCTGTTGAGAGTTCTGGTTCAGTATCTTCACCTTCTCTCCTGTTAGCCGGTCTGAGTGGGATCCTGACTCTGAGGCTGTGAGGAGGAGGAGGAGGAGGAGGAGGAGGGAGTAAAAGAAGAGGAGTTCACCTCACCTCACCACTCTTGCGTTGACTGCACATTACCTTGTTAATCCGCCCTGTGGTAACAAACACTTTCCCATCGTCTCTCCCCCTGCAGAGTAATATAGGTCAATTAATAATTCACCCTCATCAGAAACAGCTGCCATCTTTCTCACAACATCTGCATGTCGTCTGGGCCGAGATCTGGGTCAGAAATAATGTGTGCATAACCTGCTTCGACCTGCGTGGAATACAGAAGCATTACTGCCAGCGAGTTACCCGCCACTGACGACGACTAAATATGATGTCTGCCAACAAAGGAAACCAATTTACAGCATCTGCTAACTAAAAACACACAAACACCATTTGTCACTGTGAATCCCCCTTGCTTCCAGTCTTTGTGCTTATATTTTCACATTTACTACAACTATGAGTAAAACCTCAGAGAAGCGAATTAAATGAGTATAGACTGAGCAACATTTAGGTCTTCAAGTGTCCTTCTTCCATGCACATTTTACCAAAGTGGGTTTTAAAGTTCGTCATGAAGTGATGCTGTTCGTTGTGCTGATAATACCGTCACAAAATGATTAACAAAACCCTGAAATGGTCTGAAAATGCACAAAGCTTTTCACGCAGGATTGTTTGCTTGTGACATTAAAGTGTTTAATTTTGGTGTTTAAGCTCCGCGAACGTACCAAACTATCTGTGACACCCGGAGCTGTCGAGGCTTTGCAGAGAGGCTCCTCACCACACGAGTAAAACGAGGCCTTTGCAGCGTGAAAAGATTTAAATATACAGAATCATCTCATGTAAAGATAAAGGAAAAGCAACATTATAATTGTGTTTTTAGTGTTTAGTGGATGCAGGAGAAATGATGCTGAACAGTCTTTGTTGTGTTTCAAACTGACGACCCTGCTTCTTCTTTGATCATATATATATATCTCTACTGTACGTCATATACTCTCTCAGACTGGAGCTACAACTGGACAGTAATTTACTTTATCTCTGTTACACTGTCTTAGACAACAGGAAATTACCATAACTATCTTCAGTAACTAGCAAAGATTGCTGTAAATGTCTGTATATAAGATTAATAAAGAAATAAACCTAATTTCTTCTTTTTGACAGTGAAATGTATGTGGCTCCTTTTTTTTTTTACCATTTATTCTTTGAATCTTCGTTTAGATTGTGACACACTTATACGCTTAATTTAGACTCTGCCTTTTATGAAAGATGATAGTGGCCATATTTATTATTTTAATCCCCTTATTTTAAGATCTTTGCATTGTATTCACCAACTATGATTTATTTCATTATTAACGAAATTTGAAAATCAAGTACAAATAAAAGTCCTGCATTCAAAATCTTACTTAAATAAATGTTTCCATAAGATCACAAGTTAATTATCTTGTTATATCTGCAGTCAACAGTAAAAACTCATTATCTCAGAGAAAAAACAAAACATTTTCATTCTCTCAAAAGAACAAACTTTTAAATATATAAATATCTCTTTTTGTGTCTCATCACTTTGATATCACAAATCAAATTTCTTGCAATTATAGGGTTGTTATTCGTAATAACAGGTTAATTATATTGGTATCTTAGAAAAACAACAGGTAAAATTAATTATCTAGAAAAATAAATAAAACGTAGTGCAGCTGCTCTGCATCTCTCATGTACTGAGTTCCTAATATCATCAGGGTCACTGAAACACAAAGCTGCTCCTGTCATCTCATTAGAGGACGGAGACTTGACTGATGTGATAAAATGGTCTCATTATGTCGACATATCAATTTCTTTCTCAAGATAATTATATTATTATCATCTGGAGAACACAAGCTTTTGTTTCAAGATAATTAACCTCATCTTTAGATAACGTATTCAAGTTAATTAAGTGAGAGATTAAACTAATCTCGAGCTAAAAGGATAAAAAAAAAATGATTTCAGCCTCTCTTATTCTCTGTAGTCTCTCCAACAAACATATATGTATTAATGCTGCAGGTTATTAGTTACTAACGGTGACGTTCCTCATTTACTGCACTGAGGAGGAGGAGGAGGAGGAGGGTTTGAGGTGCGCAGATCTGTGGAGATTGAAGATTAAAAGTTTAAAAGGAGGTGAAAATAGAAAAATAGAAAATGCAAAAGTGGAGGAGAAGAGGAGCATGAGAGAGATCTCAAGTGAGAGAGAGAGAATAGTTGAAATATTCATTGCTAACTGCTCTTACTGCTCTCAGGCTATTTCTGGTGCTGCATTTACTGCAACACTGCTGTGTGTGTGTGTGTGTGTGTGTGTGTGTGTGTGTGTGTGTGTGTGTGTGTGTGTGTGTGTGTGTATGTGTGCAGCTCTCCCCTGCAGCTAAACAGCATTTCTGCTCTTCTATTAAAATGATCTTGTCTGATTGTATTCCTCTCTTTGTGCGTCGCTCTTTTGTCTCTTTCTCTGCCTCAGACTTCCACTTTGTGCAGACGAGTAACTGTAGACGCGTGTGTGTGTGTGTGTGTGTGTGTGTGTGTGTTAATGTGTACATGTTTATGTGAAGAGAGGAGACAGTTTGGGTTTTGAGGCGAAGCTGTTTATGACGTCCACAGTCACTCTAGCGGCTGTAAAGTTCATGAAACACTAGAAGACAAATCGGTTGGATGGACAAATGCCACAGGAAAGACGTGTTTTATCTTTGTCTATCTTCTGTATGTGGTATTTAGAAATGTCCCGAGCAGATCTGCAGCAGCTCGGTTAGTGAGAGGTGGAGGAAATATTCAGATCCTTTACTGAAGTCAGTGTTTTATTATCTCTGATGTTTCTGGATTAATATTCCTGCTGCATTCATGTGTCTGTTGCATTTTACTGCTGTAGATGTTTAAGGTTGAGCTCATTTTAACTCCTTTATATCCTGTTGGCTAGTTTAATCTGCAGCAATGCATCATGGTCTATAAGATCATCACGTGTTGTCGTCGCCGTCCTGTGAGAACCTCGTATCTCTAAAAGTTTTCAGCTCTGTGACGATGCTTTTTCCAGCTGATCCCAGAGGGTTTGAAACAGTTTCTTTAGCTTCAGAAGGAGAATTTTCTCAGCACATAAAGGAACTCTTCATCCTTCACTTCATCACAAACATTCACCATCAACACATGTGGAGATACGAGGTTTGGACAGGGAGGGCATGGAAACTGTAATCTGTAACAGTAACATCAGCTGTCAGACAGATGCAGAGGAGTAAAAAGTACAATATTTCCTCTGAGATGTGGTGGAGGAGGAGGAGACAGTTGCATGAAGTACAGGTACCTTGAATTTGTATTAAGTTTTGGTGCTTGAGTAAAAGTAGTCATGAGACTCTTCCTGGTTTAAGGTGATGTCACAGTGCACATTTTCTGTTTTACGTAACGATGTCACAGATTTGAAGTGAGTTGACTTAAACTTCTCATTAGTTTTCTGTATTTGATATGAAAATATTTATGTAATGTTACAGGACTAAACCCAACTCCTGGGTCAAAGGAGCACCGAGCATGTGTGTCTGTGGCCTCTGCGGTGGACACACTGAACCACCGCACCACTGCTCCGGCCTCTGGTGACCAGCACCAACAACCTTCCCCCAGGCGGAGAGCCAGCGTTTGCACTGAAGGACACTGTGTTGGAGGACAGAGAGACGAGAGAGACAAAAAGAGACGGAGGCAGAGACTGAGAAGAGAGGATGGAGACCGAAATATGTGAACCTGAAGAGAGGGATCAGCTCGGAGAAGGAGAGGTACAAAAACTACAAAGAGGAAAGTTGGAGATCAGCAGAGAAAAGGGAGGGAGGGAGAAACAGTCATTGAAGCCAGAGACAATGAATAGTGACGTGACCTCGACTGCCCCCGGCTCACTTCCTCTCTCTGTTTATTCCCTCTCTGTCACCCCTTTTTATCTTCTCTCCCTCCATCCTCCTCCTCCTCTTCTTCATCTGGAGGATCTTTCTTCTGAACGTACATTTTATTCGGGGGGTTTGGTCTGTTGCCCAAACAAAACAAACTTTTTAAATATGTGAACCCTCTCTCTGGGGATGTCCAATTTCCCCTTTTCCTGACGTTTTATGGAGATCAGGAGAATAGCCAGCAGATTAATCAATAACTGAAAATAGTTTTTCGCTGCAGTTAACTTTAAAGTTGTTTAAAGTTAAACTGAAATAAAAATTTTTTTTAATGTCGCTCGATTGTAGCTGAAACGATTAGTGGACTGACAGAACATGAAGCTGAACTCTTGTGATGATGGTTGGACTCATTTTTCCTGTAAAATCATTTCCTGGCTGCAGCTTCTCAGATGTGAAGATTTGCTGCTTTTCCTTTGAATGATTTGAATCATGTGAATGTGTTTTAATAATGTTGAGCTTTGGACTGTTGGTTGGACACAACAAGCATTGTGAAGGTGTCACTTTGGGCTCTGGCTCATCCTGACGCCATTTCTCACTATTTTCACTATTGTTACAAAGCAAACGATCAATGGATCAATGGAGAAAATAATCAGCAGATGGATTTTCAGTGTGTATCAGTACTTTTACTGCAACACAGTATTTTCCGTGTGTATTAGGGTGTAAAACATCAGTTTCTGCACCATACGTGTGGTTGAGACTGTGAGCGACTTCATTTTTTTCGCTTATAACCTAGTTTGTGTTCGTATTTCCAGACGTGTCTGTATGTTAGTGAGTGTGTGTGCCGTATGTTTGCTCGTGTTAGTGTGTGTGTCGGTGTATTCAGGTCTCCCTGGAGTCAGCGGAGCTTCATTAAGCCGCATTAATTTGACTTATATAACTCTCACTCTTCTGTAATCAGCCTCATTCTTCTCTCAGGAGGACAGCTCATCACCACAACAATTATCGTCTCGTTTCTTCTTCCTGACAAATTAATGGAGCAATTTTAGAATTGTGAGAGTTCTTGAAAGTCCTACATAATTCAACCTCCATGAATGGGTTTTTGAATCTCCTCCATATCAGGATCAGGATCTTTTGTTCTTCGTGATGTTTTGCAGATTAATGTAGTTCGGTTCAAGGATGAATTATATTATATTGAATTACGTAAACGTGTCCTACAATGATCCTGCTTGTTACGGCCGACATGTAGCCTGTGTCAGTGTCTGCAGGACTACAGGTCCAAAATAAAGTTATTCTGAATGGACTTGGTTATTTCTGGTTGCTGAGTATCAGTCTTTCAGCTGTGAGCCTGAGAGCCTGAGTTGAAACTTTGAGAGACGATATGAAGGGATGATGAAGGCAAACACAGCGCTGGAAAACACAAGAAAAATCAAAAATATAATAATCAATATAATAATCAGGGTCTATGTGGTGCACAGTACGAGGCCTTTCGGGGGCTGAAGCTAAGATTTTAGAAATTGAGGTCGGGAGTGTAAGGTCGGGTGGGGAAATACTGCAATACACAATACTATATTTATTAATTCATTGCCCTAAAACTCATAAATGTTAATATTCTGAGTACTAGAACATTGGAATCAGCCTACAAAAATCCGCCAAGCGTTAACTCACTAAATGTAAAAGTACAGAGGACATGACTTTAGTTTGGGGTTTGTGTGATAAAATATTTCTGTGGAAATCAGTGCTCATGCACCCAATATTAATAAACTAAGCACATGATTTAATAAACTGAACATTTGGAGGAGCTCTGAGAACGAGGGGTGGAAAGAGGAATAACTTGTAGAGTTTACTGCAACTCAAGGTATAAAAGAATTGAACCCAACAACACGGCACTTTGTACTTTCAGAAGCTGGAACCAGGAAATGTTCATCGATTATTGTTGCCAAATTTTCAAACTTTTCTGTCAATCGTCTAATTAATTAATTAATTAACTAATCGCTTCAACTGTACTTTTGAAACATATTCGTTTGTTTTGAGTGCAAAAATCTGAATTCGTAAAGTAACTAAAGCGGTCAGATTCCACTGCTGGTTTTTTGTATTTTAGTTACGTATTATTTTATTTTATTGTGTTTTATTGACTCGTGTGTGTTAACAAATGCCAATAATTGCCCCACTGGGGATGAATAAAGTTACTGAAATGAATTAAATGAATTGATGTGTGTGTGCATGTACTCACAGCACAAACACTGAATATCCAGCGTTTCATTTTAGAAGGAAAATCATGAATCACCTGAAACAGAAAAAGATAAATCACACGGTAACGCACATTATGTCTTCACTGAAGACACACACACACACACACACACACACACACACACACAGAGGATAATATCAGCATCAGTCGAGGCTGGGGGCACAAACGGAGAGTAGAGCGCAGGAGGAGGAAGGCATTTTGAGACAGATGGTGGTGAGGATGTGAAGAAAAGAGAGACGGGAGGAAAAAGAAGGAGAGATCAGAGAGAGAGAGAGAGAGAGAGAGAGACAGAGAGAGAGAGAGAGAGACAGAGAGAGAGAGAGAGAGTGAAAGAGAGAGACAGAGAGAGAAAGACAGAGAGAGAGAGACAGAGAGAGAGAGAGAAAGACAGAGACAGAGAGAGAGAGAAAACCTCTGAATGGATGCTGAAACTGATGCTGCTCTCAGCCAATCAGATCATCCGCCTCCCTCCTCCTTGCATCCGTGCTCTGTGATTGGCTGACGGGCTGCAGAGCTCCAGAGGGAGACAGAGAGAGAGAGAGAGAGAGAGAGAGAGAGAGAGAGAGAGTGACAGGAGGATAAGAAAGAAGAAGAAGAAGAAACTGTCAGAGGAGGACAGCTCTGCTCCTCACACCTCTGTCTCTCTCTCTATCAGTTTCCCAGTGGCCTCTCTGCCTCGCTCGCCCCTCGCTGTGCTGCTGCTGCCTCTCGCTCGCCCGTGTTGCTGTCTGATTCCTGAGGAGGGAGAGAGGTTTAATGCGATGGACCTGCTGCCCACCGACTGCTGCTGCTGTTGCTGCTGCTGCTGTTTACACCGCGGCATCATGGGAGCTGTAGTCTCCTCTGCAGTGCAGAAGGACAGCTGATTAGCCGGGGATTGTGGGTTATCAGAGTTTGGAGATGTGAGCTGGTGGGCGGACGAGGCTCATCAAACTCTCTCTCTCTCTCTTTTTCTCTTTCTATTCTCTCGCTCTCTTTCCCCCTCATTCTTTTTAACCCTCGCTCTCCCTTTTCCTCCTTCTCCTCTGCAGTTTCTTTCATCTTTCTTCCCCTCCTCTTCCTCAACTATTTTTCCCCTTCATTTCACTTCTTTTTTCACCCCTCATCCCTCCGTTTGTCTCTCTTCCTAACTCGCACCCGTCCCAGGAAGAAGTCAGGATGGGTTGTCGTTTCACTCGGACCAAGGTGAGTGACCTTCTGCAGGTGTGTCGTGGGGTGAGAGAGGGTGAGGGGGTGAGGGGGTGAGGGGGTGAGAGAGAGAGAAACACAGTAACAGATAGAGACAGAAAGAGAGAGAGAGAGACAAGAGAGGGCAGATAATGAGATGTGATGGTTGCTGAGATGACCTGCTCTCCGTTAGATCACTGTGGACATGTCGCGCACACACACACACACACACACACACACACACACACACACACACACACACACACACACACACACACACAAATCCCTAACCCAGATAGTACAGTGAACCCAGACAATGGCTGGGAGAAGCTCTGATAACTGAATGGCTAAAGGCTATTATATGTGTGTGTGTGTGTGTGTGTGTGTGTGTGTGTGTGTGTGTGTGTGTGTGTGTGTATGTGTTCGGTGTGTGGGGGTGTGCGCGTGTGTGTGTGTGTGTGTGTGTGTGTGTGTGTACAGAGAGGAAGGGGAACTGGGAAATAAAAGAAGCAAAAGACGCTGCAAGAAAACAACATGAAGTTCTCTGCATCAAACCAATCTAAATGATAAATAATAATAGTTGCAGTTGGTGTATTAACTGTATTGAATCCAGCTGTGAAGTGTGACGACTTCATTTATTTACTTCAGATTTCTATTAAAGAGTTCAACAAACACACACGAGCCTCCTGGATAATTAAACACTACAGGTTTCAGTCCTGTTATAATTAGCAGATGTCAGCATGTAACTGAAGTACGGCCTCACAGAGCCAGCATGACTTCTCTAAACACTACACTACCCATGAGCCCCAGCTGCCATTTCTATGGAGGAGAAGGTGTGAATCACAGCTGTAGCAACAGTTAGAGCTGGAAGATCTTTTTTTATGTATCTGAAGGTCTGAAGACTCGAGATCTTGTATGTTGTGTTGTGTGATTTCAGGCGAGATAAATAAACTGCTAACTTGGAAAACTCTTGCTGCAGTTGCGAGCGAAACACTGCTGGATGTTTCTGCAGGCCACGTAACTAAATTTGGACATTTAACACGTCTGACTTCCAGATTATAGTTCGTGTCCCAGGACAATCCAGTGTTCACTTTTTTAAATGATAATCAACATCTTTCCCTGAGCATCTTTAAAGGTTTGGTGCCACCGTGGGTTTTACACAGTCGTCCAGCATTAAGGCTCTTTTTCTGCTGGATTTCACAGATGTGATATATATTTATTGTTAGTGTGATCTTTCACAGTAAAGTGTATTGTTTATCTGTAAAATATTCTGCCTTAATGTCCTGAGGCTTAATATTTAAAGAGAACATATACCTCTGTTACGAGTCTTAAATAACCTAAAGCTTTTACTGTGTGATCTATTTATTTATTTATTCCTTCCTTCCTTCTATGGGTGTTTTATATTGACTGTTGTGAAGCACTTTGTAACCTGTATAGAAAAGTGCTATACAAATAAAGCTATTATTATTATTATTATTATTATTAAATAATAAACTTATTAAAGTGTTTTTGTTAAAAAAATAAAGGCCAACACATTATTCTTTCTTTGTTTTTTTACCCTCAAATGTCAACGTGTTGGACTTTATGCTGAACCTGATATTGATCAGCTTATTTGATTCCACAAAGGACATTTCTTCAGTCTTTTGAAGCAGCAACCGGCCGAGCTTGTCTTCCAGTGGTGACTAATGCAAACAGGTCTCTCCTGAAAACGCCGGGGAACAAACTTGTTTTTTGTGCTCCATGATTCTGTCTGAACAAACGAGGACACATTATGAAGCGTGCTCCGGCTTCGCTTCCACACATCAGTCGGTCGCTGGGAGGTTTTCTTGGAAAGCGTTTGTTTGTCGTGGTTACTGAGCGCTCCCCCTCGCTTCTCTCCGCTCGTTACGTCGCGTGGCCACATCTCAGTAATTGCTGTTGGTGATTATCTGAGGTTTCTTTGTGATGAGAGCTCGTAGCTTGGCCCTGTTTTTGCTTGGCGCCACATGTCCTGGCCGGACGCCTCGATGATCAAAATGCTTGACTGGCTGCGGTTCGACGCACTCTTTAGACAAGCAGAGCTGAACAATCTGCAGCCGCAGCAGCAGGACGAATGCTCTCCGACACATGTTGGGTTCTTTGAACGCTGGAACGCGTGATTATCCGGCCACGCACGTCAGAGGAGGTTTTATCCTTGATGCGTTGATGCTGTGGTGCGCGTAAGCAAACACCTTATCAGATGACTTCCTGTAGCGCACACAGCTCAGGACGGCAGCAGACCTCGGACAGAGAGAGACAGGGAGAGGAGGGAGATCATGACCCGATCCGATGGCTGCTGAGGTGACAGCAGAGATGGAGGAAGACAAGCGGCTCCATACACAGTCACTGTACATATCAGTCTACATATAACAGAGACACTACAGGCTCCCTGCTTCACTTCTACATCTGTTTTAATGTGCTACATGATGCCAAGTTTGAAGTCAGCTGGCTGTTAATTCGTTCGATACCCATCATGTGAATGGAAACAATCGGTGGTGTAAAGTGCCGCGACTCCTCCGGCGTGTCGAAGACGCCACTGGCCTGGTGAGCACAGAGCAGCCGCCCACTCTGAGGTTTTCTCCACGCGTGATGAGCTGCCTTCCGGATTTTCTGCTTTTATTTCCATCAGACGCCTCAGGCGAGTAGTATAGCCGCACTTTCAAAACGTTTTGGTGGCGTCTCGGCACGCTGAGCTGCCAACGCACTCGACTTCACCCCAACAGACTGTTTGGGTTGCAGCTGCTGTGGTAGTCAGCCAACTGTGCGTCGCATTAAATCAAAGTACGCTTGCGGTGATTGGGTGTGAGCTAAAACAAATAAAGTCATTTTTTTCTGGATCTGGTTACAAAAAGGATCGAATGCAGGAACCGTTTGATCGGAGACGTTCAAGGGTCGACTACCCAGTGGCTTCTGCAATAATAATGTGTGATTTGGACCATTCTCAGAATAGGATTGATTTTATTTAATTTAATTCCCATTATTATAAACGTGTTAGTCCATCTCACAATACTTTCTGACTTCCTGTCTGTGGCTCTCAGCCCATTGGTTCCTACTGAACACGCAAATCTTTAAAAACACCTCACAAGTATGTAGTTTCCCTTTTTAAGCAGTCGTCAGCCTGACAGCTGAGGTTTTGTCTCAGAGAGGATCAACAGGGATCTTCCATCATGGCTGCTAAAGCTGAATGTAAATGTTTGAGCAGCCTGACAGTATTTGTGAGGGAAAAGGGAGTGGACGACCACACTTGGCTTATTTGTCTGTGATGTGAGATTGGCAGGAAGGGAGGCAGCAGGATGTTGTGTCATGTGATTGTAAAGAGATTGACAGTTTGACATAATTGGGTGGTGGTGCAGGACTAACGGCTGTGATGTACAGTACACTTTATACCCTTAAAACTGCTGTATTTTTGTGTTGTGTGTGTTTTTGGTCATTGTGCCACGTGTGCAACTGTGTCCAGCCTGTATGAGCTTAGAAGAATCACCAATGATTATAAACCAGATCAGAATGCAGCACATGACTGAAGAAACCTAATTCACATGATTTTCATGATCCAATTTTCAGAACTTCAAGCCAAAAATCATAAATCACTAACAGAACATGGACTGTTATAATTATAACCTACAGAAATAAGAATTAAACAGTCTAATTTACCCTCTTTTCTTGCACCAGAAAATTTTGGGGGTTTTGTCAAATCATTTCATGACAGACTGACAAAAGCAAACGTGACTCACTTTCCACTTCACCCAAATCACACGGCTCCCGCAGTCTATTTTCCTCCTGAATACTTCTGGATCTGCCAGCCTCAATAATCTGAGGAAGAATACGAGTTCAACTTTGGCTTACAGAAGCAATGTAACTGTCTTACTGTATGTTTGTTCAATAAGCATATTTAATATAAGATATTTTCCAACTATTTTGTTCAAACTTGGGTAGAAACTTATTTCCAATACATACATGATACCAGCCAATCAAATCAGCCTCGTCAGTAAAGCTCTACAGTGTCGTGATACTACAGGAACAATATAGATTTATTCATATATTCAGTCAATCTTTGGATTAACAGAGTGTTTCTTCATGTTACAGTACTGTACATTTCAACACATTTGGTTACAATCAGTGTACAGTTTGGTGTGTTTGTAGTGCAGGCCAGAATAAACATATTAAGTTAATATTGTCCAATTTATGTAGAGAGGTGGAAAGTATTTGGGGATTCGGCCTTGCATTAAATCATTGCAAATGTACAAATGTACACAGATTCATGAGTTTAAAGGTGTATCAGACGCCCAAACACAACGCAGTAGTTTGTAATACTCACAAACAGGATTTTTACAACTATTTTAAGTTTCGTCACAACAATGACGAGATAAAGGAAGAAATACAGCTTTCACGTTACAAAGTAATCCACCAGGAATGTGCACTTGCATGTATTTGATTGGCCAACGCAGCACTTTACTGGATAAAGTCAGGTTCAATTTTTTGCGTTTTCTTTGCCAAAGTCTTTTCCTAAGAAGCATCACCAAGCGTATTAGTTGCTTAACCCTTACCATAACCTCACCTTATCCACAGTTTTTTGACAATAACCTTGAAAGAAAGAATTTTTTACATTTAAAGTCTAATATAAGATACCTTCTAATATCAACAGTGTTGTACAGCGAGTCTGAGGCAGCTCACAGTCAGAACGCTGAACTGATTCATCACCGAATGTGTTTGATAACATTTTGTATGAATATTTAGAGACACTCAGTCACTCAGCCGTGGATTTATTTTTACTTGTATAATATGTGGTGATACATGAGTTTCGGTACTTACTGTACATTATTTTGAAATATTATTTAGGCTGAAAGTCTTTTGTTTGATTTGATGGGAATTCTTTTTATCTGACAAAGACCCGTTGCAGTGCCTGAAATCCACTGATACAGTTTTACAAAGCTTGCTACATTTGACACTTTTATGTAATTTTGCACGCTAACTGTGATTTTGTGCTGAGAACGAGGAGTGTCACATTTTGCAGAGTTTTGCACTTTGAAACGGAGTGAAAATTTAGTCAAAGCTTCATAAAAAAAAAACTGTGAAAAGAGAAAGAGAGAGAGAGATACAGATACATGAAGAGAGAGAGAGAGAGATCAGCCCATGTTACTGTCAAAGTGCAGTGGAGCGCGACACACTTCTCCAGGGTACAGCACATCACTCTCACTCTGTGATTCCTCTGTGTGTGTGTGTGTCTGTGTGTGTGTGTGTCTGTGTGTGTGTGTGTTTGCTTGTAGGTTTTTACATGTATGACTTTGTGTTGAGCAGGTTTCCACATGCATGAACTGGTTGTTTATGTATGTGTACACATCTTTCTGCATCTATGTGCGCTTGTTTTCTGTGTAAATGTAAATGTGTATGTGTGTATGTGTGTGTGTGTGTGTGTGTGTGTGTGTGTGTTTGTGTGTGTGTGTGTGTGTGTGTGTGTGTGTTTGTGTGTGTGTGTGTTTGTTTGTGTGTCTGTGTGTTTGTTTGTGTGTGTGTGTGTGTGTGTGTGTGTGTGTGTGTGTGTGTCTGTGTGTGTGTGTGTGTGTGTGTGTGTGTGTGTGTGTGTGTGTTTGTGTGTGTGTGTGTGTGTGTGTGTGTGTGTGTGTGTGTGTGTGTGGGGTGCCCCAGGCCTTGCACTGAGAGTGTAAAGACTCCAGTACTGGTCCAGGGCTTACAGACGGCTGCTGCTGCTGAATCTTTTAGAACTTTAGACAAATAATCCACCAGCATTGGACAGCATTGGCAGGCAGCTCGGAGGAAGGTGCAGAAGGCAATACGGGCCATAAAGAATGAAAATGAATTTGAAATCCAGTCCTTTGCCAATAAAAAAAAAGACATGCATGATTTTTATAATGCTGTAAAAAACATCTACGGGCCCATAACTCGCCGCATCACTTCCCTGAAAACAGCAGATGGTCTAACACTACTGAAGGATCAGAATAGTATCCTGTCAAAGGCGTGTGAACATTTTGACACCCTGCTTAATCAGAACTCGCCACCGTCCACGACCTCAGTCTACCGCCAACCCTACAGATACATGTGTATACGCACCCTCTACCAGCACATCACTAAGGCTTGGACTGATGAGAACAGCCCACAGCAATGGAGGGATGCAAACATCGTCATTTATAAGAACAAGGGCGAGTAGGTGGGCATAGTAGCGGCATATCACTCCTTTCTGTTGTTGCTAAGGGACTCATCAGAAACATCACTGAGCCAATGCTGCCTGAATCGCAGAGTGGATTTAGGAAGAACAGGAGCACGATCATCACGATCTTCACAGCTGGGCAGCTTCAGGAAAAGTACCGGGAACAAATCAGGGCATGATTATGGCCTTTGTTGACAATGGGATGATTTCTTAACATCCTCCACCAGTTCCATGATGGGATGACAGGTGATCGCCGGCAGGCAAGAGTCCGAGCCGTTCCCTGTTCGAACAGGGCTGTGTGTGTTCGAACAGTGCCAGTGCTCTTTAACGTCCTCCTACCGGGCGTCACACCAAGCCTCTCCGCAACGAGAGTGAGGCAGCAAGACAGAGGTGGTCTGCCGATGGAGTATCGGTGTCCCACCTCCTCTACCTGCCTTCGCTGTCGGTTATGAGCAGCTGTCAGTGGTGCCATCCTTCAAATATCTGGGGAGTACTGTCTCTGAGGAGAGCAGCATCAGCAACGATATCCAGAGGTACATTAAACAGGCATCAGCTGCCTTTGGGAGCCATCGTCTTTCCGAACAAGAACCTTCATCCCTCCACAAAGGTTGCCGTATACCAAGCGAGTCCCCACCCTCTTTTATAGCTGTGAATCTTGGGTAACCTACAGCCGTCATACAGACGTGTGAGTGTGTGCCTCACACTGAAATACCTGTAAAGACCAACTGCAGAAGTATTGATGATCCCACTGCAGTGGCTGGGGCACATGATGAGGATGCCCCGCATGTCGGCTACCCCTCAGTGTCTTATACAGCCAGCTATAATCATGGCCGACGCTCAGCTGGAGGGCCAAAGAAACGCTTAAAGGGTCACATGAAGAACGCCTCGAGGAACCGCAGGATTAGACCAGAGGACCTGAAGGATGTTGCTGCTGACCGTAACACCTGGCGACAGCTGTGTAGGGATGGGCATCGTATGCTGGGGATGGAGAGGACGACCAGAAGACAGCAGAAGACAGCCAGGAGGAATACTACCACCATCATCACCACCATATATATCCCCCACCTGCAGTAGAGCTCGCACTGAGAGTGTAAAGACTCCAGTACTGGTCCAGCGGTTACAGAGGGCTGCTGCTGAAGCCTGACCTACATCATCTCCTTAACTTCACTGCGTCTTAACGTTCACATGTGATGTCAAAACACAAACCACCACTATTATAGTTTTGCCATCACTTAAACTCAGCAGACATAATGACAGAATGTCCTTCAGGGCGTGAGCTGTCCCTTTGTGTCCTGAGTTGACAGAATGGTGACACACTTACAGTTTGCATTTGAGACCCTGTCTGTTTTTGCCGAGCTCTCCGATATAAAACGCACAGGCCTCCTCAGTAGGTTTACGTGAGAGATAATCCATCAAGAAAGGTACATTTTATCATGATCATTTATTATCAGTTGAATTAATGTTATAAAATAATAGATTCTGCTTCATCTGAGTATAATTGCTTATCTAATGCAGTTTTCCAGGAGTAAGTAAGTAAAATCTAAATTTGTTTAACCCTGAATAGTCTCACTGAGAAATATTGAATATATATTTTCATACATATATGTTATATATATATATATATATACATATATTTACATAGTTTTATTGTGTTTAATTCCTGTGAACACTTTTAACAAAAATACACTGTAGTGAAGTAGGAGTATAAAGTAATGCAAAATGTAAATACTCACTTTTCATTGATAGTGTCTTTATGACTGTTGTTGATGGCACCGTGTTTATCTTCACACTGCAAAGTTCTCATTTGGTTAGACGGTATACAGTAAGTAAGTAAAGTAAATATTATGCTATTTTAATACATAATCAGTCATCTCACACTATGTGTGGTCAAGGGTCTGCAGGATTTGACTCCAGCACTATAGCAGCTATTTTCACTAATTAACACCTTAACACAGGACATAATCACTGAAATCAGCTGCAGTTGAGCTTGAACAGAAACCTGCAAACTCTTCTTTCCTGGTCTCCAACTTACTGTAAATAAATGGCTCAATCTTTTATCTTTTTATATAAAGAGAGTGTGAATCATATGCCACGTTATGTAACACAATTGTAGTGAGGCATGCCAAAAAGTGAGAAACCAAAGGACTGACTGACCTTGTTTGGAGGCTAAACTCCCACTTTGTCACAGTGCATTTATGCTGCCTCTATCCTTTATCAATACTACAGATAATAAATGATATACAGTACAAGCGGGTAATATGTAGTATCTCAGATCTTTAAACCAACCTGTTACCGACCCTCTCTTAAAAGATAAATCTTTGAGAATCAATCCTTCAGTTTTCCTTTTATTCCTGTATGAGTACAGTCCAAACTCTGATCTGTGGTGCTCCCTCCCGTCAGGCCAAGACTCACGAACCTTCTCATCACCGACACCGGGAGGAGCTGCACTTTGTGGATGAGTATGGCCAGCCAATCACTATGCAGGTGGAGGGAAGAAGGGGACGTGGTCACAGGAGGCGGCGGTCCCATTGCGCGATCGAGTGCAGCGCCCCAACTGAAAGACACTGGGAGGCCCTGAGAGCCATGGGACTGATGGAGGGAGAGGAAGGCCAGGGAGATGTCTACAGTGCAGGGTAAGTACTGTGCATGGTTGGGGGGCATGGCCTGGGGTAAAGAGTCTGGGGTAAAGGGTTAGGGGTTAGGGATTAGGACAGAATGATGGGACTGGGGTTTTCCTGTGTAAAGGAAGGGAACCTGAGCACATAGCAACAACCGTGTGAGTATTTTAATGTGAAGCATTATGTAGGTTTGAGTAAATACAGAGAATATAACAGAGAATGTAATAGTAATACCACTACTACTAATAATTAGACTAAGATTTAAGACTAAGATTTGGAAGAAGCTTTGAAGTGGGTTAGAGACCGAAGAACGGGGCTTAGTATTGGGGTAAAGAACTAGGGACTGTGGTAACGGGTGGGTAACTGCTTGGAACTGAGGTGATTGTGGGGTGAAATATTGGACAATGATAAAATAATGGGAAGTATGGGATAAAGACTTGTGATTGAGGGTACTGTAGTTTGGAGTGAGGTCAACAGAAAGGATCAGGGTAAAATCTCGGAATTTGGTGAAATGTTAACATAAAAATTCTGGGACTCTTCCAATCCCTGAAAATGAAGTATACGATGAAGTATATGATCAGAAAGGGTTGGGACAGGGTTTACTGTGAAGTGTGAAAAAGCTTTTAACTGTGGTAAAAGGTTAGGAAAGGCATTAAAAAAGTGGAAATTAGGTAGAAGTTTGGAACTATTGTGAAACTTCGGGAATTGGATATTGAGTTATGACAGTGTGAGTAAGTAAATAGAAATGAGGTAAACAGGGTAAATATCATGCTCTGGGTATAACCAGGGTAAAGGTTTGGGAATGGGGCAAAACTTTGGGATAAGGGTATAAATCTGAATATGTGGTCAAAAATAAAAAAAAAGAAGAAAAAAACATTAGGTAGACATTGGGGAATAAGGTAAAATGTAGGGGCATGGATTAAGGACTTCCACCTGGGTAAATACCCAAGAAATTAAGTAAATAATTGGGAATTGAATAAACAGCTGGGACAGAGTTCAAAGGTTTTGATTGGCTAATGGTTTGTTGGTTGGTATTTCTAAATTGTGTAAAACTATCGTACTATGGGCAAAGTTTGTGAATACAGTAAAGGATTGAAAATTGGCGTAAATGGTTAGGAGTGGGGTAAGGGTATACAGGCAAGGGTATAATTTTGGAAATGTAATGAAAGTTTGGAACTTGTGTAAAAGTTCTGAAATGGGGAAAGAAGTTTGGGATGAAGGTAACAATTTTGGTTGCAGTAGGTGTTTGAAAGTAAAGGCTATGAAAAGAAGACTTCCACTTCTGTCTATTGATGATTCAAATGGAGGCACAATAGTTTCTCTTTGGCAAGTTCACTTTGCAAGGTCAGCATGACGCTGCATCGAGTCTCTTGGTGCTCTCATAAATATTCATTCGAGTGGAAGGTCGTTCTGCTGAGACAGCTGTCAGTGCAACACATGCTATGATTATACACGTGAATGAAGACTATAAACATTCATAGAGGAATGTACATATCATGGATTATACCATTTCAATTCATGCACATCTGAACAATACAAAGAGCCACTGACCTGAAGACTTTCTCTGAGCGCTCCCTTTGAGATCCCCTCCTTCTAAAACATGATACGATCTGATTGCTTTCTCTACCCAGGCCTTACTACGGTCACATGACGGTGTCACCTGACCTATACTCCGCCAACAGTCACATGATGATGTCGCCTGATGTCTATGCACCCAATGGCTACCTGCCCAGATCGTCAAATGACCAGCATCCGGGGAACAGCTACCTGCCCAGCGTCTCCTACAGCTTAGATCACCTGGACAGACTGGACTACCAGGTGATTTATTGAGCCCGATTCTATTCTGAACGTATGTTTGTGTGTGTGTTCTAGTTCATTTTATGGCTTACATGCTACATTAGTAATACATTAACACTAATCTCTATTCTGATCTGTTTTATATATATTCCAGGGTCCAGAAATGATGCCCTACCAGCCCAACTCAGAGAGCTGTCTGATTGGCTGCTACAACACAGAAGAGATGGAGCCTAAGAATTTCTCTAGACAGGTAACTAATTAACTTAATTAAGTAACTTTCTCTCTATGCTGCCTTTCAGCTTTTGCATTTATGTAATAATAATAATAATAATAATAATTCAAATTCTCTTACTTTCTCTTTAGTCCGACTATCGCCCTCCTTGGCGGTCTGATCGTCTTCTTGGATACCTTCCCCTCAGTGAGCTCGACAGCGGTCTGGGATGTGGCCCTGACAGCCCACACCACCGGGTGGCGCTCTCTGAGGCCGAGACGGACGCCATGTCCTCGCTGCCAGGCCACACCCCTTCCTCCCAAGGCTCCTCCTCTTCATCCGAGTCCCTGATCTCCTCAGAACCCAGCGACTCGGGCTTCCACAGCGTCAGCACCGGGGAGCACAGGCGGCTGCACAAGATCCATGGAAGCCACGCCCACCGACAGACTCACCACCTCCGCTCAGGCCACTCCCCCCGTGAGCAGAGGGGACGCTGGGATTTGGAGTCCATCCCTGAGACAAGTCAGATGAGTCACTCTGGAGCTCCACAGGCGTCCCGCTGCACTGTGGGTAACAGCACGACCACAACAGTTCATTTCCACAGAGCTGAGAGGAGTCCCACCTTACCTCGCCACCGCTCGCCGCCTTCACCTTCCATTGGTTAGTAAAGCTCTACAAATCATTTCCTTAAACTATAACGCCATAGTCTACAGACTCTGAAGACAAGAACATCAGAGAGGCTGCAATTCATCAGATTCATCCAAAACAGATATTAGTCCTGAAAATGTAACTAAACTTTTGGTTAGAATATAAGGGATCTTTGAAAAAAAGATTAGTTAATATTTTTATCTATATATAATTACAGTATATGAGAGTCAGGGAACATGAAACTCATACACTGATAAAAGGTGAATATATATATGTTTAAGGCTTGGTATTATTCAAAATTTGGTTATATCGTTGTCAACTGGCAACGCTGCCCGATTCTGGAGATGGGGTCCTGAACAGTATTTAACCGTCCACAGACCTGCTGAGACTCACTTTATTCAGATGAGGTTATTTCTAACTCTCCGTGGCATGTGTGAGGATTCTATTGGATATCGAATCTAAACAAAGAAATATTCCCACCTTAGTTTACAGCCTCTGTACAGTCTCTCTTTATCCAGGGTTTTCGAACTTGGCACCAGCCTGTTCTTGTTTAACACCAAGAAGCTACAGGTCCCTTGTTGAGACCCTCCCACAGTGTGAGGAAACTGTTCAGTGTCAGAGCCAAAGGTGGTCCAACATGACTCTGTTTTTCGAGGCCCTGTGTAGTTTTCCCTGGCAGCAAGGCGTTCCTGCTATAGTGGCTAAATGAAGGTGTATGTATTTTGAGATGTAATGTAACACATGATTACATCTTTCTGTCTGCAGGTTGTCGTACTGAGCCCTGCCAGCGGAGGGCGCTGTGGTTGGAGCAACAGCAAGGAGGAGGCGGGATGATGGCGGCTCCAGGGCGGAGTCGAACAATAACAGATTTGAGTGACGGGCAGCACCGCCGCCGGGCCAGTCACCCCAACGTGATGGATCCAAACAGTCTCCAGAGCAGCCAACCAGGTACAGCCAGCAACGCGCTGGGGCCGAGGAGCCGGGCCAGTTATCCCAGTAACTTTCACCCTACCAGTCACCTCAGCATAGACCGAACCAGTCTGACCAATCATCAGAACGCACTGAGAAACAACCAGGGCTCAAACCGGAGCAGAGAGGAGGACTCCCTCTCCAAGAGTCCTGGATCTGGCTCCAGTGGAGCGTCAGATTGCCGTGGCTTTCAGACTCTTGGGAATCGCACCGGCAACCCTAAAGGCTCCTCTGTTCCTTTCTACAGCACACTGGGAGCCCCGCAACGTAGCCCTCACTCTCCGCCCTCGCCCCGCTCCAGGCTGTCCAATCAGAAGTCAGTCCGAAACCAGCTGCTCAGAGCCCGAGCTTACCGATTGGCCAGGGAGCGCAGTGAGGTCACGACGGACGAGGAGGTGCGAGGAGAGGGGGAGAGAGAAGGCGAGGAGGAAGGGGAGGATGGCCGATGGGCGGGGCGATACTGGAGCCGGACCGAGAGGAGACGCCACCTGGCGCTGTCGCGGCAACACCGAGAGAGGAGGGGGGGAGGGGAGGAGCAGGCCGGGGGCCTTCAGGGGGCGCTGTCGTCTCAGACGGTGCTGGAGCTGAGCCACATGAAGCAGAACCGACTGAGGAACAGCAAGCTGCTTGATGATTGGACAACTGTGGAGGAGCTGCTGACTCATGGGACACGGGTGGAGAGCGACAGCCAGCTATGTCCCAGCCCTCTGTTATCGGTTACTACTGTCTGATGGGAAAACGCCACACAACCCCGGTTCCTGCTGATTGATGGAAATCCATCAATCCAGTCCAGTCCAGCACTCAGGCCCAGATTCATTAAAGGTCTGTGTAGTCAAAAGTGTAAAGTACCCACCAAAACGACCAAATCAGAAGGACGAGTTTGTGTTTAAAGGTAAATTGCGCTGACAGAGGTCATTCATGCATCAATTACATATGAATCACCTTATTTTGAACACTGTATCTCTTTGTTCAGCAGCCGTGTACGTCACGCATGTAACATTTCACACAACAAGTAACTTTAGTAGTGAAACTCAATTTCAAAAGGAACAATTTGTGCAAAGAGATGGTTGTGGCAATCCACAGTGTTGGTTTTATTGCCAAAGCAGTTAATGGCAAAAAGACACTTTGATGCTATCATGTCCACTGTCAGTCCTCTACCCACCGCATACACAGCCTTCAACGCAACTAAACAATGCTTTGAGGGTTAGGTGAAAAGTTAGCTCATTAGCTCATGTGATTGCTTCATTTAATCAGGTATGGATGTCGTGGAGATCTAGATGTCTTTTTCAAGAAAGGCCAGAAACCAAAACAAAGTGAGACAACCAAAAGCATTCAAGAAACAAGAAACTCTATGGCTTGTTTGCAAGAAATGACTGCGGACTATTTTATACCGTTGGGTTGGTGAGAACCTGAGGGAATCAACCGTACAGTCAATATGAAGCTGGAGAACCAAAACAATGAGCTAAAAGAGGCTAAAAGTTGGGTTTGGCAAAACTAGAGTCTAGTTTTCACATTGCATTGCGACTTCTATGCAACGTAAATATAAGAATATAGCTTATTGTCCTTATAAACTCTAAAATGGATGCTCGCGGACATGTGCCAATGATGAAATTAACATCACATAACCCTCGTGGAAACAGTACAATTTGAGTTTTAAAGAAAGTCTAATTGCAGAAATACAATTAAAGTGGATTTACACCTCAATCTTAGTGAATCTGGATCTCAGTCTGACCGACTCGCTGATGTGTCAGAAGTCAAACACAACGGGAGGACTGAAAAACTTGGCCAAAGCTACAACTGGGGCTTAGGAGGAAAATTACCAACAAGTTATTCCTAGAAACAGTTGAAATGAACAGAAAATTACAAGTATGACAATCTCACCACATTGGAGAAGCTGACTGAATCTGAACTGAGTTTAAACCAACACTACTGTCTGACTAATCCAGAGCTCGCTATAGAAAAAAAACGGACACTACAGCGCTGCCAGAGCTTCAGACTCTGCAGTGTTAACAGACCTGCTGGACTGGATTCTTCACACACCAGACCGCCTGTGACCGGTCTGAAATATCACACAAACGGTCGTGTTGCCTTGTGGAAAAGTATCAGCATCTCCTTTTCTGGTTTTACTGCCTTTGTTTCCGTCTCTGTGCCATAACATGTCAACGTCGACTCTTGGAAATTACAAAACTGTTGTGAGACTCTGCTCGCTGTAAGCCTGTTAGAGGATTTCTGCACCTTTATGATCAAACAGCCTCCAAATCCCCCAAGACGCTGTTTCACCACACTGTTGTTCTTTTTTAGCCACCACGTTCACCGGTTTCTCCTGTGTGGTTTTAATCTCCACGCACTCACACAGACTTGGAGTGTAAATAAATGAGACGCTAGAGTCTCCATGCTGCACTGTGTGCAACTGGGTTTCTATTTCGGAAGACTTGTATTGGGTTCCTGGTATTCTGCTGCATTTAGTGGATTCATACATCTGCTGAGCAAGTGAAGGTCGGCCAGTACATTATCTACATATACTACATTAAATATTCCAGCACGTAACTCCCAGTAGAACAACTTTTACGTTTTTAATTATTTTATTGATATTTAGAGGTGCTGATAGGCAGGCTACCCAGCTGCTGGCCGTAGCCTCATATTTAATGGGCAGATGTGAAAGTATGGTAACGACCTTCTCATCTAACTCTCTGTAAGGAAGAAAAGAGCATATATTGTATGAGACTTGGTACATATCATTATGTTCAGCTACAATATATCAGCAGCAGCAAAACTAAACAAACAATGGTACTTTTGAATCTTTAAGGACCACATGAGACTTTTATTCAGCCTGTCAGATTTTCGTTGATGAAATTCAAATCAGATTCATTCAAATCAAGTCTGTCACCTGATTCTGTGTGAAGAGTGAAGGAGACAACAGGAGAACATCAGTTTCATTACTGATCGTGGTGACAAATATCAGAAGGGCTTCTGTTAGCCAATATCATTACAGGCACCTTTGGAAGAAGTGGATTAATCTGAGAAATATTAATCAGGGTTAAAATGTTATGATGTAATAATGTTAAATGTTCAATGCAATTTTGTTAAAAATAAGAGAAAATGTCCATTTATTTTCATATTCTGTCAAGGTTTGGAGGAAAAGAAAGTCAGACTCGTCAAATGGATATATAAGGGTTTCTTTTTCTAAACTGTGTGTGTGTGTGTGTGTGTGTGTGTGTGTGTGTGTGTGTGTGTGTGTGTGGGGTCATGCAAAAAAGACAGTTTAAAGTTTGATACTAACTTGTTGGTAGTGTTTAGCCAAAGATATTGTGAAACTTTGGTTTGTGGACAATCTAGAACAAATATCACTGTATGATGTAAAAGTATATTTTGTAATCACATTTAGTTTTTTATATGCTTTATCCTTTATTTTGCCTTCAGTAGATTACTTCTGCTTCTCACCAACATCCTGCTATGGTAGTGTGTACGTAGAGGTTAGTGTACGATCAACAAGCTTTATTATTACAGCCTCAACCTAGCATGCCAGCTCCTGATTAGCACAGAAGAAGCATTTCAACGATTGCTAAAAGTGTCAGAAGTGTTAAAGTCAGTGTCTGGGCTTTTATTTTGACAAGCATATCTCAGAGGACGAGATCTTATCTAACTTGGTAAATCAAACCTGATGGATGGAGCCAAGTAGCCGCTTGCTGTGGTCACAGTGCACGTTCATAAATAAATATTTATGTATAATATTATATGTGAGTTACACATATAATATTTAAATGATCATAAATAATTTAGTGAAGCACGCAGATAGCTAACTACTTATCTGGTTTCATCCGTCTGTCTGACACCAAACGAAAGTCTTTCTCCAAACTCCGAAGAGAAACTAAAAAGGGAAATAATAACATAATAATAAGAATTTCATATCTCTGTGATTCCTGAAAAACTTCTTGAGATGTGAACCTTTTTTTAATTTTATTGTTTTCTGAAAAAACTGTTCAACATTTAAGGAAAAGTGCTCATGTTCTTTCATTTTGAGAGTCGGATAAAATATGAATCTCATGTCTTGTCCATCCCCTTTGTTAGCAAAATGACCAAACTGCCCCCACGTTAACCTGCCTGACTCATGGATGGTGTATCTGGCTGGTTTGTGCAGGTCAGGATCTCTCCTCTCTGAAGTGTCAGTAACTGTGCTGTGTATTGATAAATCCGTGGCGCTGTCCGTGGTGCTGAAGTTGCAGACAGATTTGTAATTGCTCCTTCTTCTCTCAGTCCCGCCCTTCTGTCAGTTGCATCTTGGATCTATAATATTCTCTAAACTCTGTACTATAAATACTCAATTCTATACTATATTGTCGCCTATATATTCTATAGAGCCGCGTCACCTTCATCGACGTGTAGTCGCAGAACAGCGTGAGGATCACAGAGACTCACTGCTGCCTGTAATATTCCTGTAATACTTCTATGATCATCAGTAGCATCTGTGCTGCTGAAAATAGACCCCCAGACCAAGGATCTTTAGACGTGTTGGGAGACATTTCTTCAGCCTCCAGTCTTTATGCTAAGCTAGGCTAACCACATCCTGACTCCGGCTCTGTATTTAACACACAGGCATGAGATTAATATTCATCCTCATCTCACTCTCATTCAAATTGTTGAATAATTCCTTTAAAGAGTTCATCTGAGAGGCAGTCAGGTTATCTGAGAGCAGCTTCACTTAAAATATACTTCATATTTCACTTGTTTTTTGTCTTAAGGATATAAACGTTTGAAAGTAACAGAGACAATTTCTCTACTTGAAGTAAATGTTATTAAGGCACTCAAGATTTTGTTCTTCAGGTTTCATGAACCGGAATCTTTGGTTTTGGCTGTTTTTGTTCATGATTTCAGGGCTGTGTGCAATAATCAGAGATCTGGTTCTGCTGGCCTGCAGTCTGTTGTCGGTCAGCTCTGAGGGAGCGAGTCCTTCTGTACAAACTGTGCTGTCACGTTTCGTGCTCAGGTTTGTTTCTGTATGATGTCAGGGAGGGAGTTTCTGTGTGTGTGTGTTTGTGTGTGTGTGTGTGTGTGACAGGAAGGGTTGTGCGACTGGTTTGACGATATGGATTATTATTTTGTATTTCTGTTTGCGTTCCCATGCACCCTGTGACCTCATAAATGTCCATGAAACTGTCGGCCCCGGGCGGCGGTGAGCGAGATCTTCGATGGTAGTTTGATGGATCTCATCACCCAGAACTTGTGTAAAACAATGTCAGTAAACTGTGAGAATACAAACATCCTTTCTGTGAGTTTGGTTTCTGTGAAAAGGAATTTGAAGGTGCACTCCGGTGATTTGGTGTTGCACTTCCATAATGTTGGGGGACTTCAAATCAACAGTAGTGGAAAGAACATTTACTACAGTACTGTAATTAGTTACACTTTTTATGATATTTTATACTTCACTACATTTCAGAGGGAAATATACTTTTTACTCTTCAACAGCTAATTCAGATAAGATCTGTTTATAAAATACGATACTGTGCTATTCAACAATTTGGGAAATATACTTATCTAATCTATGGTCTAACATTACAATGTTGTTTACATGTTAAAGTATCAGTGATAATGTTACAATAATATGATATATAATAAGAATAATAATATATATAAAAAGTACTTCTGCTTTAATACTTTTTTGTTAATACTTTCACTGAAGTGAAATCTTACTTATGTATTTTTGTGGTATTGCTACTTTTATTTAAGTAAAAGCTGTGAGTACTTCTTCCATCTCTCATATCCTGACTAAAAAAATATCCTCATCCTGAAATGTGGAAAAAAAACCAGCAAGAGGCTCCAGTTAATGGAGACGAGACGCTCCGCTGAGTTCAGAAATTCAGTGCGAGAGGACAGCTGGGTCTGAACATCTTGCCCTAATGCAGCTTTGGGGAATCAAAGCATGATGGGAAAACAGACTCACATGTGGCATCCCAGTTCAGGGTCGGGGTCTTTTAAAGGACACGACCCACAGCTGGTGTGGTGGTGATCGTCCACGGCTGAAGTCAAATGTTCCGATTGTTTAAGTCCCGGGAGCTGGCCTTCAAACAGCCGACAACTGGTGGACAGAGGAGTTAATATACACGAGCAACACGTCCAGACTGGAAACCAGCCTGGTGACTAATAGACCTTTTTCACAGAAGACACGTCAACACACTCACTTTTAAATAATAAAGAGAATGAACGCCATTTGGCTGCTTCAGTTTCAGGGTCCTGGTGTTGTTCCTGCTGGTTCATTGTTACACTAAGAGCAGATATGAGTGGACCTGATATGCTGACGTACATCCGATCTGGAGAGTGGATGGAAACCTTTTTTTTTTCATTGATTTTATGAAAATCCAGCCCAATTTTGCACTGCATGTGGTTAGAAACAGTCTCGGCTTACTGGGACACTTACTGGGAATACAACAGAGGCAAGAGGTGTTATTATCGACAATGTGCTTTTCCTACTATTACAGATCAAAATGTCTGCTGTGAAAAAGGACAGTTATTACATATGACCTAGTTGTGATCACCTGAATGCGCCATCAGGCCAATTAATGGTCCTGCAAAGGATTTTGGGACAGTGAGGGCTGAAAATCATGTACCTTGATGAGCTGTTATCATATTTCTGCTCTGGAAATGCTGCATTCAAAGGATGCGCCTCCTTATTTTGGGTGCAGAAACAGTAAGTCAGCAGCAGATAAGAAGTTAAAGGGTCAGTTCCAAGTTTAAACTCCAGCACCTGTTCGCTGATCGTGTTGGTCGAGCGGTCGTGGTTGTTTTTATCATAAACTCACCATGAACAGTGACTGACAGCACTTTCCACTGACGGCCATGTTGGCTCTTCAGTCCTGCTCCGTGACCGTTGCTATAGCAACTGGTGTTTCTACGGCAGCTGATCTCTCAGCTCTTGGCCCTGTCACCATGGTGATGTTTCGTGGAGGACGGCGGGACTTATTTACAGCTGACTACAGCTCGTCAGCTGTGCAGAGAAAAGGCAGCAGCAGTAACGTTTGAAGCACCCGGACTGAGCCTGGGTGCAGGTTCTGGCTCCAGCATCATCCTGGACCGGTTTGAATTCAACCAGTAGAAAGCAATAGATGGGATTTATTTTATCTAGTTTTATGCTGCAATAAAACACAGAACTCCAGAGGCTCTTATTGTTCTTCTACATCTGACCTGAGGAATGTGAAAGCAAACTGCGTCATCACTTCAACATGGGCTGAAGCAGGGCGACCTCTGCTGGACACCGTGTGGAACCACAACTGCTGCACAAAAACCTGCAGGGGTCAGAAAAAAAGAAAGAAAACTGCAGCTGTTAGAGCAAAATAAAAAATAAGAAAGATTAGTGATTCAGGTGGATCACTGCTGTACAGACACATGAAGCAGTCGCAGCTTGATGAAACCGCAGTATGGTCTCAGGAGGTCTCTGTCCTGGTTCCGGCGACCTGTAGAGAGCAGCACAACTTGAATCTTTATCATTCTTAAGGTGCAGTCAAAGTATGGTTCTGAGGTCTGGTTCACGTTCTCGAAGACAATGTTAGGGGAGCACTTCTTGATGGACGTAGCGTGCACTTCAATCTAATAAAATAAACATTATTAATATATATCACTTTTCTTAAATAACAAAGTGAAAAGAAAAACAAAAGAAAATCAAAGTGCACAAGGCAAACAGAATGAGAGTAAAGTCAGAGGACCAGAGCAGTGAAAACACTGACATGAATGAGAACAATAAATAGTAAAACAGTATAATAAATAAAAACATCAAGCTGTCCTGGTTGAATCACTGGGAAAAAGAGAGAAGTCAACTCCGACCACAGAGCTTTGAATTCAGACGTACACTGAAGGTGAAAAATCCACTTTGTAGGAAGCTGACGAAACATTCAGTTTGTTCTCTGATCAGTTTGGGATGAATTCAGCAGCAGCAGTGACGTGTTTGGTTTCCAAGGAGCTTCTTTTTGACACGTCACAGCAGGAAAATCAAAGGTGTAAATAATAAAATGAATGATGGCTCTATTCCATTTATATCACTGTCACACCATCACTTGAATGGAACAGAGCCTTCATTTATGTTATTCATAACACCTGAACATAATCTATTTAACTGGCGTCTGCAGCTGAGGTTTGTAGGTAGCTCAGAACCAGAGCCAACCGCCATGTCAAACTATAATAATTCAAACCCACAGCTTTAGCATAAAACTATAGTATCATTAATTAATTATTTCTGTGTTGAGAGCATTAATAGAAAGCTTTGAAATGTGTATTTAGGCTCGTAAACGCTCTGTGAAAGCGATGCAGCAGTTTCTGTCCGTGGGTTGTTGTACAGATGAGGGTGCACTGTGAGAGTAACAACTTCTCCATTTCCAAACACAATGCATCCGTTTGTGTAACAGTCGACGCCGAGCTTAAAGTCACCCGGACAGGGCTGGAAACACAAAGCACACAAACAGGAAACACGTCCTCGAATGAATCAGCTGATGTCAGCTGAAGTGAATGATGGAGAATATTTCTGCGCCTCAAGCTGAAATCAGCAAAGACAAAAACTTTTGAAATGCAATTTTATACAATTTCATCAGGATCTAACAGATCCTCATCTGATTAAAACCAAAAAACCTCCAGCTGAGAATGAAGATAAAGAACAAACGTCCAACATTCTCCCAGATTCTGATATTTGAATAATTTTGCATCGTTTGAAAAGATCGACGAGTTTTCTCTCTCATACAGAGCTCCATGTTGATTTAGCTTAGCTTAGCATAAAGACTGAAAGCAGTGGGACAGTTTAGCCTAGAAAAAAATACTCCACCCAACAACTCCACGGCTCATCAGGTGCACGATGCATGAGCTCAGTTTAAAATACTGTGACACTGTTACAGCCTGAGTCTCAGCTGCCTGTTACCACTGAGGATCAAACACAAAGAAATAATGAAAGAGAAATCCAGAATTTGTAGCAAATTTATTCCATAAAATACACGTAAATATACTTGTATATTGCTCTATGAAGCAGCGCTGCTACAGTTCATCCACACAGGGCACACGGCCGCATCCCCACTGGGAGGAAGTGAAATCTGAGGAGGAACTGAGATTCGCCTTTGACTGTTTGTTGTAAACCAGAGTTTAAATTCTGTTTGATTTCCTGTGGAAATGCAGCCAAGTACAGAAACCTAAAGAACAGCTCTTGAAAAATAAAAACCCTTCACACGTTAAAAAGTAGGAGATGAACAGGTGATGGTTGGTGTCTGACTGAGGAGAAACTTTGGATGTGAAGAAATTCGATCATTTTTAAATGAACAACTTTTTTTTCCCAAATATGAACCCTGAACTGCTTTTCAAACAGTTTAAAAAATGAACCTTTAGTCAAAGTAAAAACATCCAACAAACACGCAGCACTGAAATGAAAGCAGAGGGATGACTTTTACACATTAGATTCATTTAACAGCTCAAATATTTCTTGATTCCCCAACTACAAGAACAACTTATACAAACACGTTTGTTCTTCAGTGGAACTTACGAATGATTGAGGAGAACTTCATTTACCAGGCGTTTCCAATTTTGAATATTCTTTTAAGGAAAACTAAAGAGTCTTATTATGAATAAATGTGGAGTTTAAATGGTCAGAAACACCTACTGCAAGTGTTCTTGAATGAAGCCCATTGAATCCTCTATTTTTCTTGGCTCTCAAATAGTCAATTATTGGTTTTCGGCCTTCAAAATTCCACCTAAAGTCGAGGAGGATACAACCTCTACAAAGCTGCAGTCCTGCTGTTGGATCATCTCTGAGCTGAATTCAGGATCCTGTATAGTGCTCTGTAACCTGGCAGGAGTGAAGACGGGGTTATACGGTATACCGTCTATAAAAATACTTTGAATAATAATTTGTGTGTGATATGGTTTTTCCTCCCGAACCCTTTAAAGATTCCTCCAAAATCGCTACACAAGTTGTTTGCAATTTCCAATATTTTCCCCCCATATATTTCCCCCGGGGGCTCCGTAGATTTGTTAGTGAAGCGTCAGGTAAAGGGAGATGAAGCAGGAAATGCCAGAGCTGCTCTGTAGTAAGGCTAAATATAACTATAACTGTAACTGTGCATACTGTTGTATTTGTATAGTGCTTTCGGTTGCTCATGCAGCGTCTCCACAGCGGAGGAAGGCTGAGCCGAAATGTGAAATTCTCAGGTCCCAAACATAGTGAAGACCGGAGGTGCGACGGTTTCCTCCCGTCGGCGGCTTTAACACCAACTCGACATGATGTCATCACATAAATCTGTACATGTGCATAGTCGTTAATGTTTCATTCATTTAGAGCTCAGATGAACGGCCGTATGACCTTCAAGGTGTCTTGAGCCATTAGTGACTTTGTTTCGTCCCTTATTCATCATGTTTTACACAGTATAAAGAAAACTCATTCTTAACTCTCCACCAATCAGATTGCAATACAACACTTTCCCTGCTGATGTAAATCACATCTATTTTTATCCCTTATCATCATCATCATCATCATCATCATCCACTCCAGGCCACCAGACCCACTGAAACCACAGGTCTCCATAGTAACCAAATGCACATAAAAACACATTTTAACACTGAAAAGCAGCAGATTTTGCCTTGAACATATGACCCAGCTGTTGTGAGTAAAATGTTTCATCAGGTAGAAGTCTGTGTGAAAAGCTCCATCAGTGCTTTTTGTGACTGAATCATGATTAATGCCTCTTTCACTGTTGCAGGTGAAAACATCCAAGATGCTGATTTATTATTTTAAAAAGTGCGATGAAATGATTTTGTCCCTCAAATCTAAATTAAAATGAATTACAAAGTAAGATATCCAGGAAATAAACCCGGCTGAATTCAGAAACACACAACAAATTCAACAAGTTCTTTGAAAACTCACAAAAAAGTGCTAAACTGACAGTCCTGAAGGAGGAATTTGAGCTGTGCCATCTTTGATTTACCGCAGAGACACGATTGTCTCACTAATTGTCTTTACGCTCATTGAAGGTGCTCTGTGGAGTTTTTGTAGCACTATGGACCGTTTTATTTTTAAAGATTCGCTCCCTGTTCGGTTTGTGACCTGCTGCACAGTCCTGCCAATGGTTTCACGTCACTCCACTGACCTACAGGGGGCGGTAATGCACCAAGAAATAAAGAAATGTACCAACAAAGGCAGAGAAGAAGAAGACTGCAAGTTAAAACATGTGCATGTAAACAATGCGGGATTTAAATCACTTTAAAAGATCAGCTTTGCAAATGTTTTATGAGGAAGGAAACGTTTGAGTGTTTTGGGGATTAACACTGAATGTAAATTTAACTTTTGTTTGTTTTGAAGAAAACTCCACCAAGCAGCTTTAACAGACGGTTTCAGACAGGTTGTAAAGATATGTGAATAAAACTGACTTGATGTCACTGTTCTCCTGTGAGATACTTGTGACGTGCAGAAGCTTTTCTACATGTTTAAGTCTGTCTTCCACTTGCTTCATGTTGGAATCAGTAACGTCCCGACATGGCGTCTCCGTGGCCTCGACACATAGCTACGTGTTTGATAAAGACGCAGAAGTATAAATCCAGCTTCAGAGCGAGGAATGGAAGGAGCTTCTTACTCATCTATTTATACTCCTCTCATTTCTACAAAAGGTTCCTCTGAACCCTGAAATGGTTTTAAACTGTTTTGTTTTAAGTGCCAAGAAGCTTTGTGAGTATCTTTGATTTAATATTGTTTTTAAGGGGAAACTGACGTTTATGACTCTCAAAAGTAGAACAATTCGTGAAAACGGCTCCAGGATTATTATTTTAGGATTATCGTGAAGTCGCAGCCACTAACAAAAGGTGCAGAGAGATGAAACTCACAGGAAACATCATCAGAGCATTTAAGGCTTTCAAAGTGCGACTGAACACATGAATGGTGCATAGGCTGACTGAGTATTACAAGTATTCCAGCGTTAGGACAAAGAAATCTGAGATTTGGAAAACATAGTCGAAATATTCTGAGGATAGAAGTTTTCATTTTGAGAAAAAGTCTTAATATTACAAGAAACAGAATATTTCAGCTATATTGGGAGAAAAAAGTCATTCACGTACAACTTTTCATCATAATATTTTGACTTGAAATTACGCCGTTTCTCTAAAATGACAATTGTTTCTCAAATATTAAAGCTTTTTCTTTTCATATTATAACTTTGTGCTTGAAATTTTGACTTATTTCTCATAACATTACGTTTTAAAAAAATACTTCCTTGTGATGAGAAAGTAAAAATATTCACACATTTTCTTGTATTATCATGACTGTTTTCTTGAAATTTTGACCTTTTTTCTTGAAATGAACTTTTTTCTATGTTCTTTTTTTATTCTCGAAATCTCGGATGTTTTTCCGCGCAGTGGTCGTAGCCCTCGTGTTGTAGCGTAGTGATTGTACTCTGCAGTGTGTGTGTGTGTGTGATTCTAGCCCTCCCCCTCGCTCTCCTCCAGGTTGTGTTTGACCAGAAACTCTTTGATGGTTGGCTGGTTGTCCAGCCCCACCCACTGCTCCTCCAGGTGCTGCAGAAGCTCCTCCCAGTGCCGCTTGTCTCTTCCCGTCTGCCACGACAGCCGGACCACCGCCGCTAACAACGGCAACAGGAGGGGGTGTGGCCTGTTGCCGTGCCAATGCGATGCGACCTGTTTTTCATTAAGTGGGCGAAGCTTGTCCTCGAGTGGGAGGGGCCCGTCCTCTGCGTTAGTTTGAGTCTCGGCGGGGGTCAGAACACGGAGGGCGAGGTCGCAGTGCTCCCGGGCCTCCTCCAGCTGGTCCACTTCCTGGAAACAGCTCGACAGCCCCACCAGGGTGAAGAACCAATGGGAGGAGGCCGGGGGCGGGGCCTGAGCCTGGTTGTCATAGTAACTTGCCCAGCCCAGTTTGTGTTGCAGTCTCTTGGCGTTGAGCAGCGGACCCAAGGCCTCCTGGTAACGTCCCACCCTCGACGAAACAAGACAAACGCAGCTGTGAAACATTCAAAATACCCCAAAATACTTCAATATACCCCCCAAATTACTTCAATAATACCCTCAAAATACCTCAAAATACTTCAAATAACTTCTATAATACCCCAAAAATACTTCAAAAGTACTTCAAAATACACAAAGATACTTCAAATTACTTCTATATAACCCCAAAATACTTCAAATTTCTTCTATAATACCCCAAACATACTTCAAAATACGATAAAAATACTTCAAAATACACAAAATACTTCAAAATACGATAAAAATGCTTCAAATTTCTTATATAATACTCAAAATACTTAAAATGACTTCTATAATACCCCAAAAATTCTTCAAATTAGTTCTATAATACCCCAAAAGTACTTCAAATTACTTCACAAATACTTCAAAATACTTGAAAATACTTCAAAATACCCCAAAATACTTCAAAGGTACTTTAAAATACATCAAATTACTTCTATAATACCCCAAAATACTTCAAAATACTTCTATAAAACCCCAAAATACTTCAAAATACTTCAAAAGTACTTCAAAAGTACTTCAAAATACGCAAAATACTTCAAAATACTTCAAATTACTTCAAATTACTTCTATAATACCCCAAAATACTTAAAAATACTTCAAAATACTCCAAAAGTACTTCAAAATACTTCAAAATTACTTCAAAATACCCAAAATACTTCAAAATACTTCTATAATATTCCAAAAATACTTCAAAAGTACTTAAAAATACACAAAAATAATTCAAATTACTTCTATAATACCCCAAAAATACTTCACAAGTACTTAAAAACACACAAAAATACTTCAAATTACTCCTTTAATACCCCAAAATACTTCAAATTACTTCTATAATACACCAAAATACTTCAAATTACTTTAATAATACCCCAAAAATACTTCAAAATACTTCAAAAAACTTCAAAAGTACTTCAAATTACTTCAAAATGCTTCAAATTACTTCTATAATACCCAAAATACTTCAAAATGCTTCAAATTACTTCTATAATACCCAAAAATACTTCAAATTAGTTCTAAAATACACCAAAAATACTTCAAAATTACTTCAAAATACCCAAAATACTTCAAAATACTTCTATAATATTCCAAAAATACTTCAAAATACTCCAATGTACTTCAAATTACTTCTATAATACCCCAAAAATACTTCAAAAGTACTTCAGAATACCCCAAAATACTTCAAAATTACTTCAAAATACTTCAAAATACACAAAAATACTTCAAATTACTCCTTTAATACCCCAAAATACTTCAAATTACTTTAATAATACCCCAAAAATACTTCAAAATACTTCAAAAAACTTCAAAAGTACTTCAAATTACTTCAGAATGCTTCAAATTACTTCTATAATACCCAAAATACTTCAAAATGCTTCAAATTACTTCTATAATACCCAAAAATACTTCAAATTAGTTCTAAAATACACCAAAAATACTTCAAAATTACTTCAAAATACCCAAAATACTTCAAAATACTTCTATAATATTCCAAAAATACTTCAAAATACTCCAATGTACTTCAAATTACTTCTATAATACCCCAAAAATACTTCAAAAGTACCCCAAAATACTTCAAAATTACTTCAAAATACTTCAAAATACACAAAAATAATTCAAATTACTTCTATATTACCCCAAAATACTTCAAAATACTTCTATAAACCCCCAAAATACTTCAAAATACTTCAAAATACTTCAAAATACGCAAAATACTTCAAATTACTTCTATAATACCCCAAAATACTTAAAAATACTTCTATAATACCCCAAAAGCTCTTCAGAAATATTCCAAAAGTACTTCAAAAATACTCCAAAAGTACTTCAAAATACTTCAAAATTACTTCAAAATACCCCAAATACTTCAAAATACTTCTATAATATCCCAAAAATACTTCACAATACTTCAAAAGTACTTCAAAATACTTCTATAATACTCCAAAAATACTTCAAAATACTTCAAAAGTACTTTAAATACACAAAAATACTTCAAAAGTACTTCAAAATACACAGAAATACACCAATGTACTTACATTTACTTCTATAATACCCCAAAAATACTTCAAAAGTACTTCAAAATACCCCAAAATACTTCAAAAGTACTTCAAAATACTTCAAAATACACAAAAATAATTCAAATTACTTCTATAATACACCAAAATACTTCAAATTTCTTCTTTAATGCCCCAAAAATACTTCAAAATACGATAAAAATACTTCAAAATACACAAAATACTACAAAATACTTCAAAAGTACTTTAAAATGCTTCAAATTTCTTATATAATAACCAAAATACTTAAAATGACTTCTATAATACCCCAAAAATACTTCACAAGTACTTAAAAACACACAAAAATACTTCAAATTACTCCTTTAATACCCCAAAATACTTCAAATTACTTCTATAATACCCCAAAATACTTCAAATTACTTTTATAATACCCCAAAAATACTTCAAAAAACTTAAAAAAAACTTCAAAAGTACTTCAAATTACTTCAAAATGCTTCAAATTACTTCTATAATACCCAAAATACTTCAAATTAGTTCTAAAATACACCAAAAATACTTCAAAATATCCCAAAATACTTCAAAGGTACTTTAAAATACATCAAATTACTTCTATAATACCCCAAAATACTTCAAAATACTTCTATAATACTCCAAAAATACTTCAAAAGTACTTCAAAAGTATTTTAAAATACACAAAAATACTCCAATGTACTTCAAATTACTTCTATATAACCCCAAAATACTTCAAATTACTTCTATAATACCCCAAAAATTCTTCAAAGTTCTTCAAAAGTACTTCAAAATACACAAAAGTACTTCAAAATACACAAAAATAATTCAAATTACTTTATTATTCAAATACCCCAAAAATACTTCAAATTTCTTCTAAAATACGCCAAAAATACTTCAAAATACCCCAAAATACGTCAAAGGTACTTTAAAATACATCAAATTACTTCTATAAAACCCCAAAATACTTCAAAATACTTCTATAATACCCCAAAAATACTTTGAAATACACAAAAATACTTCAAAAGTACTTCAAAATACACAAAAATAATTCAAATTTCTTCTATAATACCCCAAAAATACTTCAAAATACGATAAAAATAATTTAAAAGTACTTCAAAATACATAGAAATACTTCAAAAGTACTTCAAAATACGATAAGAATACTTCAAAATACTCAAAATACTTCAAAACACTCCGCTCCATATACTGGAACATTTAATTCTATTCTATTTTATTCTATTGTATTGTATTTTATTGTATTCAAATATACCGGCTGCTATGACGACTTAATTTTCCTTCGGGGATGATTAAAGTAATCTATCTATCTATCTATCTATCTATCTATCTATCTATCAGTACTTTAAAATACTTAAAATGACTTCTATAATACCCCAAAATACTTCAAAAGTACTTCAAAATACACAAAAATACTTCAAATTACTTCTATAATACCCAAAATACTTCAAATTACTTCTATAATACCCCCAAATTACTTCTATAATACCCCAAAAATACTTCAAAATACTTCAAAAGTACTTCTTTAAACCCCAAAATACTTCAAAAATACCTCAAAATACTTCAAATGACTTCTATAATATCCCATAAATACTTCAAATACTTCAAAAGTACTTCAGAATACTACTATAATACTCCAAAAATACTTCAAAATACTTCAAAAGTACTTCAAAATACTTCAAAAGTACTTCAAAATACACAAAATACTTCAAAATCCTTCTATAATACCCCAAGAATACTTCAAAATACTAAAAAAAGTACTTCAAAATACTTCTATAATACCCCAAAAGTACTTCAAAATATTTCAAAAGTACTTCAAAACACACAGAAATACTTTAAAAGTACTTCAAAATACCCCAAAATACTTCAATAATACCTCAAATTCTTTCTATAATATCTATAATACTTCAAATTCTTTCTATAATACCCAAAATACTTCAAATTACTTCTATAATACCCGAAAATATTTAAAAACTACTTAAAAAAATACTTCATATTAGTCTATAATACCCCAAAAATACTAAAAAATACACAAAGATACTTCAAAAGTACTTCAAAAACATTTTTATAATACCCAAAAATACCTCCAAATACCCCAATGTACTTCAAAATACACCAAAATACTTATAAATAACAAATAATACTTCAATAATACCAAAAATACTTCAAATTACTCCTATAATACCCCAAAATACATCAATAATACCCATAAATACTTCAAAAGTACTTCAAAATACTTCAAATTACTCCGATAATACCCCAAAATACTCCAATTATACGCCAAAATACTTCAATCATTCCCCAAAATACTTCAATAATACCCCAAAATACCCATCAATGACCCCAAATACCACAAAATACTTCAGGGCTCAGGAGGTGTTTAGGGTCTCTGCCATCAGAGTGTTAAAAACACTGTCCAAGACACATTTCTGCAAATATGTACCATGTAGTGAGCTGGTCTTGTGACACATACTTGAATTCATATAAAACTAAAGCTGCTCAATTTTAGTTAAAAACAGTAAAAAGTAGAAACTCACATTTTAAAGACCATCAAACTGAGCAAAAACATCGTTTTGACTTGTTGACGTCAGATCCGTCCTGTCATAGGTTTAGGTCACCTGAGGTTAGGTTACCTGATGAGCAGCTGTCCGGTCTGCAGGTCAGTCAGGTAGAAGAACTGTCGGACGCACAGCGCCCCCCGCAGGGCAGACAGGGAGCACAGGTGAGACAGGTACTGCTCAAACGCTCGGCTCCGCTTGGCGATGGTCTCCGCCGTGAAGTTCCTCCGCAGCTTCTTCCCTGCAGAGAGTAAAACAGGAAGCGGTCAGGCCCTGAAGTGTTTGAGCTCTCCCAGCGAAGGACACCAGGCAACACGACTTCTACTCACGCGGGAAACAGACACGCTCCATCTGGTCGCCGTGGTTACGCCGCAGCGTGGCGTGGAGCCGCTGGAAGTCGGAGTATCGGCGGGTGATGACGGCTGGAGTCTTATCGCTGCCGCCGGACTGGATCACATGGATGGTGTACAGCTGGAGAGAGGCGGCGACAGACAAGCTGCTGTAGGAAGCTGAATCTCCTCCGAATGATCCCTCAGATTATTTTATTTCAGGCTGCCAGACTTTGTGTCTGGGCTTTAAACTGGTTTTGATGAACGTCCCTGACGTAGAGTTCATTTAGGCAGCCCAGCTTTAAAGCATCTGCCTGGAGGTTAAGCTGAACGTGTAGATTGATATAATGCTGCGTTCCAGAAAACTCAGAAGTCAAGATTTTCCGACCTCCTACAAGAAAAAGTCCACTGGAACGCCACTCAAAGTCAGAGTTCTTACAACGGGGCAAATCCATCTACTCCGACTTCACGGAGATTCAGCCGTCTGACGTCAAACAACAATGGCAGCACGCACGGAGGCGCGCATCGTAAACCGTAAACCATTAACTAAAAAGCAACGTAAAGTATATCTGCCTGTATTTAATTAAAATAATACGAACTATCAACTATCAGTAAAAACCTGTTCTGCTCTGCTGACTGTTCAGCTGTTTATAGACCTGCCAAACAAACACCAGTTCGTCACAGTCGGCCAGGTTTTTTGTTTACGTTTGGCGTTGTGCACCTGGAACCAGGAGGTCAGAAATCAGAAACTTCAGCTGGGATATTCCAACCTCCGACTGTGTCTTGAACGTAGTCTGCTGAAGTGGTGCATTCATGTTCAATCGTACAAAATGACCTCCTCAGTCAGTTCCGATGGTGCTGTAATTTTGTCGATGGATTCATTTTTTCATGATTCATAATTTCCTTACAATATATATATATATATATATAATAAATATAATAACCCCAAAAAAAACACAATCCTGTTTTTATAGTGTACATATACCTGGATGTTGTGATTGTAACCTTTCTGGTTTTATGCACATTCAAAGCTAGAAACAGACAATAATGATGAATCTGAAACTTCTGACACCAAACATGACAAATCCCACATGTTTAAGATCAGTGAAACTTAGTCAGCTATCAAACCTTTGTGGAGCTGCTGGAAAAATCTGTAATGAACACCACATGTGGCCGCCATCCACAGGAAGAGGAAACGCCTCTCAGCAGTTAATTATAGTTCAGGTGCTTCAGGGCGCAGCAGCAGCACCTACATGACCTGCATCTGAATAACGGGACTCTACTCTGACGGTTTGTTTGCGGGACGGTCTGTTTGACCTCCAGCTGCCCCCTGGATGTTTGGACTCACCACATATTTAGAGGAGCTGTCCTGCACCACACTGGCGTCCGTCACCTCAAACAACAAGCTGTCCGTCAGCCGCCTCCCAGCGGGGGTGGGGCTCCCGCCGCCGAGTCCTCGCAGGTTCCTCCAGCCGTCCTGAAGCTGCCGAGCCAGCAGGGAGGTGGGAGAGGGGCCCAGTGGAGACACGCCCACAGGACTGGTGTCTGTGCAGGACAGGTGAGAGACGTTACTCCTCTAATCTACAACAAACACGTATTTCTTGAGGAGTATTTGATGACACATTTCCCCCAAAAAGCCGTAAAAAGAAGTACTTTTTTTTTTTTTAATGTAGAAAATCCACCACCACCAGTGGTTCGGGCGCTAGTATCAGTAGTGTACAGTCTGAAGACTGATATTGTCTTAATCTGAAGGATTTGGCATTTAAACTAAAATAATAAAACAAAACTTATTGTAATATTAAGATGTTCATACAATCAGTGTGATTGAATCAATGGTTGCCAGTTTTTATTTTCTTTAGATTGTTCTGGCATGAGGATTTCTGCAGTAAGCTTATATAGTCCAGTAGTTGGTAGGAAAATAGTCCAACACCCTCTGTTGTACACAACTTAACAGTGTAAAATCAGTGTATAGTTTTGTCCAGTATCATATCCCCTTGATCGCCTCACATCTGCATGCAACACACAGCGGCTGTTGTGTCAGCCGACCCCGTGAACTTGCCCACAAATGGAGCAGAGCAGGTGAGTTGATGTAGAAATGAAAAACCTCACAGGAGGAAGTGAGCAGGTTTAGGATAAATGTGCTCACCTGTGCTGCTGGGCCCCTCCTCCATCGACTCTCCCAGGAAGTCGGAGTCGCTGTCCAGCCCCGAGCCCTCGCCCTCGGCTCCATCCTCTGCTCCTCCTCCTCCTCCTCCTCCGCTGTCGAAGCACAGCGTCCCCCCGAGTCGATCGGTCACACACTCCTCCTCCTCCTCCAGCTCGGCCTCCCAGCTGTCCTCTTTAAACTCCTCTTCTTCCTGTTCGCCTCCTGCTTCCTGCTCGGGTCCCGCCCCCTGACCATCTTTAAACAACGAGCGCTTCAGACGGTCCAGCAGCCGGGACGCCATGACGCCACCGGCCACCGCGCCACCGCGGGGGGGCCTGAAGAAACAGCACTTAAAGTTATTTATTTGTTTCACAGTAATCAGTTGTCCTCAATATGACATATTTTTGTGTTCCATGGCAGCCATGTCTATGAGATCAAGAAGCCATCAGTCTATACTGACATCTGCAGGATATTAATCTGTTGGATCCAGTAAAATCAGCCTCTGCTTGGCACAGAACTCCAAAGTGGATCTGTCATTAACTCACATCCACAAAGCCCTGGACGCCCAGGTATCCTGGGGTAAAGTAAGTACTTCATACAGCAAAGCAGGAACAAGTGTTAATGAATAGCCTGCTGTCAGGGACGAGGAGATGTAATGGTGGAAATGTGGAGATAACGGTTCACATTGTCTCTCTTGGAAGACATTCAGTGTTCATACACTCAAAAAGGGACAGAAACAGTTGTGTTAAGAACTTCACACTGAAAAATCACTGTGTAAAGTGGGCATAAATGTCAGATTTTAGAAGAAACCTTTGCCAAGACAGAGAGATACTGCGGAGGTCAGTTCCTGGGCCTGATTAACGCTTAACTGCTCTGCAGAGAGGTTTATTCCACGGTTTATTCTCTGTCATAAGTGTGCATCGCCGCGTGCAACTGCAGATTAAAAAGAAGAAAAGAACGAGTTCTCGGGTAAATGAACATGTTCCTGGATGTCTTGGAGAGGCAGTCGAGCTCCATTATTCTGTCTGAACACCCACAGTAAAGATCAATGGGACGTTCACTTCCACAATACAGGTCACTGAAAAAACACATTTCAGCTCTACAGACACACTGATCTACATCTGAAACAAGCCCGGCGGGGACGGCAGCGGGCTGAGCTGGCTCCAGTTACAGAGCTGGCGGCCTCTCTGAATGGAAATCGTGTCACACGTTAATAATGCAGCGGCTTTTCTTAGTCAGCCTGCAGCCCGGAAAACAAAACGCACAGCAAGGCTTCGGCCTGCAGAGCTTCCACAGGATCCCTCAGACAGAGATTCGGCTTCTTCTACACATCAGGTGTCCCAGTTTAGGAAGACAAAGTTGATCTTCCCTCCAACTCTGGGTCACAACTAAAATAAATAAAGAACTGAAGCTAAAACAGATGGAAAATGATAAAAACATGTCTTAATGAATGAATGAAACTTGTGTTAATGAACAGCAGCAAAACAAATGGCCAGTGGAAGCCTTCATCGATGACTTTCAAAACAAAAATTATGAATTTGTGTATATTTTAAATGTTAAATTAGCAGCTGAGGGAACGATGGTGCTAACATCTTACATCAAAGCAGACAACTCAAATGGTGTAATGTATTTCATTATATTGTTGGATGAGTTTATCGAAATATTATTTATTATTTATAAAACATATTATTTATAAAACATTTAGCCGTTTTGTATTTTTTTTATTTTGTAACTATTAATCTAATTAAAAACTGGTTAAAGAAAAACTTAATTCTATTTATTCATTTTCTGACTATTTTGTGATGAATTAATAAAATGTACTGATCTTTCTAATGCTTTTAATACTGTTGACTGCATTTTACTTAAACTTAAACACTGTCTTGGTTTGGATGTTTTTGCTCAGATCTGGTTTCCTGCACTTTTGTCTGAGGGCAAAAACGGGATCTGATCTGATAAATAAGGGGTACCACACGGGTCCTTTACCATTTACACTCTCTGTAAACAATATTACCACTCCAACACTATAATATTCATTTTAATGCAGATGACACAGTCCTCTATGCATCTGGCTCCTCTTCGTTTCAAGATATACAAGGATTACTTTTAACTGCCTTTAATGTTCATCATGCATCTCTGCAGAATCTCAAGATTTTACTGAATGCTGACGAGACAAAATGTGTTTTATTCTCAAGAACTCCTTATTCCAGTTTGCACTGTAACTGAAATTGTACAAATGTTATAAATACCTGAGAATTTGGCTAAACAGCAGTCTGCCTTTTAATAAAATGAGTTTATTTTCAGAATAAGGCATGTTTGTGTTTCACTATGGAAATCTCCTTTATTCTCATGCTGCTTGATGCAGTTTATTATATTACAGGCGATAAACATCATCAGTATTAAACAGTACGCTGGTTGTCAGGAACAACAAGAAGGGAGCTTCCTTCTATCTTTGTTATTTATAAAGCTGTCTCACTGTATCACTTGTCTTCTCACATTTAAAACCAGAGCAGATCTCAGGTCAGTTTACCTCTAGTAACCCCTCAGGTAAAAACTGAACTTGAGAAGACTCTTCGTCTGCTTTGGACCTTATAAATGGAACGAATTACAGAGGATTTTAAAGTTGAACGTCTCATCCCACCGACTGGTTTTAAAGTTTTAACTTCAGATCTGTTTAGTGACGTGTGTGATTGATTCTGATGCTGTTTGTGCTTTTCTTTGTTTTACTGACTCTCTGCTGCACTTGGATCTCAAAATAGATCTTGATCTCAATGTGATTAGCTGATTAAATAAAGATTATATATGTATATATACATAAATAAGTGTGTGTGTGTTCAGTTTACCACCTTTCATAGCAAGGAAATACATAGTTATTTCCTTTCCTGGTCTGTAAAACAGAGAAAAGCTTCACGTCGTCACATTTAAGAAGAAGAAGTTAACAGCAAATTGATATCTTTAGATCAACGACTTAAACTAGTAATCAGTCATCAGATTTGTCAGCTGGCTGTTGACTGGTTATTTGTTTTGATCCTTTTATTTTAAACTGCTGTTAAGTGTTGAGTTGGCAGTCAGACTCATTTTCTCCTGAATCTTCAGTTGCTTCATTTTCCTACATAACAACAACAACTAATGTAGGAAGCAGGAGTTTCCGAGGCGTCCGTGAAGGTGACTTGGCACACTGATCGATTAAATATTAACTGATTAACAGCCTCAATTATCAGATCGATAAGTCTAACTGCACGGGAACATCAGGCACGGTGCTGTGGCGACAACAGAGAAAACTGTAAAGTTATCCAACAAAGTGACGACTTCAGTCTGTGAGGTCTGTAATCTGACAACATGTAGTTAGCTGGTTAACTAGTTAGTTAGTTGGTTAGTTAGTTGGTTAGTTAGCTGGTTAACTAGTTAGTTGGTTAGTTAGTTGGTTGGTTGGTTAGTTGGTTAGTTGGTTGGTTAGTTGGTTAGTTAGGTCACACTCGCCCGGTGCTTGAAACTAACTTCAGTCCGCCTCACCGGGGTAAAGTAAAGTTTAGCAGTCAGTCTGGAGCTAACGGCTAACGGCTAACCCGCTCAGTCCTCTGACCGTCCGCGCGCTCAGTTATCGATCCGATCGGCTCGACGTCACTCACCGCGGGATCGAAGCCGGCTGTCCCCGCTCCTCTTAGCGCATGTCGGCGGGAGAACGGGCTGAAAGCTCCGGTCAGGTCCCGGTGCGGTCCGTGGCTGTATCCTGATTCCTGAAACTGTCCCCGGCCGCAGCCTGCGGGAGGAGGCGGGACCTGCGGGATCAAGTCCCGCAGCGGCCGTACAAGGCGATGCACCGCCGCACGCCGACCGGCAGGGGGCGGCAGGGACCGGGGGGGGGGGGCGGCAGGGGGCGTAAACTCACATTTAAATACCTGCGCTCAATGTGCGGGAAAACATTACTGGAATAAAGTATTTATAGTAAAAGTAAAACTGCAATATAAAAATACTCCAATTCAACTCATGCATTCATTCAGTACCTTAGTGAAGTAAAAGTATATAAGTACTTTTAGTAAAATGTAGTTAAAGTGTTAAAGTAATGAGTTCCTGTCAGTGTTTTTCACAAATATAACTTTTTCCAGTGTTATAGAAAATAGTCATGGCTGTGGTTATGAAATCTTTTGAAGGACATGTTTAAACATGTTTATTGGCTGTGAGAAAATGCATCATCCTGTTCTTCCATCAGTACAACACAAAAGCAGCATTATGTGATATTAGATCCCATGAAAAATGTATAATTTCCTTTGTATTGACGCCTGTTTCCTGCCTGATGTCTGAACATTTCAGAAAAGAAGAAAACCCAAATCCTGACATCTCTCCAGAGGAAGGAAGCCACTGGGACCTGCCTTATGAAGCACAAACATCCTGTCTTTCCCACAGGCCCTGAATGCAGCAGGACTGGAGGGCGTGGTCAACCTGGCACAACCAGGAAGGTGTTAAAGTGACGTCAGCAGCAGCAGGTAAGAGCCTCCACCCTGCAGCAGCAGCAGACTCTACACACACACACGGCCGCCCTCAGCTCACCTGAACAGGTAAGAAAACCAGCAGCACCTGCTCTCTGTACTGGGACTGAACCAGTAACAGCTGCTGGGACTGGACCAGTAACAGCTGCTGGGACGGCTCAGTGTGTGTTTGTGTGTGTGAGTGAGTAAAAGGTTTGAGAGTGAGTGTGTGTCAGTGTGTGACCCAGATTAAGGTGTGTTTGTGTGTTGGGTCTTTACAGTGATGTGTTCATCTTTATTCACCTGTAAACGCTTAATTTAAAATTCACATTTTTTTAATTTACACGTGGATATTTTAAATACCGTTTTACATTCTCACAAATATATTCTACATCAGCTTGTTCCAACTCTTAAGTTTTATTATTGTGTTTTTATCGATGTCATTGATTCAGTCATATCTGGAAAACTGTAGTTTAAAAAGTATGTAGAGTTGCAACTAACGATTAATGTCATTATTGGTTAACCTGCCGATTGTTTTCTCAGTTAATTTGTTATCAGTTTGGTCAATAAAATATCAGAACAGTGATTTCCTGTAACCCAAAGTGATGTCAGATGACTTATTTGGTCCGACCAACAGTTTAAAATCACAAAATATTGGATTTCTTATCACATGAAAGAAAAGCAGCATATCTTCATAATTAAGAATCTGGGAACGAGAGAATATTTGGTATTTTTTCTTTTAAAAAAAGAAAATAGTTTGCAGTTTATATTTCAATAAATTGATTCAGCTCTAATTAGACAGTAAACACGAAGCTCCAGCAGAGGTTAAGAAGTTTGCTTTAAACTCCCTTTAAATCCAAAGGTTTTCAAAGGCACCAAATATTGTCGGTTTGAATTTTCAAACTTAATGATCCATAACACATGTGGAAAGTACGACGTCATGTGTTGGTGCAGCTCTAAAAAACACAACGTGTCGTGGAGTTTGGGGAATAAAGGACAGGGAATTTCATTGGCATGAAGTTAAAATATCCAGAAGAGACTTAAAGTCTTGTGGTTTGTGATGTGTGAACTCAACCGGTGTTAAAGATTAACTTGTTTCCATGTTAATCGGTGACTTTGGTGACGACCGACGTTCAGAGCGAAGTCACCGGTTCACATTCGAACCAGCTGTGACTGAAAAGGCCGTAAAACTGCACTTTGACCACAGGCCAAATATGATCACCACTGTTTGACGTTGTCCAGAGTAACCGAATAATAAGTGAATGTACTGTGGTCTGACGACAAGTTTAAATCATCATTAATGTTAAAATGAACAAGAAGTGTATCCTGAGCTGCTTTTTACGGGCGTGTAAAGAGCTCGTGAAGCGAGTTGTCGTGTGCTGGATTAATCGTCCAGAGCATGTTCCCTGTGATCTGCGTAACCACGACTACAGAATACTGCTAATGTTGAGTTCAGGGCATCAAAACGAGCCACGGAAACTTTCCCTTCGTCGTGTGGTTTGTTCATGCTGACCTCTCTCTCTCTCTCCCCCCCCCCCCCGATATTTGGACCCCACCATGCAGCGATAATTTCTATTCAAACGCAGAGTTAAAAGCAAGTCTATAAGCACACTTAGTGTCACGTAGATTTCTTAAAATGACGAAGCCAGCAGAAACATCTCCAGCAGCACCTGGAGGTGCACAGGTGCTGTAAAAAGGATAAGAACAGAATGAAAAAGGCTTATTTCCAATGTGGTTCTTCTTATGTGTTGGTGGGGCATCATGAAAAAAAGGCAGCAGCTGCACACATCGCTTCATCTGAAAAGAAGAATCAATCACAGTACAGTTATATAAGGATATTAATCCATAAAGATTCCAATATACAGTTCAGGTAAAGGGCTGCACTGGTCCCAAATTCCTCAATTGAAAGATACCTGGAACATCATTCCAATCACAATATACAAAACAATCAATCCATACAGTCAGAACAATATACACGACGCATGAAGGGGAACGTCAACCCAACATCGGCTGTTCAATGCTGCTTATTTCAGACGACAGACGGCCATTTGTTCAATGACGACTTAAAGCCAGTTACAGAGTCCGTCATCTTAATGCTCACCGGCAGCCCGTTCCCCATACAGCTCTGGAACCTGAAGGGAACCAAATCAGTTGTGCTCCTTCTTTTGGCATAGTTACAGTTTTCCTTGATACAGGTAAAGTAGTTGCCCAGGGACTTTGGGACAACTGGACGCTCACTGTGTTGTACTGACAGGGGGCTCGAGCGCTGATAGTAAAATGATATTTAAAGTCCAATAAAACGACGTCGCAAATTACACAGCCTCGGAAATGTTTACTCACCAACTCTCTGACTGATCTTTACAAAAACGTAACATTATAACAGATACGGGATTTATGGCTGTGCTGCTGTGTCAGATTGCTTCATCTTGCTTGTGGGTTATTGTGTCCTCACTGCAGTCACGCTGTTTAAGTAATTTAGTCAGACTGCTGTGTTTGAACAGAAGTCGCTCTACTGGTCCCACCGGCTGCAGGCCTGGGAGGGGCGGAGAGGCCTGACACAGACACAACTGACTCAGTGCTGGACGGATCCAACTACTGACTGTCTGTGTGTTAACTAACCTGAATACAGTCACAGCTTCGTGTTAAAGAGGTGATCCGCAAGTCCCCCAGTTTTTATAGCAACTGCCAGCTTTAAAATCAGCTTTACTGCTGTTGACATTCCTGCAGTATGTGGAGTCTCTTCTGTGGTCGTGTCTGTTGGTTGTGTGCAGGTAGATTACAAGATACACTTTCTAACACTGAGAACACAGAGAGGAGCAGGCAGACGGTGAGCTTCAGTCCAGGTCTGTCAACACGATGCACCGTGCTCGGTCACTCATATGACCAGATATATATAGATCACCAGTGGAGGAAGTGTTCAGGTCCTTTTTTATTATACACACTGTAAATACTGTGTCACAGTAAAAGTCCTGCAGTGAAACTGTTCCTCAGTAAAAGTCTGTGAGTATAATCAGTAACATGTAGTTAAAGTATTTCCACAGTAAAATGTCCCTGTGCCTGTTGTACTATTATATATTCTATCATTAGATTATTATTCCTCATCATTCATGGAAAAGCAGGATTTTACTGTTGGAGCTCATTTTGAACTGTTTTGTATCGGACTGCAGCTGATGATTATTTTCATTCTGGATCCATCTGCTGATTATTTTCTCCATTAATCCATTGATCCTTTGCTTTGTAACAATAGTGAAAATAGTGAGAAATGGCGTCACGATGAGCCAGAGCCCTGGCACATCCACAGCAGAGAAACCACAGACAGGAGGGCGTTTTTTATAGTTTCTGGACAACAGCGGTGCTCTGTGGCACCGAGGAAGACGACATATCAGGCTGTGATTCACACACAGGACTCATTAGTGGATACATTCAGGGAAAAATCAGCAGACTTATCCTTTAAAGACGGATTTCTTCTGACACTAGTTTTTCTATATTAATGTCTTTAGTTTTGTCTTCACGTTGGCTGATTTAATCACCGCAGTAACACAATTAACACCATGTTTTCAGACAGGATGTTTCTCACATATCGTAGTGCCAGTGTGTTTTCCCTCTCGCTCCCCTCCCCCTCCAGCAGTCTCTCAGGTCTGAACACGCTCGCACGCCTCCATCAGACCAGTTCAACCACTCACTGCCACACATTCACACACTGTTGTTCGCTTCTGTGTTTATGGATGAAAAGCAGTTACAGAAGGAGATGACGTTGAGATTTAAAAGCAGCCTCCCTGCTGTGATTCTCGGGTGTGAAGACTCAGCTCTGCGTCTCCTCCCCTGCAGGAGTTGTTGGGCAGTCACAGTCTTCAGATTAAACCAGTCCACTTATCCACCTAGTTTCCACCTTCCGCCTCCTCCTGCTTGTGTAACGCCAAGGACACAAATCATGGCGTCATTTTGTTCTGTGGAAGGTCACTGACTAACCGTGTTGTGTCACATTTGGTTTCCCAACACCATGCTTCCATCTGGGAGTAAAAACAGACATTTGATGTACGTGTCTGAGTGAATATACAGTCTGATGTCAAACAGTAGACCTGTTGGAGTCCTGAAAGGGACATGTCTCGCTGTCATAAAAACATGTAAGTGTAAATAGTGCATTAATGATCAAACAGGTGTCTAATTTAGACAATTCTCTAATTAGTTGAGTTTATTATCATCTTTCTAATATCTTACTAAAGAGCAACATGTCAGACTTGTTATTTCCACTATCTATGAACCTCAAGACGGAGACAGGAATGTCTGAAATTGAGAAAACAGGACAATAAGTGCTGTAATGTTGTGATGCTCCAGTGAGCATGATGAAAATAGTTGACAAAACAAAAGATAATAAACAGAAAGTAAAATGCTAGAGAATGAAGTCGACTCATTTTTTAGTAAGCAAAGTGAAAAATAACTGAACGCTCCGATACGACTAAACAGGAACTGATGAGGCAAAGTAAACTGAACCACAGATTCAAGTTGAAGCTACAAAGGTACCAGCGGTGGAAAGTAACAGTACAGCTCTGAGGTACTTCTACTCCACCACATCACAGGCATATATTCCACTTTATACTCCACTACATTTATTTAATAACTGAAGTTGCAGATTCTGATAAATGACACAAAATGTAACCAACAAATAAATTCTGATGTTTTATTATAGGTCGAGATGAAACTTTACTGATCCTCTGAGGGAAAATCTTTTGTAAGAGTTTCAGTGCAGGACTTTTACTTGTAACAGAGTATTTCTACACTGTGGTGTTACTACTTTTCCTGAAGTAAAAGCTCTGAGTACCCCTCCCACCACTGCTCCTACCTTTTTAGCACCAGCCTGCAGTTCACTGCACATGATGCACAGTGTGAGCATGTGACAGATAAAACCTTTGAATCTTCGGCGAAAAGGATTTCCAGTTATAGTAACTGACAAAGATCACAGCAAGCCGTAAACTCAAACATCCCCTCAGGAATCCACAGAGGATAAAATACAAACACTGCAAACAGGTTCTTCTACATTCTCTGGTGATTTATTTAGCAAGATACAGTATGAAGGACTCCTTCTCTCTCTTTAACTGACATATAAGATAAGTGTCGTTCTTTCTACTAATTCTTCTGAACCGTTTCTCTTCTGTGCTGACGTCTGATGTATTATTTATTTATTTTTCTAATCTTAGTTTCTGACTTATTTTGAAGCTTTTTCAGGCACTTGAAATCAGCAAAATTCGTCTCTCTTGAGTTAACTGTCTGTAGAAAGAGTCTCCCGTCCTGAGCAAACTACTACATTACTCCTCCATCAGTGACATCAAGTGTCTTTGCCTTTTTCTCCACAGTCCAATCATGAGGTGGCGCTCTCCTCGTCTTCCTCTCCTCCTCTTCTCTTTACTCACCCTCTGGGGAGAGGCGGCTTCAGATTTCAGGATCTGTGCCTACAATGTGCAGAAATTCAACATGAAGAAGGCGACGAACAACAGACTGCTACACACTCTGACACGGGTAACACACACACACACACACACACACACACTTTGCTGAAGTAAAAGTATTTAAGTATTATCAGCTCAATGTATTAAAGTAAAGAGTTCCTGCTGCAGTAAAGAGTTCCTGTCAGTGTTTTATTATCTCTGATGTTTCTGGATTAATATTCCTGCTGCATTCATGTGTCTGTTGCATTTTACTGCATGTTTAAGGTTGAGCTCATTTTAACTCTAATAATAACTAACTTAATCTGCAGCAATGCATCATGGTCTATAAGATCATCACATGTTTGTAGCGTCACTGTCCTGTAAGAACCACGTATCTCTAAAAAGTCAACAGTAAAACAGCCTGTTTTCAGCTTTTTTCTAGCTGATCCCAGAGGGTTTGAAACAGTTCATTTTGCTCAAACTCTTCATTCTTCAGTTTATTCAGGAAGGAGATGAAAAACTTAATCTGTAAAGTAACTAAAGCTGTTACATGTAGAGGGGACATATAAAATGGAAAAGCTGAAACCTGCTCCTGATGTTTTCTGCCTCATTCTAAGTCAAACGAGTATCTCCTGCTGTCCCGGGCTGTAACATCAGATAACCTTCAAATGATTAGTAGAAAAAAGCATCTTTAAGGACGTTGCTTCCTGTTTTCTCAACTGCTGTTTCAAAAATCACTATCATAATCAGCTGTTAGTTATTAAATAAATGACAGACAATAAAGGGAATCAAATGTTGACTGTCTGTCTGTCTGCAGATCGTGTCTCGCTGTGATATCTGTCTCCTGCAAGATGTGAATGATTCTAATGGTAAAGCCATCAGAGCTCTGAAGACTTTTCTCAACAGGTAAAAATTACTACAACAGAGTCACTCACAAAATGTCTGTAAATGGTTAATGTATCATTTATTTATGCTTTATACAGTTATAAACAGTTATTCAGAACAAGTATTGGTTACCAGGTTGTAAAACTAATAAATCTTTTACTAATGCTTATTAGAAAGTGATTGATTAATAGATTATGTACATTATAACCAAATAGAAAGATTTTTGAACTCAAAACTTATTACCTTTTAAAAGCATTATTAAATAATTTATTATGCATTAATACAGCCGTGAGTTGCAACCACCATTATTTGACTTGTTAACTGACTTCTTTGAAACAAGTGTTCTTGTTTGATAGTTAATAATGATTAATTGATTAACTGTTCATGAAGCCATTACCTCCAACTCATAAAGGATTTTAAAGGGTGACTTATTAATTAGAAAGTGGTACCATAAAGTCAGTAGTTCTGGTTATTAGCAGACTTTCAAAAAGAACATAACTTCTAAAAATGACATTTTTGAACGATAATCTATTTCTGTATCAGTGAGTCTGTACAACAAAACACACCCACACCACTCGCACATATTCCTGTCCAAACATGCATTTTTCTTTCAGTGTGTTGTCAGTTAAACTGAGGGTAACACGGGGTTCACTGCAGGGTTCAGAGAACAGATAAAAATACAAAATATGAATGTTTTATGTAATGAAATGCTCCTTTATTCAGCAACAAAACCAAAGATTTTGGCTCAAAGTGTCTCTCTTTCATTTTTCACTATTTGAATGTTGACAAAACGTCACCTACTAAAGGATTTAGAAATTAATGTGTAATACTAACACTGATTTCACTGCATCCTGTATATTATTTCAATTAATGGTGATCATTACCTGTATGTGTCTGCTGTCTGCCTCCAACAGGGAATCGGACAGGTACAGTGGATTTTATGAGCATGTGGAACATCATCTAATCATAATGAATCATCCCAATCACCTTTATATACCCTCTTTACTAATCTTATACCTTTTTGATGAGAGGTAACACTTTATTTGGGATAGTCACTGTCGCAGTAACTCTGCAACATGTCAGCTGACTGTCAACCAGATCAACAGTCTCAGTGTCAACAGGTTGATCAATGAAGTATTTGTTAAATGTCAGATAGACAGGTGTCTTCAGGGATACGGAATATGACTAGCCTAGATTAATCAAAAGTTATTAAAAATACACTTTTAACAGCTCCAAAGGTATCTGATGACAGCATGTAAATCAGAAAGCTTTGGAGTAATTAAAAGGTGTATTTTTAAAAAGAAACTTTTGATGGAGCTAGGCTAGCAGTTTCCCTCTGCTTCCAGTCTTTGTGCTAAGCTAGGCTAAACACATCCTGGACCCTACAGTACATTATCTCTATACTGAGGTTTCCAAAATGCAGCTTTTTAGCCAAATTGATTCTAAATCTCATCCAGGTAGTCGTCAGAAATGATCATTTATATTGACAGCTTGAAGCTGAAGCTTAAGGTTCGTCTGTTTGTGTTGAGGCTGCCCTCGCTGAGAGTCAGTTGAGAACACTTACCAAAATAAAGTGTTACACGTAAATATATCCAAGGGTTAAACGGGGGTTTTTTATGTAGCCTTTTGTAACATCAGCAGTGACAGAAAATGCAGCTTATTGTTGCATGATTGAGCCAACAAGCCTCGCATAATACATTTTACACACTATACACCCAGTTAAGTTCATTTTTACACTTAGACTTTAAGAAAGATCACAACTGTAAACAGTACAGTAATACACTTATCCGTGTTGTCAAAAATCAGTTATATTCTGTAAAGCAAGACCTCCATCCTCAGAACATATTCCAAAGCATTGGCACCAACAGAAACACAGATTTGAGTATCGTCAGCGAAACATTCAAACATTCTTTGAAACTGTGATGTAGATGCTGCATGTACATATAGAGAAGGAGTAGACCAAGTACTAAGCCTTGTGGGACTCCACATCCAGGAGTCATACGTTATGTGCTCCATTCAAGTAGTCATTTAACAAATTAGATCAGCAAATAACAAACCTTCTTAGAGTGATGATTTGTAAACCTGGACTGAGGTGGATCAGAAAGACTTATTCCTGAACAGCAACATTTTTTTAACAGTTTAATAATGGTGTGGAGATTTAGAGAGTGCCCTACATTTGTTTGGTGTTTGTAGATAAAGTGTTTTCATAAGACGTGTAATTTACACTGTTTTAAATACTGTGGATACTTACTGGACTACTTTCATGAAGTAATCTTCCACTAGAGTAATATTTAACGCCCACACTTCCATTTTTGAGTATGTTTCTCTTTGTCATTCTAGTTTTTATCCGGCTCACACTAATATTCCGATAAATAATCTTTCCACAAAAAAATCTCCACATTTAAAGATGGTGGTATATATGGTGGTGTACATATTTTGGCTCCACCTTTAGAAATGGCCCAATTTAACCCTAATTATATTACTGGAACAAGGCTTTGCTTTGCCCAGCAGGCAGCTGCTTTCTTTCTTGTGACATCTAACAAGAAATTTTTCTAATTTTGTCTCTAATTCATTTCCAATCTGAAGTGGTTTGTTCCAGTCTAGTTGGTTAAGCTAATAGAAACATGCGGTTTTGCAAGCGCACTTCTTACCTAACAAATGCTTTTCGATTGGTGTCCCTGGGACTGTTCTGAGGGTATAAACTACTAATCCACTTGGGACAAAAAGCATGATTCCTACATATTTTATGGTATTGTTTACAGTCTTGGGTTGGTTTGGTTGGTTTGTCCTTTTAAGGACAAATATGCAAAGGCGAATATTGGAGCTAACCGGTAGACGAAGTACCCAGATCCTCTACTTAATAACAGTACAACAATGTAAAAATACACTACTGTTGTAGCTGCTCCATGTAGAGACAGTTTGAACTACTTTGTTTAAAGTCAGCTAGTTCCCAACCTGGGGGTCGGGCCCCTCAAAAGGGTCACCAGATAAACCTGAGGGGTTGGCAGAGGGTGAATGGGAGAGGAGAGAAGAAGAAAACTTATATTAGAGTTTAGATTTCAGATGTCAGGCACCTGCCAGTGGCTGTCATCACCCCTACAAAACTGAATGGTTTGTGAAATTGAGACGTAAAGGAACTAGAAGGAAATGTTTGAACTGTTTATGTACTGCAGTGTCC